>CM050928.1:36475-333975 GCA_027742785.1 Vigna reflexopilosa | reverse complement strand
ATACACATTGAATTATGAGGAAGTTTATAAATTTAGTTTTAAGCCTAATTTCTTGAGGAAGGTTACTTTGTACTTTTGTAGTTTTAAATGGGTGGGAGGAAGTCATTATTTTGACATCTATTATGAAGATAGAGATGATTGTAGTCAATGTTCATGGACGATATTCAAGAAAGGACCGTGTAAACATTATCCTAACTATGATGTTTGTTTTAAGTGGAAACAATAGAAAGTACCTCTCTACGAAAGAGGTAGCTTATGAAACTCAAGATGGTTTCCCAAAACTAGAAAAATTATATAAATAAAATAAAATAAATGAGGAAATTTTATGACATAAATGTTTTAATCAGGTTCTATTATTTTATTCCTTTTTTACTTTTGTTTATCTTATCTTTTATCCAATTAAATGAGTAAAAGATACTTATGTTTTTTTTTTTAATTTTCTGTTTTTCTCTTAACTTCTATAGAAATAATTTTAATATTTTACATGGTGATGTCCTATAATGTTGTCACTATGAATGATCGAAGTTAAGTTTGGGGTTCATCCTAACATTCTAATGACCGTTCATGCTCAATTAGAGAGTGATAAATCATGTGGTGAGAATAATTGGAGATCTTAGTCTATGGTCACATGTTAGGGCTACAGGTGTTGATGTATTAACCTTATGGATGACATGGGTTGGTATTGGTATTTGGCTTTGAAGATTATTGTTGGAGACCACCACAAGTGCATGAACCACTATAACTTGACATTCATACTATATTCGAATGGGTCAAGCCTTTGTATATGATACTTTTGTAGAGTGTTTGCGTACTTGGCTTGGAATTATTATCTATGTTTGAGTCTTACTTGTTCTATGATATTTTCTGTTTGTACTAGTTTACCCTTGCTCTTTTTTGTTGCTTGGGTGTATGTTCTTATGCTTTGTGATCTTGGTATCTAGAAGGTGTGAGCAGAGAGTGATGAGATGCTAGTGGAGCAAGATTTAGATGGTGGGGCGATCGACGTTTAGTCTACTATGAACTAGATTTATGTCTTTAGTTTTAAAATTTTAAGTTGGATTGTATGAAGTTAAATTTTTTGTTATGTTTTGTATAACTATGATGAAAACTTCTATTTTCACGTTTTGCTGACGGTTCTATTTTATCAATTATGTAATAACTCTTTTATATTTTAATACTATATTGTGAGATGTTACAAGGATCCATTTATTTCAAGAGTGATCAAGATTTTATTCAATCTAAATATACAATTTACATTTAGTATTGAGAGTTTGTTTAATATTTTCTAAAGTTCCAATATTACTCGAACTTAAATACTTATCCTTTCTTCAATTCATGATTCAACATTTGGCAAATTAGTTCATAAAAATATTATATGCAAACACTTCACATTATTAATCACAGTTAAATTCCCAATTAAAAATATCATTTTCAAACAAATCATATAATCTCAATTGAAGTCTATACACATGTCAAAAGAGACATAAATGTAAAATTACTACTACTTTTTCTTACATTTTTCAAAATTTTTGACTCACTTACTCTTAAACTCTCTGTCTGATATGATGCTCTCTAAACATACAAAAAAAAAAGTTATATTAATGATTTAAACATATTTTTATAATCACAAGGGAACAAAGATTCATAAAAAAAACTATCTAATTACATGAAAGATTAAAGAAATTACATGGAGCCAGATAAAATATTAACTTAAAAATACAATAGAAATTATACTTATTCTATTTAAAAGATTGATTAATTAGAAATGTTGTCCTTCGTTAAAAGTGAGTTTGGATATATAAAGAGATAAAAGGTGAGGTCAAAATTATAAAAAAATGGTAAAAAAATTATAGAGAAATAGAGAGTTTTATATAAGTAAAACCTTTTTTATGATATAATTTTATTTATATTTAACTTCTTTAATAATAAAATATTAAAATATCTTAACTAATTTCTAAAGTTTCACACGCAATGAATAAGATATGAATGATGAATGATTTTGTTATGGTTATGAATGAATATATATATATATATATATATATATATATATATATATATTAAAATTTTTAAAATAATTAATTCAAAGTAAGTGTTAACTCCATAGAGAAAATTTGAATAACAAACATCTAGTAGATACGAATTAATGTTATTAAAAGAAATTAGAAACAATTATATCATATGATGAATAGTTAAGGATGTAATGCAATTTATTTAATTAACTATATACACTCAGTTTAATTTTAATTAGAATGAATGTAAATTAAAATTTAAAAGTTATTAATTGGAAGTAATTAATTTATAAAATCAAAAAGAATATTTAAACCATTTTATTAATAACATTTAACAGAATTACATCATTTTAAAAACACTTTTAGAATTTTTAAATCAATTTTATAAATTTTCAAATAAAAAAATTAAGATCTGTTTGAAATAAGAGTGAATAAAATATTAATTATTTTAATATATATAAATATAAAATATAAATGCAATTAAAATTATTTACTTTAATCCACTTCTCTTTCTCTATCCTTTCTTCTCTGCTTCCGTTCAGTACCAATGTCCTCAACGAGGTTCGGATTCTTCTTCTGCCATTGTCAAAGGCTCTTCCCAGCACTATCTTCTTCTTCTTCCTTTGCTTTTACACGTCCAAGACCCCTCTCTACCACTCCATATCCTCTCCAATATGAACTCATTATCAATCGTCCATCTTACCCTCGCCCACCAACTGTTCGACCAATTGACTCACCCGAACCTGAAGACCCCGCTTCCGAGACTCGCCCCCAACTAGACAAGGCCCAGAGGAAGTACTATAACAAGCGCAGGAAAAGGATGTACGGATCCGATTCCGACCAAGAGGCAGCTGGGCGCCGTGACGAAGGGTTCGTGGAGTTGAAGCCTGAGGTTGTCGAATTCCCCACGCTGCACAAGAGGGAGGAAGAGTTGTACTTCCACGACGCGTTTACGTATCCCTGGGAGAAGGACAAGCATTACAAGATGGTTTATCAGTTGGAGAAGAAGTACTTTCCTGATCAGTCTCTTGACAAGGCCTTTCTCCAACCGGGACAGTCAAATATCAATAGTGCAAATGTTGATGTTAATGCAGATGGACGGGGCGAGGGTAGGAAGAAAGATGTTGGGATGGATGAAAAGTTGGTGTTTTTTGAGGGAAAAGAGAAGGGCGAGGGTGAGAGTGGAAGTAGAGAACTGAAGGAGAAGAAGGTTGAGGAGTTCTTCAAGGGTTTGAAGAAGGTTCCGGGTAGTAACAAGGACGTTCAGGTTGGAGAGCCTTTTCTTTCGTCAAGGAGGACTGGTCTTCCTCCCGTGTGGGATAGTCCGCATGGCACTGTGGTTTTGGTCAACAAACCGAAAGGTCAACTTAACATTACACATTATATTCATTCATTTCTTTGCTTCACTGTGAAACTGGAGTTACTTGTGCACTATGAAATGCTTGTTGTAAAATGCAAGCAAGTTTTATTCTGGGCAGAGGAGAAACTATTACATGGTTTTGGACTTAGTGAATAAGAAATTATTATATATCTAAAACTACCATAGTCACTAGCAATGCAATCTGTCGATGACGTAACATGTAATAACTGTGGACATATGTCATTTAGAGATTGGTGAGGATTATGCATACGTGGTTCAATCAGACCATATAATTATTATTCAGGGCGGGGTGAGTATGGTTGATGCTCACGAATGAAAACATAGTGCAGTATTGCTAATGAATCATGTAGTCTAATGAAAACATTGTAACTTTGAAATTTATGAAAGAATAGATATATTTTTGCCTGGCAATGAAAATTGAACTGCCATGTAACTCTTTGGCAGGTTGGACTTCATTCACGGTTTGTGGAAAGCTGCGTCGCCTTGTCAAAGTGAAAAAGGTTCTTTCCGCCGCATGTCTTTATTTTAGTTTGCTTCTCTGTGATGACTAATATATCTGATTTACAGGTAGGTCATGCTGGGACCCTTGACCCAATGGCTACTGGTTTATTGATTGTGTGTGTTGGCAAAGCAACGAAACTGGTAGACAGGTGATTGAAAATTTTAAAGTTTCCTGTTTAAGTACTTAGTAGTGTTGTTGCCTGTTTCACTATCTTATAATTTTTATTTTGGTTGAAATGTTTTATCCGAGTAACTGTTCTGGACACTTGAACTTCTCTGTTTCAGATATCAAGGAATGATTAAGGGTTATAGTGGGGTTTTCCGCTTGGGGGAGGCTACTTCAACATGGGATGCTGACTCACCAGTGAGTTTAATTTAGTTTTCTCATCATTATGAACCAGAAAAAAACTGTACTTTTGCCCGTCAATGGAACAACATAAATTCATGTATAATAACCTCTTCAACAAAAAAGTGAATAACCTTTTTGTGAATTGAACTTTAGAACATTTTGTGTATATTGCTTTGGCTGCAATAAGAATCACTCGATCTTGAAACCTCAGCAAATCATCCAACCCCAAAGAACGTCTCAATTTAGTAGGTTGAGCCATTAGGAGAGGGATAGATAAATAATGACTTCTATTTTTAAAGTGCTGCTTAGCATGGAAACCTTGAATCCTTTACAAAGGACACAGCCACTAGCCTGCCATCAACTTGTGCTGAAAGCCCGTATGTGCATTGAGAAAATTGAGATACCTGTTAGCATGGATTCAAATTCGGCAACCATTAAGCAGTTTGTGATGCAAAATAATAACTATTTGATCGATGTATGTCTATATTTATGTTTAAAATCTCACTTTGAACGAAGCATGTCTGAATATTGTATTTGCTGCTTGAAACTTGAACAATGTTCAAGCATGGAATGTTGAACGCATGTCATTTGATGTGACTCATTAGTCCCAATGATGGAGAATTAAAACTTTTATTTAATATGACAGTAAATTTTGTTTAACTTCAAACCATTTGCAATATCTTCACTGATTTTCCAACTTAATTTGTAGGTCATTCAACGTGAGTCATGGGAGCATATCAAAGATGAGGATATAAAGAGGAATGCTTTGTCCTTTTGTGGGGAGATCTGGCAAGTTCCTCCTATGTTCTCAGCTATTAAAGTAAGAACTTTTGCCATTCTTGAATCGTTTGACTTTAATAATTTCTTCTAAATTGTGCTTTGCGCACGGTGTTGAAGTATTTTTTGCGTTATATGTCATTAGAATATTTGAGGTGTTAAATTTGTCTCTGATGTGTAATTGTTAATTGAGACTACTTAATTTAAATAATTTTGGTGTAAAAATTTGCAACTTCATCTGTTATTTGTAATAGTTTTAAATTCAGTTCAATTTGTAATGCATCAATATTACCTGCGTCATGGTTCATTCGGAGCAGTTTAGCGCTTGGAAATTTTATCTTTTCTAAAGGTTTGTGAGAAAACATGATATCATTGTTTAATTCATATAACTGTCTTCATCAATTGGAAAAGAAAGACGTCTCTTCTTGTTGCTGTTGTGGTATTTTATGTTAATTATTGAAGAAACTTGCTCAGTTCCTTACATGTTGTCACTACCTCTTCGTAGGTTGGAGGTGAAAAGATGTATGAGAAAGCAAGGAGAGGAGAAAGCATTGAACTTTCACCCAGACGAATTTCAATTTTTCAGTTTGACACAGAGCGCAGCTTAAGTGACAGGTAGCCGTTTGGTAGCCTCCATCTGCTTTTAGAGTTTTAGCTTATTTGTTTTATTTTTAACCTACTATATCCATGTTATTATTTTTGCAGACAAAATTTGATTTTTAGAGTAACATGTTCCAAAGGGACATATATTCGGTCACTTTGTGCAGATTTTGGAAAGGCTCTTGACAGGTATTCGTTTATTATTCCTTTTCTTTACATTTCTTTCTCATAACAAGAACAACACGACTCAGTCATTACTAGAACAACATGACTTGTAGAAATATTCAAGTCGATGTTTAAATTTTAGTCTGAAGTATTCAGTTGGTGCAAAAATGAGTATGGTCACGTAGACGAGAAAATACTGTAATATCCTTCAACACCAAGGTTGAGTTGCTATTGTTGACTATTGCTGTAATTTTGCAGCTGTGCCCATTTGACTGCTCTCCGAAGAGATTCAATCGGTAAGTGGTCTTCCCGTTGAGGTGACTTCCAAGAATAATTGTGTAAAAATGTTTATATGGTCCTCTTCTTATCTTCAGGGCAATATTCAGCCGACGATGCATGGGACTTTCAAGAGCTGGAAGAGGCTATCACTAAAAGTTATCTCTAACATCCTTGCCATGTTGCTCCCTCCCACGATAATGGGATTAAGATCCATGACATGCTCTTCTTTTCGGGTAAAAAAATGCAAAATGCTTTAGGGGTTGCTTTGGTTTGATAAAATATTTTTTGGTTTTCATTTATTTTCTTTTCATTTTTAATCGTAAAAGATCTTATTTTTATTTTGTTTTCTGATATAAAGACTTTCTTAAGAAAGAAGCATTGAATACATAAAATGAAAACAGGAAACCATAAAAAATGTTTTTGTTGTTTCTTATTGTTTTCATTTTTCTCTATGCAAACTTTTGAAAACAGAAAGGGAAAATGGGTTGTATTTAAAAGAAAAATTAAGAAA
Organism: Vigna reflexopilosa; assembly: GCA_027742785.1. Lineage (NCBI taxonomy): Eukaryota > Viridiplantae > Streptophyta > Magnoliopsida > Fabales > Fabaceae > Vigna > Vigna reflexopilosa. Next base: position 327,403 of record CM050928.1, on the reverse strand, counting down.
AGCTTTCACAAACTAAGTATGAATCCTAATAAACCAAATCTCTAGCATGTATTCCTTTCTCTAAACTTTTTTTTTTTTGTAGTTTTAGAGTTCTTTCTCGACATATTAGGTATATAAAATCGAGAGAAATGTTCTGTAAAATTTGTTATGTATTTGTATGGAGAATATTAATGCGCTGAAAAGCAAAATTCTAGATATGTGGTTTTGTAGATGAAGTGGCTTGGTCTAATGCATTAACTTTAAAAATTTTACTTGACAAAAGTAATTTTTTGTTACATTGTTATTTGATAAAGAACGTCTTATTTGTATCGCTTATTTTTGTTCAACTAATGGAAATATAGTTTGTTAGTGTTATATGAATGAAATAGAGTAACATTAGTTTCAGTTATGCATAATTTTAATTATAGTTTCCATTGTATTGAGAAAGTGATATGGTGACATTATTTGGTGCATGTTTGGTCTGGTCGTGCATCCATGATTCACGTTTAAGCTATTTTGACAAGTTCTCATTCTTTAAATTCAAAACGTGGAAATTCTAGTTTCCATATCTCCTTCCCTTTTCAAAATTTTAAGCTATTTTTATTGCTGACAAAATGTTGTACCTGTAACTAAATATTGACTTTGGCTGAAATTTAACATAACATTGAAGTGGAGGATCCTGAAGTCCACATTTCAAATGTGTTATCTCACTCATGTGACATTTGTCTATAAACATGATTGGTTGGAGTTCTTCAAAATCCCAGGATGATATAAGTTTTTCTTCTTAAATCTAGGGTGATAGATGAGCATGTGATTAATTTGGTCAGATCAGTAGGACTACATAGGTGATAAAGTTCTTTTTAAGTTTTGTTTATATCCATTTTCAGTAAATATAGTTTCTTGAATGTGGGAATTCTTAATCCCTATAAAAAGTTAATTGCATGTTTAGTTTTCTATTTTTTTTTTTAAATTTAACAATTTAAGTATGCTGTTAATATGTTATTTAGTTGTGAACATAAAACGTTGATGTATTCTTCAGTGATAACAAGTGTTAATAAACCTTATGATGTTGATATTTTAGGTTGATAATTAGATAGCAATTGAAAGATAGTTCCAATTCTTCCCATAAAAATTATTGATGAAATAACCAACAAATTAAATACGAAGGACTTGCAGGTGTTAAAAAACGTGAGATTTTGTGATTAATACAAAATGACAAATAACTTTTATTGTTCAATATCATTTTTATAAAGTTGAATTAGATGTGCAATTATTAATAAATAATGGTTAGTTAGGGTATTTATATGTGTACCTACCTCACTTGAAGAAATGAATCTTATTTGAAGTTACCTTATCAAAGAGGAAATTCATGGATTCAATCTCCAAAATCATGATAATACTTTGTTCCTTGTTAGTTCTTCTTCTGCAATTCAAAGGTAGAGTCACTGCAGTTCCAATTCTTCCTACAAAAGTTACAGTTGAAATAACCAACAAATTAAACAACGAGTCCTTGACTTTTCACTGCAAAGACAAGTATAACGATAAGGGTTTTGTTACACTCAATGTTAATAAAACACATCGTTTTCGATTTTATCCTAATTACTTCTTTCCTTTAACCTTGTACTTTTGTCGCTTCGTATGGATAGAAGCTGAGTATTATTTTAACATTTATGTACAAAAAAGGGATGGATATTGTTTCCACAATCGATGTCCTTGGGAGATATTTGAGAATGGCCCATGCAAGATTAAATCTGAATCTCGTGAATGCTTTATATGGAAGACATTTTATGTAGAAAAAAATAATACTTTCTCTTCATAATTATTTATAAATTTATGAAGATTAAATAATATTTATATTATGTATGGAGTTTTACTTTTATTGTAATTAGCCATCACATCGATACCAAAATCTATCAACGGTTAGATTTATTGAAAATGAAGATTTTTTTGCAACAATTGTAACGCAAAGAAATAAAAATTCCAATGGCATCATCTAAAAATTTGTAACTATTTTTAATTATTTAAAATACAATTGCAATTAGTTTTAACTAAATGCCTAACATTTGTAATTAATATGCTTGTTTAAAAATCAATTAGTATACATTATTTATGATTTTAATAAAATTGTTAGTAAATTAAGTAATATGATTATTTTGTATATTTACGTTTTCAGAGCTCATTGGATCGCAAAATGTAACGCTTAATTAATTGTAATTATTTAACGGCTGTGATTGACGTATGCAACAAATTATTAAATAGTAATATATTATTAATAGTAATAAATGAGGTTGGAATTCTTTATTGGCATGTATAAAATTAATTTATAGTGTATAAATAGACGTAGATTTTATATAAAACTTAATTTTGTACATTAGATTTACAATTTATTCTTTAAGATAGTATTAGAATTGTTTCGAAAGATAAGGATTAATGGGTCTTAATTTTTATGTAGTGTTTTATCTTTTCATTTTTACTTAAGTTAGGTTTATTGAAGAGGTGTTTTAACGAGATATAAAATATAAATAAAATCTTAGTTCAATAATCTAAAGAATTGATATCATTTTTAACAAAAAAATCTTAAGATAATAGTAATAAGTTATTATATTTATATGATGTTTTATTTTCTATTTTTACTCACATTTATCTTTTACCAAATATATTGTTTATTAGGTCGGTAGTGTCTTTTATATTGGAATCGGAATGCTCACAAGTATCTAATTTCAAACTTAATATGTATAGAAATGGGTGTCAACGCTACCTTATTGATTAATTTTATACAAGTTAGATTTTAAATCACCTTTTTAATAAATTATGCATAATTATTGATATGAAATATTTATATATGTGCTTAATTGACTTCATATAAAAGAAATTGGTCTTCTTTGAAACCCTATCAAAGAAGTCATCGTGCAATGATGGATTCAATCTCCAAAGTTATGCTAACATTTTGTTCTTTGTTATTTTTTTCTTTACACTAAAAGTTGGTGAAACATATCGTTTTCGATTTTATCCTAATTACTTTTTTCATGTAAGCTTATACTTCTGTCACTTTGTATAGTCAGGTAGTGATCATTATTTTGACATTTATGTGTAAAGAAGGGATGAATATGTTCATTATTACAAAAAAACGATTGTTATAAAAGAAAAATGTCAATGCCAACTTTGGTGAGTAACATTGTTATAAATAAATGTAATAAATTAAATGTCGAATATGTCATATACTAATTGACATCTGAAGCGTTTGACATCATTTTTTGTTTCATTATAGACATTATATTGTGGTATTAATAGAAATATAACGTCTGTATAGGCAATTAAAGACGTTCCCAACAAAATAAATATCTTTGAAACACATCTCATTCACTGTAGTTTTCCTTTTTTAAAGAGTTTTCATGTCTTTTGTAACTTTCACATCCATTCATCAAACTTTCACTTCTCAAAAGAGCTAATTGGAACTTTTGTATTTTCCAAATAGTTAATTTTTTATTTTTGAATTTTTATTAGCTTCTTCGTGTTCACAAAAGCTATGTTTTTTCTTGCTCGTTTATTTAACATATTGTGGCCTATGATTTAAGTTTTCTGAAAATACCTCGATTTTCTTATATTTGTATCTTTTGAATCACATTTTGATATTTTTGGATTTTAAAATACACATTCATCTTCACAAAGTCTATTCATTATCTACATTAATGTATACATATGTTTTGTGAAGATGAACGTATACTTTGAAATCCAAGACAATAAAATATGATTTGTAAGAGACAAATATAAGTTAAAAGACAAAAAAAATAACATTCAAAGTTGAAGTTTTTTTTCTTTACCCGTGAGTATCCATAATGAATGTTGTTAGGAGATAGTTGAAAAGAAAGCATGTCAAATTAGATTTGGATATCGTCAATGCTTTACTTGGATGAAGCTCCTGCAGGAAGAAAAATAATACTTTCTCTTTATAATCATTTATAAATATGTGGTGATTTTACATTATGGAGTTTTAAATTTATGTTACCCATACGTAGATACCAAAATTTTCCATGGTTGGATTTAATTAAAAAGGTTAGAAAATGAGTTTCAAATTTATTAAATACCATAATACTATTTTCTAGGGTAAAATTTGGAGTAAATATAAAATATATCATACTTAATTATATTATCTATAAAATGCTCTTAATCTAATTAGATTTTTTTTTTTCAAAATCTCATTTTTTTAAGAATCTATTTCCATTTTTAAAGATTAATTAAGTTTTAATTCTCTCTTAATTTTGAACAATTTTATTTGAGGTTATGTTGTTGACACTCAAAATTTTCATATCTGTTAATTGAGTTCGTGTAGTTTAATTTCTTTTTTGTTAATTTGGTGATGTTGTTATTTTATTTCATCATCTTATTTATTTGTATGATATTTTGTTATTAATATAAAATGATAAATGACTTTTATTACTTAATATTATTTTATACTAACGGTAATATATGTATAAACAAAGAAAGGACAAGATAACAATTAAGTAACACACTTAATTAAAACAATTAAACTCCAAAAGACTCAACTGAAAATGATAAAAAATTTGAATACTCAATAAACCAAAATATTTAATAAAAACTCAATGGAAAATACTAAAATTTATGTAAAATTTAAAACTTAATTATTATTTTTTTAATTTAATAAATATAAATCTTATCTTACAGCTCATTTTTTTAAAGTTGAGTTAGAAAATAAATTATTAATAAATGATGGCTAGTGATTCATATGGGTATTTATATGTCTACTTCAAAGAGTGAAATTACTCTATCAATCAAAGAGGCTAATTTATGGATTCAATCTCCAAAATACTATGTTTGTTGTTAGTTCTTCTTCTGCAATTGAAAGGTAAAATCACTGCAACTCCAATTATTCCTACAAAAGTTACAGTTGAAATAACCAACAAATTAAACATGAAACATTTGATTGTTAACTGCAAAGACAAGAATAACAATCTGGGTGTTATTGAATTATATGTTAATGAAACATATAGTTTTCAATTTTATCCTAATTACATATTTCCTCAAACCTTGTACTTTTGTCACTTCACATGGTTATATGGTGATCATCATTTTGACATTTATGTAGAATATAGGGATTTATGGTGTAACCTCAATGTCTGTTCTTGGGAGATTTTTGAGAATGGACCGTGTAAGATTAAATATGGATCTCGTCAATGTTTTGCATGGGATAAAGCTTCTGCAAAACTTAAATAAAATCATACTTTCTCTTTGTAGTTCTTTATAAATGTATGGAGATTAAATAATATTTATATTATATATCAAATTTCAAAGTTTATTGTGGTAGATTCAAAATCTGTTAATGGTTAGATTTATTGAAAAATGTTAGAAAATGAATTTTGAACTAGTTTAATTATCATACTTTTTTTTCTAGCAATTATCATCCAAATTTTGGGATAAACTATCACAAACACAAAGATATATTACAAATTGTAGCGTTTAAAAATACAACAAGTACATGGTAGCTTATGATTATTTCAAATAAGCATATCAATAAAATAGTAACACATAGTTTATCAAAAAAAAGTAATTGTAACACAACAAAATAAAAATCCCGAAGGTATAACTAGTTTTAATTATTTAAAATACTATTACAATTAGTTTTAAAGCAATGTATAACATTTGTAATTATAATATGCTTGTTTAAAATATCAATTAGTATACATTATTTTTTATTTTAATAACATTGTTAATAAATTAAGTAATATGATTATTTGGTATACTTACGTTTGGATGGCAAATTGTAACGCTTAATTAGTTGTAATTATTTAACGGCAGTGATTAACCTATGTAACAAATTTTCTTAAGAAAGCGTACGTTACAATTAAACGCAAATAATAATAATAATAATAATAATAATAATAATAATAATAATAATAATAATAATCCTAAATGCAACACCTGGTAATTAATAAGATTATTTAAAAGGAAATTAATGTAACGTCTAACCTTAGAAGGGAAATAATACGTATACGTTAATACAGATTTTTTTTCAACATTTGAAAGCAGTATATTTATCTTTTTTTATTATTGAATCTAAAATACCTCAATGACAAAAAATAATAATGAATTAATAAAAAAATAAAACATATACTATATCAAAATATTGTTAAAAAATATGTCCCTAATTTTTTTTTCTGTTATAATAATTTCAAATGTCATTAACAGTGATTCATCCGTAACATAATTAACAAAAAAAAAAAGAAAAAAAAATCTAAAGCACAAATTTTAAACAATTATAATTATTATATTTCTTATAATTTTAATATTATTGAATATGCCACCTTTAATAAATACTAATTAAATTGAATAATTTAATTATTTAAAAGACGTTTAGTATATTCGTCGACCATTTGGAGAAAAAAGAACTCATCTCATTTAAATTAATTATGATGTTAAAACTAAAGGATTTAAAATATTAAAAGATTAATAAAAGATCAAAACATTATTGTTTGTTGTTGGATAACCTATTAATATCAATTCTACATTTGGAAATATAGGTCTTGAAAGTGTGTTAAAAATCTCATATCAACTAAGTGGTATCAAAATTCGGAGTTAATATTAGTTAAATTTATTGTTTGTTGAATCTATTATTTTAATTATTATCAAATTATTTATTAATGTTTTATCTCACACTCAATATGTATATCTAAGAGAAAAAGAGTGTTATAAATTGTGGTTTTATTGATATTTTTATTTGTTCGGTGGAAGACAATATGACATGTCTGAAACTTAAGTAATAAAGACTATCTCATTTTCATTTGTTTTTGGGTTGTGCCATGTTGTTGTAGTAGTTATTATAATGTTTGAAGCATGTACTTTGTATATAAAATTGCTATTATGCTATTTGAAGTTTGGGTTTAGGGGAAAATCGAATTCTGTCCTCTTAAAAAAACATTCATATAACTAAAATATTTTTATAAGACTAGCACTAAATGATTATACCAAGTATGGCGCTTAATTTTACTAATGCATTTAGAGATGATAACGGGTTAGGTAGGGCACGAATAATATGATACTCGAACCCGATTCGCATGTAAAAAGTTATACATGTACTTGTCTCGCTACTCGCTGGATATCTGCAAAAAAAAAATTTGTAGGTTTTTTTCAATCTGCGGATACCCGTTGAATACCCATTTTAACCCAATAATATTTAAAAAAATAATATTTTATTAATTTTTTTCTTCAAAATGAACCGATCCAAACCTTTTTTTAGGTTTTCTTACATAACTGGGCCAAGCCCAAACCCTTCTTTAGAGTTGCTGAGTAGTCCTCATTTTTCTCTCCATCTGGTGAGTTCGAACAATAACCTATCACACTGCACATCCTCCCCCAAGCTGAAGAAGTCCTTTGTGTTCTTTGTTTTTCGACCCAGCATGGACTTGACTTATAGTCCCATACTGGACAACTGTTTCACGTGCGTGGCTTGTCACCGAAAGTTGACTCAGTGTGGCTCGATGCCGACTGCTCGTGGTCTACCAACTGAGGCATTTTGATTGGCTTGGGCGGCGTATTTGTATCCAGCTTGGAGGATCCACTTGTTTTGAAGGTGCGGGTTTTGAGGCTTTCTGGGTGTTCGGTTCAGAAGTCGAGGTTTTGGTCTCAGTGGAAGGAGGCGGAAGGTGGGACTCCCAAATCTTTCTCCCTCTAAAAGACGAAACAAAAATGGAAAGAGGAAGGAAACTTCGCAGATCTAGCGCCTCACCGCTTCCAAGCTGCAACCGCCTCCAAGCGCCTCACCGCTTCCAAGCTGCAACCGCCTCCAAGCTTCTGGCTTTAGTGTGATGAGGGAGAAAGAGAGAGAACAGAACCAGCCATTAAGTTTAAGAGAAAAAAAAGAAACCCTAAGATTTTCTCTACTGTGACGACAATGAGATTTAGGGTTACAACAGCTTAGAAAATAATTTAAAGGAGTAAGGCTAAAATTGAAATTTCATTTTCTAGACGGGTTGCGGGTAGCCGCAGGTACGAATAATGTGATATTCGAGCCTGACCCGTTAACAAACGGGTATTAAAATACCCGTTACCCGTTACCTGTTACCTACGGGTACCTCTTACCTGCGGGTACTAAATACCCGTAACGGATTTTATTCGTGGATACCTGCGGGTACGGGTTTTTATGCCATCCCTAGATGTATTAAGTACTTTGTCTGACATTTTAAATGTATGTACATTTAAGTACTTTTTACGTGTTGTGTTGTGCTATATTTTTTGTGTAGATTGTCAACTTTATTCAAAAATCTATTTAGAATCAGAAAAACATTTAAATACATGAAAATATTCAAAGAATGTTTTATACATACTTTTTGTCGGTCTATTTTGTACATTGCACAACTACACTATAAGAATAAAAACTAGCTTCTGACCATATCATAAATGTTATATATTTAGAAGAAAATCAAAGTTCTGTGTAAAAAATCATTTTTGAAAAAGTCTATACAAAGAGAAATGCTGAAGAGAAGAAAATAAATTATCGCTACAAGAATATTACATGCTCTGTGTCTTTCTCTAAGCTATTTTCCTTAAATGATTCATACGTGAAAATATTTTTTACAAGTTCATTTTATTGTTCATAAATTTTTTCTACAAGAGTTATCTTTTTTTCTTGTAAAGCAATTATAAACACCCATTCTATTATATTCAAAAGAAAATTCAAACATTTGTATAGTTTAACTTAGTAAAATTAAATGTTTTAGACAATTATCTAGTGTTGATCGGGAGTTATTAAATTCGTCTAACCAGTTAGTTAGTGTTGTAAATCAAAAACTTTTAAACTCAATTTTATTAGAATATCTTAATATTTTAAGGACGAATTAGATGAAACTTAAGTTGAACAATATTAAAAAAATGTGGATTATTATAATTATTTTCAAATAACCTTTTCCATTTTAATGCCTTCTTCAACTAAGTGCTTAACCTACTATACATACTATTATAAGTAATTTAATCATATTTTTGAAAAAGATTTAAAATAATATTTTCCTATGTTTTAAACTATGTTATTTTATCTCGTCATCTTATATATTTGTATTTTCATCTTAAGAAGAAACGTCAGGTTTTATAATTTATATAAAATGACAAATGTTTTTTATTGTTAAATATCATTATATATTAAATATAAAACAGAATTATATATATAAAAGCAAGACATATAACAATCAAGTCACACACTTAATCAAAACAATAAAGACCTAATTGAAAAAGACAAAAAAATTTGAATAACAAGAAGCCAAAAATATTTGATAAGAATTAATTAAAAATACGAAAATTTAAGAGAAATTTGAAACTTAATTATTATTTTTTAGTTAAATAGATATAAACTTAATTTTACAAAATTGAGTTAAAAGACAAATTATTAATAAATGATGGTTAGTCATTCATATGGGTATTTATATGTCTATTTCACATTAAGGAGAAGAAATTAATGTTATTTGAAGTTACCCTATCAAAGAGGCCATTTATGGATTCAATCTCCAAAATCATGATAATATTTTGTTTGTTGTTTCTTTTTCTGCAATTGACAAGTATCGTCACTGCACTTCCATTTTTTCCTACAAAAGTTTCTGTTGAAATAACAAACAAATTAAAAATGAAGGATTTGAATTTTCACTGCAAAGACAAACATAACGATCTGGGTATTGTTGACCTAAAGGTTAATGAAACATATCTTTTTCGATTTTACCCTGAGTTCTTTATTCCTACAACCTTGTACTTTTGTCACTTCACATGGTTGCATGCTGATCATCATTTTGACATTTATGTAGAATACAGGGATGTTTATTGTATCCACAATCTCTGTTCCTGGGAGATAATTGAGAACGGTCCATGTAAGATTAAAAAATCTGGAAAACTTGAATGCTTTCTATGGAAAAAATAAAATAAAACTTTCTCTTTCTATTTCTAGTTCTTTATAAATTTATATTATATATTAAGTTTCAAAGTTTATTGTCATCGATACAAAATCTATTAATGGTAAGATTTATTGAAAAATTTTAGAAAATGAAAATTATCATTCAAATTTGGGGATAAAATATCACAAATCCATATATATATTTCAAATTGTAGCATTTAGAAATACAATAAAAGTTATTTTTAAATTCAAAAAATACAGTTAATTGTCATTTGATAAAACTATGCAACAATTGATTGTAACAAAAAAATAAAAATCCTAAAGGAATTATCTAAAAATTTGTATCTAGTTTTAATTATTTAAAATACGATTACAATTAATTTTAACGCAATGTCTAACCTTTGTAAGTATAATATGCTTGTTTTATCATGCAATATTTTTTATTTTAATGCCAGAGATTATCTTAATAAAAATGTTATGAAATTAAGTAATATCATTATTTTGTATATTTTCCACTTGAGCTCGGATTGCAAATTATTTTGTATATTTTCGATTATTTTGTATAGTTTTAATATATGTAAATAATTTTCTTAAGAAAACGTACACAAGTAAAGCAAAGAGCAATTAGTATGCCTAGTAATTAATACAATTATTTAAATAACATTGCCTGTAACTAATGTAGAGTCTATTATTTGTAATAAAGGAAATAATACATTAATACAGATTTTCTTTTTCAACATTTTAAAACAGTATATTTAATTTTTATTTAAATTTAAAATATGTAAATAGTAAATTAATAAAAAATAACAAATATACTATATCAAAATATTATTAAAAAATATGTGCCAAAATATTGTTAGTAAATTAGGTTATATGATTATAAGTGATAAGATGATTGAAATATCAATTAGTATATTTGTTAAAATATTATTAGAGTTTATTTTTCAATTTTTTTTCTAAAGAAAGACATTTAAGAAAATCATTTACATTTTTAAAGATTTTACTAAACAAAGTAAAAGATGAATAGTCTGATTATGTTAAACCCTATCTTAAAATAAGATGACTAAAAATATAATCAATTTTATATTAAACTAACTATGTCTTTAAAAAAATGACTAAAGGGTATATAATGTTTGATGTCATAAAATTATGTAAGATAAGTGAAAAACGTTAAACGTTACTGAACTCTTAACATAGCGTCTTAAAATGATGGGTAATGATATTTTGACACCTAAAATGTGACAAATTTTTTACACCGTCACGTGTCACATTTTGGGTGGTTCATGTGTTTTAAAAAATAAAATGACAGAATGAAGTGGATTCAATGTGTAGTAACAGACTTGAGATCAATATACAAATAAGTGGGTAGTGAGGACATCCACTTGTTTTGAACTCCACAGTTTATTTTTAACCAATTTTATTGAATAAAATTCATTAATTATCATTTAAGAACATATTTATATCGAAATCCATCTCGAAGGAAACATTTTTTTAAAGTGATAGTACATAAAGGAAAATGGTAGCAATGTACAAATAACTGGGTAGTTTAGGCTAACTTTTAGCATCAAGAAGGCATTTTTGAATCTGACACTTGTTTTGAACTCCACAATGAATACATGTCATTCTGTCACTTTATTTTTTAAAACACGTGGATCACCCAAAATGTGACACGTGACAGTGTAGAAAATTTGTCACATTTTGGGTGTCAAAGTATCGTTACCCTAAAATGATACTCAATGATTATTTAAAAATTTATTTTGAATTAAAAAAAACATTTAAATACATTAAGATATTCAAGGAATGTTTCATATATATTTTTTCTCGGTCTTTTTTTACATTGCACAACTACTTTATAAGAATAAAAACTAGTTTCTCACTCTATCACAAAGGTTATATATTTAGAAGAAAATCAAAGTTGTGTAACAATTGAAGAAGTTTATACAATGAGAAATGCTGAAGAGAAGAAAAGAAATTATCGCTACAAGAATATTACATGCTCTGTGTCTTTCTCTAAGCTATTTCCTTAAAAGATTCATATGTGAAAAGATTTTTCACAATTTCATTGTATTGTTTATATATTTTTTCTACAAGAGTTATCTTTATTTTCTTGTAAAAGCTCTTATAAATACCCATTTTATTAGATTCAAAAGTAAATTCAAACATTTGTATAATTTAATTCGATAAAGTTAAATGTTCTAGACAATTATTTAGTGTTGATTGGAAATGATTAAATTCGTCTAACCAATTAGTTAGTACTATAAATCAAGAACTTTTAAACTCATTTTTATTAGAATATCTTAACATTTTAAGGCCGATATAATTTAAGTTAAGTAAACATTATAAAAGAATGTGAATTATTATAATTTATTTTCAAATAACCTTTTCCATTGGAATGCATTCTTCAACTAAGTGCTTAATCTACTATACATACTATTATAAGTAATTTAATCATTATTTTTGAAAAAAATTTAAAATAATATTTTCCTATGTTTCAAACTATGTTATTTTATCTCGTCATCTTATATATTTGTATTTTCTAAGAAGAAACGTGAGATTTTATAATTTATATAAAATGACAAATGTCTTTTTATATATATTTTTTTTATTATTATTATTATATATATATATATATATATATATGAGTTTGTTAAATATATAACTTGTATCAAATTTTATTTGACAAAAATACTTTATTCATAAAAAAAATATACTTTAAACATATGAATATTTTAATAATTTATATTTTTAATATAAAATAAAAAAATAAAAAATTATTCAAATATCCTTTATTTCAAAACCTAGAATTTATAATAGATATTTTTCTCAATTGAAATTTTGGTACAATTTGAAAAGTTATATTTATAAAAGCAATACTGATAACAATCAAGTCACACACTTATCAAAACAATTAAGACCTAATATAAAAAGATAAAAAAAAAATTAATAACAAGAAGCCAAAAAGATTTAATAAGAAATTAATTAAAAATACAAAAATTTAAGAGAAATTTGAAACTTAATTATTATTATTTAGTTAAATATATATAAACCTAATTTTACAAAATTGATTTAAAAGACAAATTATTAATAAATGATGGTTAGTCATTTATATGGGTATTTATATGTCTATTTCACATTAAGGAGAAGAAATTAATCTTATTTGAAGTTACCCTGTGAAAGTGGCAATTTATGGATTCAATCTCCAAAATCATGATAATATTTTGTTTGTTGTTTCTTTTTCTGCAAATGACAGGTATCGGCACTGCAATTCCAATTTTTGGAAAAGTTTCAGTTAAAATATCAAACAAATTAAGTATGAAGAAGGATTTGCATCTTCACTGCAAAGACAAAGATCACGATCTGGGTATTGTTAACCTAAAGGTTAATGAAACATATACTTTTAGATTTTTTCCTAACATTTTTCCTATAACCTTATACTTTTGTCACTTCACATGGTTGCATGGTGATCATCATTTTGACATTTATGTGGAAGACAGGGATGAATATTGTATCCATAATCTCTGTTCGTGGGAGATATCTGAGAAAGCACCATGTAAGATTACAAAACATGGAAATCGTGAATGCTTTACATGGTAAAGCTTCTGCAAAAATAAAATAAAATTATACTTTCTCTTTCTAGTTCTTTATAAATTTATGGAGATTAAATAATATTTATATTATATATTAAGTTTCAAGGTTTATTGTCATAGATGCAAAATCTATTGATGGTTAGATTTATTGAAAAATGTTAGAAAATGAAGATTATCATTCAAATTTGGGGATAAAAATCACAAACCCACATGTATATTTCAAATTGTAGCATTTAGAAATACAATAAAAGTTATTTTTAAATTCAAAAAATACAGTTAATTGTAATTTGATAAAATTATGCAACAATTAATTGTAACGCAAAAAAAAAAAATAGAAATCCTAAAGGTATTATCTAAAAATTTGTACCTAGTTTTAATTATTTAAAATACGATTACAATTGGTTTTAACGCAATCTAACCTTTGTAAGTATAATATGCTTGTTTTATTAAGCAATATTTTTTATTTTAATGGAAGATATTATCTTAATAAAAATGTTATGAAATTAAGTAATATGATTATTTTGTATATTTTCAATTTCAGCAATCATTGGATTGCAAATTATTTTATATATTTTTGATTATTTTGTATTGTTTTAATGTATGTAAATAATTTTCTTAAGAAAACATACACAATTAAAGAAAAAGCAATTAATACAATTAATACTCCTAGTAATTAATACGATTATTTAAAAGGCATTGCCTGTAATTAATGTAGAGTTTATTATTTGTAATAAAGGAAATAATACATTAATACAGATTTTATTTTTCAACATTTTAAAACAGTATATTTAATTTTTATTTAAATTTAAAATATGTCAGTACCGAATAAGTAGTAAATTAATAAAAAATAACAAATATACTATATCAAAATATTATTAAAAAATATGTGTCAAAATATTGTTAGTAAATTAGGTAATATGATTATAAGTGATACGATGATTCAAATATCAATTCGTGTATTTGTTATAATACTATTATTATTGAAGATGTTACCTTAATTAAGGGATTTAATTTAAACAAGAAGTAGTAAAAATATTAAAAGAGTAATAAATTATTTTTAAATACACAAATTAACATATACATGTGCATACATGTGCAGTACTTTATATATGTATGTTTACCATACTTTGTATGCAAGAAAGTAGCAAAATTTACAGTAAAAGAAAGATGTCGAAAATTACAGCAATTGGTTGTTTGTTTTTAGCAATATTTGTTGGAGTGCAATTGAAGTGTGGTGAGAGTGGTATTCCTATTCGTCCGGTCGAAGTAACAGTTCAAATAACGAATCGCTTAAGCGAGAGATATTTTTCTGTTCATTGCAAAGACAAGAACAGTGATTTTGGGCTGCATCAAGTCAACGTTGGTGAAACATATAGTTTTAAGTTCTATCCTGAGGTTATTTTTCCAACAACCTTATATTTTTGTCATTTTACTTGGTTGGAAGGAGATCATTATTTTGACATATATGTCCAAAAGCGAGATGGATACTGCAATAATGATCTTTGTACTTGGGACATACTTCCCACTGGACCATGCCTTACAAATAAAGATCCTCGACAGTGCTATGGATGGAATCCACCCTCTGCAGTGCAACAAAGTAACAACACTTTACTTGTATGACCTTTTATGAAGAAGATTCCACAATAATCCTTTACTCCTCCACTCTACGTGATTTTTTTTTATGAATAAATACTTTTACATTTTATTATGGAAACATCTATTAATGTCAATTATATATTTGGTAAGTGTGTTAAAAATCTTATATCATTCAATTTCTTAACACCATAGATATCAGAGTTAGATACCATAATTATTAATAATTTCTATATTTTATTAAAAATGTTTGAAAATAAGTTTTAAGTTTATACCATAATACTACTACTTTATAGTAGACACAAATTTTACCATATTTAATTAGATTATCTTTAAAATGTTGTTAATCAAATTAGAGTTTATTTTTCAAAATAATTTTTCCTAAAGAAAGACAATTTAGAAAATCTTTTACATTTTTTAAGAGTTAATAAATCGAAATAAAAGTTGAATAGTTTAAACGCTATCTTTAAACAATGTCTTTAAAAGATAATTAAGAATAGAAAAATTTGTTATTTATTACCGAAACATCTATTAATGTTAATCATAAGTTAAAAATATGTTTTGGAGATATGTTAGAAATCTCATGTCAACTTCTTAACACGATAGTATTAAAATTATGAATTAAAATTTATTCTAATGAAATTTGTTGTTTGAATCTTTTGTTTGGTTATTGAATTATCCATTAATGTTTAATTTCATATTTGATATGTATATGTCTTAAAGAGAAAAAGTTTTGAAATTTTTATATCGACTAAATATAAAATTAATTTACAATCATACGTATATAAATGAATGCAAACTGTATCAATGATCTATGAGAGTTATTTTTTTTCTTATAAAGAAATCATAAACACATGTTTTATTAGATTCAGAAGTGAATTCAAACATTTGTAATTAAACTTGTCTAACCAGTTTGTTAGTGCTATAAACAAAGAGTTTTTAAACTTGTTTTTGTAGAACCTATTATTAAGAAAGAATTGAATGTAATTCAGATTGAGTAAACTAGTGTAAAAAGTGTCAATTATTATAATTATTTTCAAACAATGTTTTCCATTTAAAAACTTTTTTCAATTAATTGTTTCACCTAATATGCATACCGCCACTGCTAATTAACTTAATAACTACTTAAAAGAAATTTAAAAATATTTTTTTCAAAAATTTGATACAATTTAAAAGGTTATATATATAAAAGCAAGACAGATAACAATCTAGTCACACACTTAATCAAAACAATTAAGACCTAATTGAAAAAGATAAAAAATTTTGAATAACAAGAAGCCAAAAAGATTTAATAAGAATTAATTAAAATAGAAAAATTTAAGAGAAATTTGAAACTTAATTATTATTTTTTAGTTAAATAGATATAAACCTAATTTTACAAAATTGATTTAAAAGACAAATTATTAATAAATGATGGTTAGTCATTCATATGGGTATTTATATATGTCTATTTCACATTAAGGAGAAGAAATTAATCTTATTTGAAGTTACCCTTTGAAAGAGGCAATTTATGGATTCAATCTCCAAAATCATGTTAATATTTTGTTTGTTGTTTCTTTTTCAGCAATTGACAGGTATAGTCACTGCAGATCCATTTTTGCCTACAAAAGTTTCAGTTGAAATAACAAACAAATTAAGTATGAAGGATTTGCATCTTCACTGCAAAGACAAACATAACGATCTGGGTATTGTCGACCTAAAGGTTAATGAAACATATCGTTTTCAATTTTATCCTAATT
The DNA here is from genome assembly GCA_027742785.1 of Vigna reflexopilosa. Classification (NCBI taxonomy): domain Eukaryota; kingdom Viridiplantae; phylum Streptophyta; class Magnoliopsida; order Fabales; family Fabaceae; genus Vigna; species Vigna reflexopilosa. Next base: position 310,619 of record CM050928.1, on the reverse strand, counting down.
ACATTTTTCCTACAACCTTGTACTTTTGTCACTTCACATGGTTGCATGGTGATCATCATTTTGACATTTATGTGCAATACAGGGATGCATATTGTATCCATTATGTCTGTTCATGGGAGATATTGGAGAAAACACCATGTAAGATTACAAAACATGGAAATCATGAATGCTTTACATGGTAAAACTTCTGAAAAAATAAAATAAAATAAAACTTTCTCTTTCTATTTCTAGTTCTTTATATATTTATGGAGATTAAATATTATTTATATTATATATTAAGTTTCAAAGTTTATTGTCATCGATACAAAATCTATTAATGGTTTGATTTATTGAAAAATGTTACAAAATGAAAATTATCATTCAAATTTGGGGATAAAATATCACAAATGTACATATATATTTCAAATTGTAGCATTTAGAAATCCAATAAAAGTTATTTTTAAATTCAAAAAATACAATTAATTATAATTTGATAAAATTATGCAACAATTAATTGTAAAGAAAAAAAATATCCTAAAGGAATTATCTAAAAATTTGTATCTAGTTTTAATTATTTAAAATACGATTACAATTATTTTTAACTCCATGTCTAACCTTTGTAAGTATAATATGCTTGTTTTATAAAGCAATATTTTTTTATTTTAATGCTAGAGAATATCTTAATAAAAATGTTATGAAATTAAGTAATATGATTATTTTGTATATTTTCAATTTCATCAATCATTGGATTGGAAATTATTTTGTATATTTTCGATTATTTTGTATAATTTTAATGTATGTAAACAATTTTGTTAAGAAAACGTACACAATTAAAGAAAAAGGTAATTAGTACAATTAATACACCTAGTAATTAATATTTAAAAGGCATCGCCTGTAATTAATGTAGAGTCTATTATTTGTAATAAAGGAAATAATACGTTAATACAGATTTTCTTTTTCAACATTTTAAAACAGTATATTTAATTTATATTTAAATTTAAAATACGTCAGTACCGAATAAGTAATAAATTAATAAAAAATAACAAATATACTATATCAAAACATTATTAAAAAATATGTGTGAAAATATTGTTAGCAAGTAATATGATTATAAGTGTTTCAAATATGAATTAGTATATTTCTTATATTACTATTATTATTGAAGATGTTACCTTAATTAAGATTAAGAGATTTAATTTAAACAAAAAGTCATAAAAATATTAAAAGAGTAATAAATTATTCTTAAATACACAAATTGACATACACATGTATATATATATATATATATATATATATATATATATATATATATATATATATATATATATATATATGTATGTTTACCATACTTGGTATGTAAGAAAGTAGCAAAATTTACAGTAAAAGAAAGATGTCGAAAATTACAGTAGTAGGTTGTTTGTTTTTAGCAATATTTGTTGGAGTGCAATTGAAGTGTTGTGAGAGTGGTATTCCTCTTCGTGAGGTCGAAGTAATAGTTCGAATAACGAATCGCTTAAGCGAGAGATATTTGGCTGTTCATTGCAAAGACAAGAACAATGATCTTGGGCTGCATCAAGTCAATGTTGGTGAAATATATGGTTTTAAGTTCTATCCTGAGATTATTTTTCCTACGACATTGTTCTTTTGTCATTTTACTTGGTTGGAAGAAGAGCATTATTTTGACATATATGTCCAAAAACGAGATGGTTACTGCAATAGTGATCTTTGTACTTGGGACATACTTCCCACTGGACCATGCCGCACAAATAAAGATCCTCCACAGTGTTATGGATGGAATCCACCCTCTGCAGTGCAACAAACTAACAACACTTTACTTGTATGACTTTTTATGGAGAAGATTCTTTAATAATCCTTCTCTCCGTTTACGTAATATGATTTTTCTTATGAATAAATAAATAATATACTTTTACATTTATCATGGTTTCTCTTTTCCATCTCTTGTCCATTTTATGATTTATTTTAATTGCTTTTGATAAGTAGTTGAGTAGCTTAATCACACTAATTGCTTCTTTGTAAAATTGAGTTCTTAAAAACTTATTTTTTAAAATGGTATTAAAATTATGATTTATAGTTAAGTCATAGAGAAATTTGTTTTTTTATTATCAAAAGATCCATTATTGTCAATCATATGTTAAAAATATATTTTGAAACTCTGTTAGAAATTTTATGTTAACTCTTTAACACAATAGGTATCAAACTAGATACCATAATTATTAATAGTTGGATTTTATTAAAAATGTTAGAAAATGAGTTTTAATTTTATCAAATATCATAATACTACTTTATAGGGTAAAATTTGGATGTAATTATAGTAGATATAAAATTTATCATATTTAATTAGATTATCTTTAAGCTGTTGTTAATGAAATTAGAATTTATTTTTAAAAATCCTTTTTCCTAAAGATAAGACATTTTTAGAAAATCGTTTACATTTTTTAAGATTTAACTAATTGAAATAAAAGATTATTTGTCTCATGATGTTAAAGACTATCTTTAAAAGATAACTAAACGAAAAAAAATAATCATCCGATGATATTAAACGTCTTTAAATAATGATTAAATATAGAAAAATTTGTTGTTTATTATCGAAACATCCATTTATATCCATTATAAGTTAAAGTTATGTTTTGAAAGTATGCTAGAAATTTCAAGTCAACTTCTTAACACCATAATATTATGAATTAGAGTTTATTACAGTGAAATTTATTGTTTATTGGATCTTTTGTTTGGTTATAAAACTATCCATTAATGTTTAATCTCACATTTGATATGTATATGTATCGTAGAGAAAAAGTTTTGAAATTCTTATATCGACTAAAAATAAAATTAATTTACAATCATACGTATATAAGTGAATGCAAATCTAAGTATACAAACTGTATCAATGATCTATGAGAGATATCATTTTTTCTTATAAAAAAATCATATACACATGTTTTATTAGATTCAAAAGTAAATTCAAACACTTGAATTTAAACTCGTCTAACCAATTTTTTAGTGTTGTAAACAAGAGTATTAAACTTGTTTTTAGTGGAACCTATTATTAAGAGAGAATTGGGTGTAACTCCGGTTAAGTAAACTAGTGTAAATAATATCAATTATTATAATTATTTTTAAACCATGTTTTTCATTTAAAAGCTTTCTTCAATTAATTGTTTAACCTAACATGCATACCGCCATTGCTAAGTAACTTAATAACTATTTGAAGAAAATTTAAAACATTATTCAACTCCCTCATCCCTTCTTATATATTTGTCTTTTCACATTAAGAAACGTAAGATTTTATAATTTATATAAAATAATAAATATCTTTTATTACTCAATTTCATTTTATATTAATTATAAAAAATTATATATATATATATATATATATATATATATATATATATAATATAATATAAAATAAAAAGATGAGGGACAAGATAAAATTAAGTCACACACTTAATCAAAATAATTAAGAGTTAATTGAAAAAGATAAAAATTTTGACCCAAGGCACTGTGGGGTGTTCCATTAAAGCACCAACAGCATCTCAGGTGAGCATAAGAGGATCATGCTTTGTTGTAGACCCTATGACTACAGTGATCAGTATGAGCTATTGATTGGTAGGGATCCTTACGCGTAGTGGTTGTCGGACGAGTACTTGAGAAAGGGCAGATTATTCATGGTCTCCCTTATTACCCCACCATGCACGTGTGACTATTGATAAAGTCTCGTGATCCGCACGCTCAGGTGCCTATATCGATTTCAAAAGTTAATTTGTGGGCGAGGTCATAGGAACATTTATACTCTGGCCTAATTGATCATGTCAAAAATTGCCACACCATAGGTATGATATTTATATTTTTAGTATTTGTATGTTAAATTTATAAATATTGATTGGTTACTTTGAAAATTTTTATTTCAATTCATACGTCCTCAAAAGTAGCCCATATATGAGCCAATGATACATGAAGATGATGACACCATAAAAGTAGGGCTGGGTAAAATAACTGATTTGTACTGTACGGTAATTAACTGTACTATATTATACTAAAAAAAACTGATCCACTTTTACTAAAAGTTCAGTATACTATTTTATAACAGTTTCAGTTCAGTTAATTGTGAACTGTATCTACTCTTTCCTCTTCTCTAATTCTCATTCAACTGCTTCGTCTTGTCAAGAAAACGTTATTTAATAATAAAATATTAATAAAACAAACCGTTCACATAAAAAATTAATAATTAATTTTTTAAGACAAAATTTTTTTATCACAATTTTTATATTTTATTTATCAATAAACATATATTACTTTTTAAATAATATTATTTTAAGTAATAAAAGTAAAATATATATATATATATATATATATATATATATATATTTTAAATTTAATTTTATTAAATGATTAAGTAATAGAAATCATAAAAGAAAAAAAGACTATATAAAAAAAAGAATACTTTAAATATATTATATTCTTTAACATATTATTAAATATGTAAAAATATGTTAAAAAAAACTTTTAATGATATTAAAATGTGTGTAAGCGCAAATACTAAAATAACTATTTATTTTAAAAATCAACTTACTTTAAAATAAATATCAATATTATTATTTTTAAATGATAGTACTTTTCATACTAAAACTAAAATATATTTTTTAATGTTAAATTTTATTAAATGTCTATATAAAGAAATATCATAAAAAATTGTAATATAGCAAAAATAATTAATATTATACAAATATCAAATGACAAAAAAAATTAACAAACGTTTATTAAAGAGTAAATTTTCTAATATCATCTTTTATTATATTATAATAATAAATATTAGTTTAATTTTTACATAATAAAATATAAATAGTAAATAATTGATTAATAAAACAATTTTATTAGGCAACAAAATAAATATAAATAAAAAATTATTTTAAAATAAAATAAATAGATAAAAAGATAAAATAAATTATATACACATATAAAACAAAAAAATATATAAAAGTAAAATAATATTCATGACAAAATAAATATAAATAAAAAATTAAAAAATAAAATAAAATAAAATAAATAAATAAAAAATAAAATAATTTCCATACACATAATAATAAAAGAACTATACATAAAATAAAAAATAATAATATCAAATAATTAAAAATTTAATTTGTAAGACACTTATGAATAAAATAAAATAAATATTAAAATAAATTTCAATTAAAAAGAACATGTATTGTTATATTATTTAGTTTAAAAACTACTACAATTCAATTTAAAATTAGAATAGTTCAGTTTAAAATTACTATAGTTAGTATTTCAGTTCAATTTATATTGTAATTTAGTACAATTTAGTATAGTTCAGTTCAGTGCAGTTTGATAAAACAAAAAACAGTTCAGTTTATCTGAACTGTTTTACAGTTCAGTTTATCTGAACTGTTTTACAGTTCAGTTTATCTGAACTGTTTTACAGTTCAGTTTATCTGAACTGTTTTACAGTTCAGTTTATCTGAACTGTTTTACAGTTCAGTTTATCTGAACTGTTTTACAGTTCAGTTCAATTTAGACAAATTAGTTTTTAGTTCAGTACAGATTTTAGTAGTACAGTGCAATTCAGTTCTATTTGCTCAACCCTATATAGAAGCGGAGGATGATCCCCTAACAAAGCTCATGACAAAATTACCTATGTTATCTAAAGGACTAGTAGAATTATAATCGGATTTGAGAGTATTTGGCCTCTAGTGCCATGTGCAAGTATATATCACATGAAATGATGCACTAGAGGTCATTGGGGGAGACAAAATGTTGAATATTTCAATCCTTCAAATATGGTGCATGTAAGATAGTCAATTTTGTCTTCCATATTATTTTGATTTTGATTGTTATTTTCTAGAATGTGTTTCAATTCAGAAATAATTCATTATCACTAGTTATAATCGATTATTTTCGCATTGGTTTTGAGTTTTCTTTCGGGAATAATTGATTATCTGGGATGATAATCGATTATCGCTTCATGTGTGGTGATTCTTGAAGTGTGATGTGTTAGGGCCAATGAGATAATCGATTACCTTAAGTGATAATCAATTATCACAGTCTAATTTGTGTAAATGTGAACTTTGCAGGAATAATCAATTATCACTTATGATAATTGATTATCCCATAACATTTTTGTTAAAAACGTTAAATTTGATGTAGAATGGACATTGATTAAGTTTGAGGAGCTGTGGATGAAGAAAAGTGGCCCAAAACAAAAGGTAAGAAAAAAAAGCCCAATGGCTTTTAATCCAGAACACAACCTTCTGCTCCAAAACACAAGTCGCCTTTCACGAGAAGCTTCTCCATGGAGTTGTGGCAGCAGAGCAAGAAGAGGCCATCAATGGTGGAGAAAGAAGAAAGGGAATCGTACAAAGAGAAGAGAAGAACGTGGGTAGCACAGATCTAAGGTTAGTAAAAGAACTCTCTCATATAACTTCTGAAAAAGAGAAAACTAATATGCTTGTATTATTCTGTACTGTGTATTGTGTTACAAATGGAAAAGAGAAAAGGAATCTCTATTTATAGAGTTCCCAAAGCTAACAACTAACAAAACAGAAAACCTAACTACTAACAAAGCAATGATTACTGTGTTAAAAACAATAATCATTCAAATAATCTGTTATAATATCCTCCCCTCAAGCTGGATGGTGTATGATTGCCAATCCAAGCTTGGGAACAATGGTTTTGAACCGAACCCGATGAGGAAACTTGGTAAAGATATCTGCAAGTTGTTCTTCTGAGCTAACTGGTAGGAGATGTAGGAGGTCAGCCTGTATCTTTTCACGAACCACATGGCAATCGAGCTCTATATGCTTGGTTCGTTCGTGGAAGCTCTGATTATGAGCTATGTGTCTGGCGGATTTATTATCACAGAAAAGAACTGGAGTTCCGACTTGTTTAACCTGTAGGTCATCAAGAATGTATTGAATCCACTGTATCTCACAAGTAGTTGCTGCTAGTGCCCTATACTCAGCCTCTGTGGAAGACCTGGAAACTGTACTCTGTTTTTTTGATTTCCATGAAATTAGGGATGATCCAAGAAAAACAAAGAAGCCTGTAGTAGATCTCCTAGTATTTGGGCAAGTGGCCCAATCTGAATCACTGAAAGCCTTTAGTTGCATAGATGATTCAGCAGGAAAGAATAACCCTTCTGAGGGTTTGGCCTTTATGTACCTAATAACATGTTGAATAACCCGATAATGGTAATCAGTAGGTGACTGCATGAATTGACTTAATAAATTGATTGAAAAACACATATCAGGTCTAGTATTTGTAAGATATAGTAACTTCCCTATCAATCTCCTATAAGGAGTTGGATCCTTCAAATAGTTTTCTGCTTTATATAGAGAACGAGTGTCACTTAGGAAAGGTGTTGAAGAGGGCTTGCAGCCCATCATTCCAGCTTCCTCAAGAATATCCATAGCATATTTTCTTTGGGATAAGTGTATTCCTTTCTTGGACCTTGCTACCTCCAATCCTAGGAAATACTTTAGCTCTCCTAGATCCTTTATTCTCTGCTATGCAAGAGGCCTTTTATATGGTTGATTTCAGTGATGGAGTTCCCTGCTAATATGATATCATCAACATAAACAAGAAGAGCTGTGAAATTAGTATTCGTTCCTTTGATAAAGAGAGAATGATCACTCTTAGACTGAATATAGTTAGCTGTAGTACGAAAAGTGGACAGTTTTTCAAACCACTGCCTACTGGCTTGCTTTAGGCCATATAGAGATTTAGTAAGCCTGCAAACTTGACCTTCCTTTGAAACATTTAGGCCAAGAGGTGGCTCCATATAGACTTCCTCATTTAGGTCTCCATGCAGAAAAGCATTATCTACATCTAATTGCTCTAAAAACCAATTCTTAGAGGCTGCCACTACTATGAGAAGTCTGACAGTAGTAAGGTTCGCAACTGGAGAAAAGGTGTCTAAATAATCGATTCCTTCTTGCTGAGTATAGCCCTTAGCAACTAGTCGGGCTTTGTACCTCTCTATAGTGCCATCGGCCTTGTATTTAATTTTATAAACCCATCTGCATCCTATGGCAGTCTTCCCTTGTGGAAGTTGAGTCAAAAACCAGGTTTTGTTGTCTTGTAAGGCGTTAATTTCCCTTTGCATTGCCTCGACCCATTTACTTTCACCTTTGGCTTCATAATAGGAATGGGGCTCACTATCAGCAGTGATAGCCATGGTGTATCTTAAATGTTTTCCTGTCAAAGAATCACAGGATAGGAATTTAAAAATAGGATAAGGTGTTTTAAGACTATTTTTCATAGTCAAGGATTGATTCACCTGGTGTATATAGTTGTCCAAATACCCTGGAGGTCTTCTTATTCTGTCAGACCTTCTGTAAACATGCTCTCTTTCATTGTTATCAACATTATTGTCTATGTCATCTTCTTCCATGATTTCATGCTGTGACTCCTCCTCTATAAAACTTTCTGCTTCATTGAAGGCAGTATTCCCCAAGGGTTCGTTGAGGTAAATGGCTCTATCATCCTTTTCATTACCAATTCTAGTGTTGTCTTGTTTATTTTTCCAAGGAAAAACATCTTCATAAAAGATAACGTTCCTGCTTATGAATAATTCTCTATTGTTAATATCAAGAACAATATAACCTTTGACACCTGTTTTATACCCAAGGAAAATGCCTTTCCTAGCTCTTGGATCAAGTTTATTCCTGCCAGCAACAAGAGTAGAAGCAAAACAGAGGCATCCAAAAGATTTTAAATTCAGATAGGTAGGGGGAATATTATATAGCCGATCATGGGGGGTTTTATTTCCAAGAACAGGAGTAGGTAGCCTGTTTATTAGATAAACAACATGACTAACAGCATAAGACCAATAGACTTTTGGTATGTTTGACTGAAACATTAAACTCCGAGTAACATTAAGAATATGCTGGTGCTTGCGTTCGACAACTGAGTTCTGCTCAGGTGTTTCAACACAGCTGGTTTGATGGTTTATACCATACTGATCATATAGGTTGCTATAATTGAATTCAGGACCATTGTCAGACCTGATAGTTTTAATGGTTTTGCCAAACTGATTTTTAACCTTAGTAATAAAATTCTGCAGCAAGTCTCTAGTTTGACCTTTATTGTTCATTAGGAAAACCCAAGTATGTCTACTATAGTCATCCAGAATAGTAAGAAAATATTTATGGCCATGAATAGAAGCAACAGAGAAAGGACCTCATATGTCACAGTGGATAAGCTCAAAACATTCAGCAGATATGGAATTACTTAAGGAAAAAGGCAATTTATGTTGTTTAGCATAGTGGCAAACATCACAAACATCATTAGCATTTATTTGTACATAAGGAAATTGTTCACAGATTTGTTTTACAATCATATGTCCTGGATGACCCAGTCTGCAGTGCCATAGATTTACATTAGCATGTTTAAAAGAAAAAACAGATCGTGGAAAATTGTCTTGACCAGGATTAGGAAAAGCTTGTAGGTAATAGAGCCCCTTGTAGGGATTAGCACACCCAATCATCTTCAATGTAGAGTTTTTCCTTATCTGGCACATCTCAGAAGAAAAAATCAGATTGCAGTCCAAGTCTTTTATAAGACTTTGAACAGAGATAAGATTGAAACAAAACTCTGGTATATATAACACATTAAAAATCACAAAATCTTTAGAAAACTGTACTGTTCCAGCATACTTGGCAGTAATATCAGAGTTATTTGGAAGTTTAACAGTAATAGGTTTGATTTTATAGAATGTAACAAAATTCTTTTTCTCATGGGTCACATGATCAGTGGCCCTAGTGTCAATAATCCAGGAAAGAATACTTGGTTTGTCCTCTTCGTCATTCCTCTGCATATGATTGATTTTATGTGTGGGTTCATCAACTTTCTCAATTATTTTGAGAAGCTTTTCCATCTGTTCAGGTGTGAATCTGTTTAAGGCTGCATTGGTATTTCCCTGAAGAGTAATCTCAGATCCAGTGTTGGTCTGGCAAGCATTAGTAGAATTCCATCCCCCTTTCTTTTCTTGATTGTTGTCACCCTTTTTGTACCAAGGAGGAAAACCGTGTTTGGAGTAACATTCATCCACAGTGTGGTTCATCTTGTTGCAGTAAGAACACTGTTTTCCATGGTTGGGATTCCTTCCTCTGCCTCTTCCTTGTCCATATGATCCAGTACCACGTCCCTGATTTTTCCAGGGCTGTTCTGTTTTCCAATTGTTGTGTTTGTCAGCAGTATTGACAAGAATCCTGTTATTTTCAATAGGGTGATTCTGGCCTGCATTTCCAGTTTCTGATCTTTCTTGTCTCTCTTGTTGTATAATAAGAGAAAACACACGGTTGATGTTAGGAAGTGGTTCCATCAGCAAAATCTGTGTTTTGACAGTGTTGTAAGTATCATTCAGTCCTTTCAAGAAGCATATAACATGTTCAACTTCTCTGTATTTCAGAGAAGCCTTTGTTAGTTCACAACTACAAGGAACTTTGCATGTACATTTGGGTATTGGCCTAAGTGATTCCAATTCTTCCCATAGTATTTTGAGGTCAGTAAAAAACTGGTTAACGGTTCTTTCTCCTTGCTTTATTGAATGGATATCCTGTAGAAGATCTGATATCTTAAAATAGTCCCCTTTAGAGAATCTCTCCTTCAATTCATCCCATAATTCTTTGGCTTCCTCAACATATATCACACTTTCAGCAATCTGTGGAGAGAGGGTCTTTGTAATCCATGAGAGAACCATCATATTGCATCTTTCCCATGCATCAAACAAATTTTCATCTTTCTCGGGTTTCTTGATAGACCCATCGATAAACTTGATTTTATTTTTAGAGAGAAGTGCTCTTCTCATGCTTCTGCTCCAGGAAGAGTAATTGCTTTCATTCAAAACTTGAGAGATGAGGGTTAGGCCTGGATTCTCTCCAGGATGCAAGTAGAAGGGACTGATAGGATTATCTGGTTGATCCATGGTAGAAGAAAAAACAAGAGAACACTATAAGAACTTAAGCAAGAATCATCAAGAACCTGGGCAGCGGAAACTTTGCTTTTGATACCATGAAGAAAAGCGGCCCAAAACAAAAGGTAAGAAAAAAAAGCCCAATGGCTTTTAATCCAGAACACAGCCTTCTACTCCAAAACACAAGTCGCCTTTCAGGAGAAGCTTCTCCATGGAGTTGTGGCAGCAGAGCAAGAAGAGGCCATCAATGGTGGAGAAAGAAGAAAGGGAACCGTACAAAGAGAAGAGAAGAACATGGGTAGCACAGATCTAAGGTTAGTAAAAGAACTCTCTCATACAACTTCTGAAAAAGAGAAAACTAATATGCTTGTATTATTCTGTACTGTGTATTGTGTTACAAATGGAAAAGAGAAAAGGAATCTCTATTTATAGAGTTCCCAAAGCTAACAACTAACAAAACAGAAAACCTAACTACTAACAAAGCAATGATTATTGTGTTAAAAACAGTAATCATTCAAATAATCTGTTATAATAGTGGAATTGAATGATATTTAGAGAATAAGATTAGTGGTTATGTTTAGGGTCAGGTTTCATTAATGGTTGATATTTGAGCATGAGTGAGTGATGGGATGTACCTGAGTGTGTGATTGATGAACATAAGAGTGGGGGATAAGTCTACTTGTTGTACCTAGTAAATCTTGAGACTCTCTGTGGATAGGTATTCCGTTTGGCATTGGTTGTTGAAAATGGTGACTCTCTTGGCCTTGGTTGTTGAAAAAAGAGTGATGTTCTCTTTGGCAAATGTTTGTAGAAAGGATAATGATATTCGAGTGTTGAATCTTCTTTGATGGGGGATAGATGTGCCACCTTGTGTAATAGGGGAACAAGTCCAAAGCCAGAAGAGGGATGGCTCGAATATGCCTGCAGGGGAGGCTATAGGTGGGCTGTAGCGAGACTACAAGTGGGTGAGGTAGGGTACAAGAATGTGACTGAGTCCTGTCATGATAAGTTTATGGTTTGGTGATACTTATGTCATGATTGGGATAATCATTATGGTGTATCTATAATGATGATTATGGTATTGAAAATGCTCCACATTATGCTATATTGATAGTAGTGTCATTATAATGGATATAGTAAGTAGTTAGCATATGTGCTAATGAGTGGAATGACCAAGGATCTGTGTGTGAGATGTTAATGATGACATCAATGATCAAGGATCGAAGATCGAGGATCGAGGATCAATAAGCGAGGACTGAGTAATTCGTTATGATTGAATTGTTTATGTTAGCATATTAGGTCTTATATTGTTTGTACTACTATGTATGGGATGATTGTTTATGACTGATATAATCATTGTGTTTATATCTTATAATTATGATTATTTTAATGGTAGCTTATTTTAGACATGTTTGTGTTATGTGTTGTGAATGATGTTATCGACCATGATTGTATAATGTGTTATACGTGAGCATATGATGTTACAGATGTTGTTGAGACATGATAGATTTGAGAGATGAAGTGGGATAAACTTGGGATTTTCTTTCAAAGTTGTTGTGTTTAAACTTTGAGACAATATAAATGGGAGTTCTATATTTTCTTCGTTACTTTCACAATAATGTAACTAGATAAGAATTTTGAGACTATTATATTTTAAATTAAGTATGCATGTTCAATTATTTAGGTTTTTGAAAAGTACGGTTTGTATGTGATAAAAATTAAAATTTTATTGGTTTTTGTATATTTTTTTAATAAAACTGTTATGAAATTAAATAATATGATTATTTTGTATATTTTTAATTTCAACAATCATTTGTATTGGAAATTATTTTGTATAATTTTAATGTATGTAAATAATTTTCTTAAGGGACACAATTAAAAGAAAAAGCAATTAATACAATTAATACGCCTAGAAACTAATACTATTATTTAAAAAAGCAATTGTCTGTAGTTAATGTAGCGTCTATTCTTTGTAATAAAGGAAATAATAAGTTAATATAGATTTTCATTTTCAATATTTTAAAACAGTATATTATTATTTTTATTAAATTTAAAATATGCCAATACCAAATAAGTAATAAATTAATAAAAAATAACAAATATACTATATCAAAATATTATTAAAAAATGTGTCAAAATATTGTTAATAAATTAGGTAATATGATTATTTTTTATATTTACGGAGCTCATTGGATCGCAAATTGTAATGCTGAATTAATTTTAATTATAATTAATACAACGTGTAACCTTTGTTGTAATTCATCCGTATCAGAGTTAACACTAAAAAAGAAAAAAATCTAAAAAATAACTTTTAAAAATTTTTAAGTGTTATGATGAGTCAAATATCAATTAGTATATTTCATATAATATTATTATTATTTACCTTAAGGGATTTAATCTAAATAAGAAATCATAAAAATATTAAAAGAGTAATAAATATACAAATTGACATAACTTTTAAAAGATTATAAGTGATATGATGATTCAAATATCAAGTAGTATATTTGTTATAATATTAATATTGTTGAAGATGTTACCTTAATTAAGGAATTTGATTTAAACAAGAAAAAGTAAAAATATTAAAAGAATAATAAATTATTCTTCAATATACAAATTGACATATACATGTGCATGCATGTGCAGTATATATATATATATATATATATATATATATATATGTTTATCATATTTTGTATGCAAGAAAGTCGTGAAGTTTACAGTAAAAGAATGATGTCGAGAATTACAGCAGTAGGTTGTTTGTTTTTAGCAATATTTGTTGGAGTGCAATTGAAGTGTGGTGAGAGTGCTGTTCCTGTTTTTCCAACCAAAGTAACAATTCAAATAAAGAATAGCTTAAGCCAGAGATATTTGACTGTTCATTGCAAAGACAAGAATACTGATCTTGGGATGCATCAACTCAATGTTGGTGAAACATATAGTTTTCAATTCTTTCTTCCTACGACATTGTACTTTTGTCATTTTACTTGGTTGGAAGGAGATCATTATTTTGACATATATGTCCAAGATCGAGATGGACACTGCACTGCTAATACTTGTATTTGGGAGATATCTGCCACCGGACCATGCCGCACAAATAGAGATCCTCCACTGTGCTTGGGATGGAATCCACCTTCTGCAGTCCAATAAAGTAATAATACTTTACTTGTATGACTTTTAAAGGAGAAGATTCAACAATAATCCTTCACTCCATTATAGGTTTCTCATGAATAAACAAATATAATATACTTTTACACATATCATGCTCTCTCTTCCATCTTTTGTCCATTTAAATCTTATGCTTTATTTTAATTGCTTTTGGTAAGTAGTTGAATAGCTTAATCACACAAATTGATTTCCTAAAATTGAGTTACGTTTAAAAGTTTATTTTTTAAAGGGATATTAAAATAATGATTTTTCGTTAGTCATAGAAAAAATTTTTATTTATTATCGAAATATTCATTAATGTCAATTATAGTTTAAGATATGTTTTAGGAGTGTATTAGAAATCTCATGTCAACTTCTTAACACAGTAAGTATCAAAATTATGAATTAGACTTTATTCTAACGAAAATTATTTTGTTTGGTTATCGAATAACTCATTAAAGAAAAAGTGTTAAAAGTCTTAAATCGACTAAAAATAAAATCAATTTACAACCATACGTATATTATTGAATGCAAATTTAATTATGCACTGTACCAATGATTTATGAGAGTTATCTTTTTTCTTATAAAGAAATCATAAACACTTGTTCTATTGAATTCAAAAATAAATTCAAATATTTGTAGTTAAACTCGTCTAACAAGTTGATTAGTATTATATATAAAGAGTTTTTAAACTTGTTTTTGGTAGAATCTATTATTAAGGGAAAATTAGAAGTGATTCAGATTTAATAAACTAGTATAAAAAAGTGTAGATTGTTATAATTATTTTCAAACAATGTTTTCCTTTTAAATGCTTTCTTCAACTAAGTGCTTAACCTACTATGCATAACTCCTAAGTAATTTAATTACTGTTTACAAAAGAATTTAAAACATTATTCAATTTCCTTCGTTCTTATAGTATTTTTTTTTATGTTTCAAATTTAATAACGTTATTTTATGTTGTGATCTTATATATTTGTCTTTTCGTGTTAAGAAACTTAAGATTTTATAATTTATATAAAATGAAAATTTTCTTTTATTACTTAATATAATTTTATATTTATTTGCATTATATATTATATAAAAGAGGGACAACACACTTAATCAAAACAATTAAGAATTAATTGGAAAAGATAAAAATTTTGAATACCGAAGAGGCCAAAAAGATTTAATAAGGAATTAATTAAAAATATCAAAATTTAAGAGAATTTTGAAACTAAATTATTATTTTAATTGTTTATTCTCATGAATAAAACAAATAATAAACTTTTACACATATCATGACACTTTTCCATCTCATGTCCATCCAATTTTAATTGCTTTTGACAAGTGGTTGAGTAGTTGAATCACTGACTTAAAAACTCAAACACTTTTCATAAATTGGTTTTGTAATGAATTTTATTGTTCATGAGGTTTATTGTTTACTTGTTATCAATATATCGATTGTTAGTTTCACATTTGAAATATGTCTTGAAGAGAAAAAGTATTAAAAGTTTTATGTCCATTAAATATTAAATTAATTTACAATATATGTATACAACTGAATGCAAATCTAATCCCACAAACTCTACCAATTATCTATTCATAATGTTCAATGACTGTAAATCCGGCGTATGTTAGCGTATGAATATGTTGGATTGCAAATCTCTTTTTAGTGTGTGATAGTTGTGGTTTTGTAGTTGATTTCCATTTGTCGGGTTGAAGACATTGGAAATCTGTGAAACTTATGTAGCAGTTAATTTCAACCATAATAAATACTGTCTCATTTTATTACAACAGAGGAAACTAAAAATAAAGGAGATTAAGAATCCATTAACGTCACTTTCATTGGAGAGAAATTATGTGAAAAGTTTAATGATACTCACATCATTTACGTGTAATTGATTTAAGATGATTTTTCTAGTTTTTATAATTACTTTTATTGACTGATTTTTTCGATTATTTTGTATAGTTTTAATGTATGTAAATAATTTTCTTAAGGTATACAATTAAAGAAAAAGCAATTAATACGCCTAGTAACTAATACTATTATTTAAAAAGCAATTGTCGGTAATTAATGTAGGTCTATTCTTTGTAATAAAGGAAATAATAAATTAATATAGATTTTCATTTTCAACATTTTAAAACAGTATATTTATCTTTTTTTATGAAATTTAAAATAGGCCAATACCAAATAAGTTATAAATTAATAAAAAATAACAAATATACTATATCAAAATATTATTAAAAAATGTGTCAAAATATTGTTAATAAATTAGGTAATATGATTATTTTGTATATTTACGGAGCTCATCGGATCGCAAATTGTAATGCTGAATTAATTTTAATTATAATTAATACAACGTGTAACCTTTGTTGCAATTCATCCTTATCAGAGCTAACACTAAAAAAGAAAAAAAATCTAAAAAATAACTTTTAGTAAAAAATTTTAAGTGTTATGATGAATCAAATATCAATTAGTATATTTCATATAATATAATTATTATTTACCTTAAGGGATTTAATCTAAATAAGAAATCATAAAAATATTAAAAGAGTAATAAATATACAAATTGACATAACTTTTGAAAAATTATAAGTGATATGATGATTCAAATATCAAGTAGTATATTTGTTATAATATTAATATTATTGAAGATGTTACCTTAATTAAGGAATCTGATTTAAACAAGAAAAAGTAAAAATATTAAAAGAATAATAAATTATTCTTCAATATACAAATTGACATATACAAATTGACATATACATGTGCATGCATGTGCAGTATATATATATATATATATATATATATATATATATATATATATATATGTTTATCATATTTTGTATGCAAGAAAGTCTTGAAGTTTACAGTAAAAGAATGATGTCGAGAATTACAGCAGTAGGTTGTTTGTTTTTAGCAATATTTGTTGGAGTGCAATTGAAGTATGGTGAGAGTGCTGTTCCTGTTTTTCCGACCAAAGTAACAATTGAAATAACGAATCGCTTAAGTCAGAGATATTTGGCTGTTCATTGCAAAGACAAGAATACTGATCTTGGGGTGCATCAAATCAATGTTGGTGAAACATATAGTTTTCAATTTTTTCCTAAGTTTTTTTTTCCTAGTACATTGTATTTTTGTCATTTTACTTGGTTGGAAGGAGATCATTATTTTGACATATATGTCCAAGATCGAGATGGATACTGTACTGGTAATACTTGTATTTGGGAGATATCTGCCACCGGACCATGCCGCACAAATAGAGATCCTCCACTGTGCTTGGGATGGAATCCACCTTCTGCAGTGCAACAAAGTAATAACACTTTACTTGTATGACCTTTAAAGGAGAAGATTCAACAATAATCCTTCACTCCATTATAGGTTTCTCATGAGTAAACAAATAATATACTTTTACACATATCATGCTCTCTTTTCCATCTCTTGTCCATTTAAATCTTATGCTTTATTTTAATTGCTTTTAGTAAGTAGTTGAATAGCTTAATCACACAAATTGATTTCCTAAAATTGAGTTACTTTTAAAAGACCAGGGACAACACACTTAATCAAAACAATTAAGAATTAATTGGAAAAGATAAAAATTTTGAATACCCAAGAGGCCAAAAAGATTTAATAAGGAATTAATTAAAAATACCAAAATTTAAGAGAATTTTGAAACTAAATTATTATTTTAATTGTTTATTCTCATGAATAAACAAGTAATAAACTTTTACACATATCATGATTCTTTTCCATCTCATGTTCATTCAATTTTAATTGCTTTTGACAAGTGGTTGAGTAGTTGAATCACTGACTTAAAAACTCAAACACTTTTCATAAATTGGTTTTATAATAAATTTTATTGTTTGTTGGGTTTATTTTCTACTTGTTTTCATCTAATGACACTTGAAATATATATGTCTTGAAGGGAAAAATATTAAAAGTTTAAATTAATTTACAATATATGTATAAACTGAATGCAAATCTAATCATACAAACTCTACCAATCGTAATGATCAATGACTATAAATCCGGCGTATGTTAGTGTATGAATATGTAGGATAGCAAATCTCATTTTAGTACGTGATAGTTGTGGTTTTATAGTTGATTTCCATTTGTCGGGTAGAAGACATGGGAAATCTCTGAAACTTATGTAGCAGTTAATTTCAACCATAATAAATACTGTCTCATTTTATTACAACAGAAAAAACTAATAATAAAGGAGATTAAGAATCCATTAACGTCACTCTCATGGAAAGGAAATTAAGACAAAAGTTTAAATATGTACAGAGGAAGAGGCCATCACAGAACACAAGATTCATGCGAGTCACATGCTAAAAGACATTAAAAAGAACAACCAATGTTGCATGGCACAAGAAAACAAGGTTCATGTCAAGAACTGAAGTCATTGATAACGTCATGCAGCTTTCTTTCCAAAACCTGAGAGCAAATCTGTCCCATGGTGTGGTAGAAAGTCAGCAGGTCATAAAGTTTTTCCACTGACATATTTCCCATTACATATTTCGCCATTTTCTCTCTTCCTTCGTTCAGCTTCAGTCTCTCCACGTATGACCCTGCATTCCTCACTGTTGCTCCCATCTGCTTCAACCGATTCTCTTGCTGCACGCTTAACACTGTGTTTGACTGCAATTTCAAAAGCGCTTTCGTTCTTAATCAGACAACTCAAAAGGAAAACTTGTCGGTGCAATCCAGGAAAACTTGTCGGTGCAATCCAAACTCGTTATCCCAAAAATTAATCTTTTACTTTATTTGAAATATTAGTCTCACACTTTATTAACTTCCACTTTCGATTCTTAACGTGTGCACACACTAAGTTGACTTTGTATCAATTTACTGATAAAAATATACATCACCTTATCCATACGTAACAAATTGTAAAAGACATGACATCCAATGAACATTTATACCATCATTCGTTGATTGAGAGAATAACTAAATGATCTAATGTTTTAAAGATTCATAGTTTAACTTTACGAGCTCAAGAGAAGGAAAAAATTGAGAGATTTTTAGCTGAAATTGAATATGAAATATGAAAGTTTTGCAGTTTTGTACCTCCAGAAATTCTGCTCCAACTTCAAGTTCAGAATCTTTAGAGGAGCAATTCCCACGGCCTGTGGTGTATAGGTTTTTGGCAAGTGAAAAGCTACGCACTAGAATTTTCCTCTTGTTCTCCATTTCCTTGTTCAGTTTCACAGGCTTTGGCACAGATGTTAAACTGTTATGCTTTTTCTGATAAGCAATCACAGCCTTCACAAATTCCTGCATGATGATAACAATGCATCATTAGCTAAATCTGTAATCAATGTATAGCATAGCATCAGATTAATAAAAACAGAAATAAAAGCAACCTTATAAGCAAAGGGGCAGCCAGGATAATCAAATTCATCAGAATTAGGCTTTCTCATACGCTCAGGGTGAAATTGCAATCCCATGATAAATTTCCCATCTTCAGGGTTATAAGTATCAGGGTCATAAAACCCTTCAATCAAACCATCAGCAGCAAATGCCATAGGAACGAAACGTTGAGCTAACCTCTTAACCCCTTGATGGTGATAACTGTTAACCAAAATCTCCATTTCTTCTCCTTCTTTTCCTTTCTCACGAAACCAGTTCCACAAAGGGGTGCTTTCTACGAGCTTCACAGCATGCCTATGCCCATCATAATCATCGTAGTTTATGTGCATCACTCTATCATTCTCCGCACACCCTTTTGAAAGTTCTTTCCCAATGTCCTGGTAAAGGGTACCCCCACATGCAACATTGAGGAGCTGGGAGCCCCGGCAGATACCCAGATAGGGAATGTTCCTCTCGAGACAGAGTTTGGCGAGGGTCAACTCGATGGAGTCTTTCTCTTTGTCAATGGAAGTATCACTGGAATGAAGCCTTCTGATTTCTTCCAACTCCTCTGGGGACAGAGCAGAGCCATGATCGTCTTGCTGGTACCAACATGGCTCGATGTCTTCTCCTTCGCAGAGAAGAACGCCATGGATTGGCTCGAAGCTTGTTAGCAAGGATTGGACCCCGGAAACGCGAGGCACGATCACAGGTACTGCGCCATAGCTCACTATGAGATCAAGATGGTATTCCCCTGAAGAATAGAAAATGATGAAAAAGATGATTCAAATGTTGGTAATCTGCTGAAGAATGAATTGAAAGTTAGTTAGTTAGTTAATTACCGACGAAATCCACGAACTTGTTCTTGCGAAGCGTTCGTCTAGAAACGATGAGAACACGAGGGAGTATGCCAGAGAGATCCGAAGACATAATGAGCGATGTGGGGCTAATCACACGCTAAGCTATACTATTCAGAACAAAGCTCAAGTCAAAATGCAGTGCTGTGTGGGACTCTCACCATGCTTCTATTTATAGGGGTGAAATTCAAATCTTTATAGATAAGTTAAAAAATATTATATGAGATGCTTATTAAATTCTACATTCATTTTATATGGGTGATGGGTTCATTTTTAATATTATTTTTAAATGTGTGAAAAGTGGAAAATAATTACCACATAAGCATGTCAAAGTAACATTTATTATATATTGTGAATTTTATATCTGCCACGTTGATAATTAATATAGATCCGTTTTTTCTTTTTATTTTAATAAAAACGTTCTTTTTTTCTTTTTAGTTTAATAAAAACGCGGGGGACTCATTGCTTATCTTATCTTAGATCAAGTAACTAACATAACACGTTTTTGCACTTTAATTAAGTTAATTAATATTTTACATAATGAAAAAATATTGTTATTCATACATAAAGCTAAATTATTATAAATTGTAGTTAATATGTAAAGATAAGATTTTATTTTATCTTATAGAAGTAGAGATATTAAATAACTAATTAATATTTATATTTAAAAGATATATATTCTCAAAAGAAAAAATTTGGTGAGTGAATGAACTATCTCTTTTAGTGAGACAAAGCAGAATTTCTTCGATGAACAAGTGAAAATACATATTTGTTTTTTATAAACTAGAGAAAATAAATATTTAAACAATTGAACCTATCATACAATTTTCTTTTATGAATATATACGTGTTTTTAAGAAACTACTTAAAATTATTATGAGATGAAATAGTTTTAAAAAATTGACATGTTGAGCATCATTCGTTGTATATACCATGTGCTTCTTTTTCTTCAATAATGTAACATTATAGTAAAAATATTCTACATTTTAATTTATTCATTCTGCAAGACTTTGTCGAGTCACGGATGACAACACATAGTGATCAAAAAGATTGTTAGAGAAAAAAATGTTATTATTTAGAAAAGCAATATGAACTTATGAAAAATAATGCATCTCATTTTATTATCACGCGTAAAAAATAATAATGAGATGTTCTTATTTATATGGGAAAGACATCTTTATTTATTTTTAAATATAAACACACACGATTAGTTTCTCTTTTAACAATTCTCTTAATAATTAAACCAATTGTTCAAAAGCTTATGTAGGGGATTACTTAGATTCCATGGAGTAATCAATGTGAAAGATGTCTTTCACACTTTCGCTTTGGACAATATAACTATATATTTTAGACTTTACTTCCACTAAGTATATATTCTTCTTTGGGAAATATATATATACTTTACTTTCATTCTTAACTTTCAAAGTCAACATTTATTTTTTCAAGTGATTTCTTGAATTAAATGCTTAATTAAGGCCTAAACAATTTCCTATAATGATTATTTGTGATTTTCTTTTGAATGCATTGTTAATGGTCATTGTCTATGTTGAAGATGAGTATAGCTAGTGTTATACGTTTATATATATATATATATATATATATATATATATATATATATATATATATGAAGGTATTTGTTTTAGTTTTAAGTGTAAGTTGTGATGTTATGTAATTTCAATTAAAAATATTATCAGGGCAGACCTTAGAATAGATAGGAAGTGGCCTGTTTCTCCAAAATTTTTAGAATTTTTTTAGATTACATTTATATATTGGAAAAAAAATTATATTATATATAATATATTGAAAATTAATATATTAAAAAAAATACTAAATGATGTATTTAATTATATTGTATTAGTGATAACAATTAAATATATAAATTTTGAGTAAATTATTTTCGTTTTTCCAAAAATATTAATAAACATCCGTCTATTATTTTATCAATAATTGAATTTGTGTTATTATGATTATTTCCTCTCCTTTTTTTATTTCAACTTTAAAATTTGTCTTGTTTAAATAATTATCAATTTTATGTTTCAACAATTTTTTGTTAATGAATCAATTATTGAAGTATTACATTTGAAACTCAAAATTGATAGTTAAATTTTAGTTTCTAGTATTATATATGAAGATCTGAAACTTAATGATTCCTCTAGATCAAATACGACTAAAATATAACATTCATGTAGATAAAAAAAACCCCATTTTTAAAATATAGTTTTATAACATTCAAAAGCTTATTATAATCAAGTTTGTCAGATATATTGTTACTGTGTCATTAACTATTCTTTTCTCCATAGATGTGTTTAATCTTTGACGTAAGAAAATATAATAAATATTACATATATGATTAAGTTATAGTACATAAATAAACTTCTTCTTATTAACTAATTGTCTTTATATTTCTTTTATATCATATGATTAATAGTTTTATATTATTTAAGAGTCTAATATAAGATAACTTAAATATAATTTTTTTATTTTTTAAAATACTTTTTAAAAATAAAATCGTAATAAAATTTAAGTTCCAAGATGAATGATACATTGAATATAAGATGATTGACTCTATTTTTAACAATGTAGGAAAACGTTTTAAAAATTCAATGGAAGAGTTAGGCTTAAAGTTGTAAATAATTTTGGACTTTCTTGATTCATTTGATGAAAAGTACACGAAGAAATCAAGATATATACATGGGTTGGTAGGGGTGAAGGGGACAGTCTAAGGGAAGAGGCAGAAACAATGAACTGAATTTCCACTTGAACGTGTTTTCTCAATCCCAACACAGGTGTTTCACATGTAGCTTCTTCAATCTGAGACAATAATTGTATGAACAAATTCACGATTTCTTTTACTTTTTAATATAATGTTTATGTTTGTACTGTTAAACAATGTCAACCATACACCGCAAATGCACCATAGCCACTAATTAACGCATTATCATCTTTCGACTCTTCCCATGTCACTGTCTGTATATTTATGCGCCAAATTATAGCAACCAAGCTTTGGCTAAAACTGGTGAAGGTTAATTACAAAAAGAGAACTCCATTATAATAATATATTTGATGGAGTAATTTTGTGTATACAAGTTGAAAATGTTTCCCAGAGAACATAAAGGTGGGTTGAGTATGACTTGTGTTTGTTCTAATGGTGGAAGAGAAGTGATGGAACAAACGTTGTGTATTTCGGATGACAATTTCATATAAAATTGTATTCTGAATCAATTTTGGGATGACAGTAATGCATGGCAGGAATTTCCCGGAAGAGAAGGTATTAATTAACTTTGGATTTCGGAGGGTAGTATCCATCTCGGGTGGGTATATTTGTATTTGCACCAAACATCTTAAATTATGGGTTATATTTATATTTACAAGTTTAAAGTTGTTTAAAATATTAAGAAATGATCTTTTAAGTTTAATTTAACTTTTCAAAACCAATGTGAGGTTTGTATTTACATGTATATTTTAAAGTTAAGATTTAAGATTTAAGGTTTATAATATTTTAACAAACATAAATATTACTAAGATTTTAATATAAATTTTAATGTTAAGAAGTGAATTTTAAGTTTAATTTAAATTCATAAAATTGGTTTGTAAGATAATGTTTGTATCTAGATATATATTTTAAATTACTTGTCAATGTGAGATTTAAAAAAAAAAGTAGTAAATTTTGTAATATTTTTGTATTTGAAATGACAACAAATTTTAGACTTCAATTAATATTACTTTGGTCTCTATTTTAGTTCACTTTGTTTATTGTAGGGTTCAACTTTTTCAAGTGTTTAGTGTGGTTTCGATTTTCGTAATTTTTGTTCAATTTTATCTTTTTTTCTAATGACATCTAAATCATTGATGACATAGTGTCTACGTAAACAATTAGTAAATAAGGTGTTCTTTTTTGCATGTGACTCATCGAACACAGTATTCACATTGCCACATCAATACAAAAACCCAGCCAACACACACCTCCACTACATAATGCTGGTGACGCGCCACAATGAAACATTTGCACGCACATTAGAAACCAAGATGTGTATTTCCCTAAATAAAGCCCTAAATCATAAATTCCTAAATCGTTATTCATAAATAATAAACCAAGATGGAGTTCCATATAAAATGACAACGTGTAAAGTGAAAAGAAAAAGTTAAACTTTAAAATCCTAGTATGGATAGGCCACATAGGCCGAAAACGAACTTCTTATTCACTAATTTCTTATGTAAACATTGTGTTGTTAATTATCTAGACGTTGTTAAAATAAAATAACCAAATTAAAAAAATAGGAAAATTAAAACCACGTTAAAAACTCGAACGAGAACTACATTTAATAAAGAGAACAAAAATAGAGATTAAAAATAATATTAAACATTTTAAATAAAATCTGGAATCATGGAAGATGTCCTAAAAATAACGGGTAAAATAAATATATAAATTTTTGGATGATTTGAGTTCCATTATAATAATTTGAGTTTGGACTTAAGTGAGAAATTGAAAGGTGAAAATAATAATATAAAAGAGTATTATGGAGAAATTAATTAGTCTTCTCCCTTTAGTGTTTAGGGTTATTTTATCTTTTTTCTTTCCTTACTTAATCATCCTTACTTGAAGAAATGAAGTTATGTTTTCTGAAAAGAATCAGAAAAAGTGGTAGAGAGATAACGTAATTAATTGCACTGAACCCGTGAATCCGAGACAGTAGAAGCAGGGGAACATAAATTGTGTTTTGTTTTGTTGGTTATAAGATTTGTGTTTGGAAAGAGTAATAATTAAGGTTTGAGGTTGACGTGTAGGTGGTATGTGGGGAAGGTTGAAGGTGACTGTGTAATGTGTGCATGGCAATTCAATACTGAAAATAATGCAGAAACTTTAAGTGTTGTTGGAGATGATGAAGTTGTAGTTGGGGAAGGTTTCAACTTTCACACAACACAACACAATGCAATGCATGCATGTTCAACACGTAATCCAACCACCATTTTATCTCACACTTCATTTCATTGCTTTTAATATCTCTAAGTATAGAGGTGTAAGTAGAAATACTCCTAGTTTTCCAGACTTGGGATCTTTTATTGGGCTTTAAGCCCAGTCTGTAACCAGCTCTGCAGGGCTACAATTCACACCCCCCAGCCTTTGCAGCCACCTCCATCACCACCACTGCTACCATCACAATTGCAAAAACAAACATGCATATATCTCATATCTTAATTCTTATAATAATTTCATAGACAAATGTTGGTTATTAATTTTTGTTAATGAAATCAAATTAATCTTATATTCCCCAAATGTTAGTGAGGAAAATTAAATTCATAATTTTACATGTTCTTTTTAAATTGATATGTATGAAAATACTTTTTTAAATGTATGTAAACTTAGATTTTCAACAACTAATGTCGTTATATATAATAATGGATATAATCAAGTTTCACTATATCTAAACTATAGAAGCAAAGTTTTAAATTGATATGTATGAAAATATTTTTTAAAATGTATGTAAACTTAGATTTTCAAACAACTAATGCTGTCCTCAAGTTTCACTGTATCTAAAATATAAAAGTATAAAGTTTTAAATTAATATGTATCAAAATATTTTTTTAAATGTATGGAAAGTTAGATTTTCAAATTTTCTAAATTTATGTGCCTTAAATATTTAATTTCTGTATTTATAAATATCTATACAAATTAAATTAATGTTTATTTAAATAAATGTTTAATTTTTATTTGATCCATGTAATAAATAGGAAATTTTTACTATATCTTCACAAAAATTCAAAAAAATATTGATGAGAGTATGACTTTTATAATATCATAAAAAAAAAACAAAAACAAAAGGGTTGATCTAAATGGAAATGTTTCAATATTATAATTTTAGTACAGAAGAACATTTAATACTTCATTAAATAAATAATAAATACTCAATAATTCTTAATTAAATTTAAATATTGCATTAAGCAGACGCACAACTACCATAAATGCGTATTCAAATGAAAGATAATAAATTCAATATAAATTATCATTGAATAATATTGCTACGGTATAAAGGGTTTAATATATTTTTAAGTTTTTTACATGAAATTGAAATTGGTTCATGTTTAAAATTTGATTATATTTTGATTATAAACTTTGAAAATAATTAGATATAGTTTTTTTTAATTCAATTACGTTAGTGTCAAAAACGTTTTTCAACTAACATTTAACCAAAAACTTATTAAATATTACAAACAATTTAAATGTTATCATAAAATTTGTGTATCATGTAAAAAAATTAACATAATTGAATTAAAATGACTATATCTATTTATTTTTAGAGTTTGAAAGAAAAATGTGTCAAAATTTTGAACATAGATAACTTACTATTTTATTCAAAATTTAAGGACTAAAAATATATTTAATCTTTATATAAAATATAAAATTTGTGATTGAAGAAAGTAAATTTGAGGAGTAATTCATTTATTTCAAATATTTAAAATTCTTCATGATGACATGTTTGGATAAAGAAATCCAAAAGAAAAATAATGAATACATTTTTTTTTAATTTTTAACAATTATTTGATATTTGAATAGTTTTTAATAATTAAAATATTAAAATATTAAAATTCACTATATTTAAATTACTTTATCCAGATTTATGTATTTGTGAAATAAAAAAAATAAGATAAGTTCAAATTAAATATATTTGAATATTTTAAAAATTACAAAATTCTCTATTTAAAACAAAAGTGAGATATAAAAATAAAACATTAGTTTTACGTATAACAAGCATTCATTTATCAATAAAATTATTAACATGTGAGTTTTACGAAAATCTTTATTTTTGTATCATTTAAAAAATATAATAAAAAAAAGTTGATATTCCAAATTGTTATTTTTTTGCTTTTAAATTTTAAAAATATGAGAATTCGATGAATCTCGCCTTGTCTGTCACATATGTGTTTATTTCATAAATTAAAAATGTCAACCTACTTACCAACGTCAACCTATTTTACCATCCTTTAATTTTATAAAATGTGTGTATTGTAATAATATTTTAAGAATAGTACAATCATGTAATATTTAAAAGGTCAAAAAATCAGAATAAAAATTCAAACCATAATTTTATTAAATATGAACAAAAATATATTCAAAGAACTTTATATAAGGACGTTATTATAAGGAAATTAAAATTTACTATTATTCAAATCAATAAAATAGAAGAATTTTAAACAACTTAAAAATATAAATAAAATTAAATTCTACTAATTTTCATTATACTCTCACTCCATTCGTAAGGATGAGTCAATTCAAGCTAATAATTAATTGAGTCGGTTTGAATTAAAGGTTTAATCGAAGGTTGAGAAAGTTCAGCAAGTACCAAAAGTAGGGAAAGGTAAATAAGAACCCAATATAAGTTTTTGAGGTTAAGGGTCAGGACAAATCGACCAGGACAGATGGTTGGGATGAGTTGATTTAGGCAAAAATCAGAATAAAAGTGGATTCAGGCAAAATTCATGAT
Source organism: Vigna reflexopilosa (assembly GCA_027742785.1). Classification (NCBI taxonomy): domain Eukaryota; kingdom Viridiplantae; phylum Streptophyta; class Magnoliopsida; order Fabales; family Fabaceae; genus Vigna; species Vigna reflexopilosa. The sequence continues at coordinate 282,882 of CM050928.1, read as the reverse complement.
AAGTTAGTCTAAGTTGAATGTTGACACAAGTTGTTTTAGACTGAAAGTTGAGTTGAGTCAGTCCATGCCAAAGGTCGATACCATTTGGCCTAGGACGTAGGTCGAGATGAGTCCACTTAGACTGAAGGACGAGATGAGTAGGCATGGGCTAAATGTCACCTAATCATGTTAGGTCAAAGCTCAAGACGAGTTCGACAAGCCAAAGGTTATAATGAGTTAGTTGAAGGTTGAGATTATTTGTCTCAAGCCTAAGATCGAGACAAGTTGACCTGGCCTGAAGGTTGTGACGAGCTGGCCTTGATTGAAGGTTGAGTTAATTTGAACCAAGTTCAAAGTTGAGGTGAGTTGGCCTTAGATAGTTGAGATGAATCATCCTAAGTTGAAGGTTGATAAGAATCAATCCAAGTTAAAGGTAAAATGGAGTCAGCTTTGACCGAATATTGAGACAAATCAGTTCGAATTGAAAGTCAAGATAAATGTCGAGACGAGATAATTCGGTCAATTTGTCCCAAATATTGTTTAACATAAATTGAGAAGAACTTTGACATTTATAAAAAAAAAGAAATTTAACAAATAAAAAAGACATTAGTAAAAATTGACACGTAAAAACAACAAACAGTAACACGTAGCTACAACAACTACCAAACTTAGGTAGCAATATAAAAGTGTGATAGATATATAGTCATTAGATTAAACTTATAACTACTGTTGTCATTTTAACTGTTGTTATATGCCATAAAGGTGAAAGCACCATCATTAAAAATGTAAAAACGATGATGATTGGTCGTTATAAAGCTTTTAACAGCTACACAACGACGATTTAATGGAAAAACTGTCGTTAAAATATTTCAGGTTAAATAGTTTTCACTTTTAACTTTATCGTGCATAAACAATTTCTTCATATTCATATAAAAAGAGTTTTATAAATATTTTAAAAGCTTTTAGTTTATGAAGTAATATTTCTAATTAGAAAATTTAAAAGAGTATTACTTTTACATCATAAATTATTAATGATTTAAAAATGTCAATCTAACTACCATTGTCAATACCTTTTACCATAAAATTTGCGTATTAAAAAGTTGTAATAATATTTTAAGAAAAATAGGAAAAAAAAATCAAAATAAAAATTCAAACCATAATCTTATTAGACATCATATTTAGAGGACTTTATATATCTATATATCCACCAACTCATACACTTGAAAGTTATTACAGGAAGTTATTTGAGAAATGATGGTATCAATCTCCAAAATTACGTTATTATTTTGTTTGCTTTTCACAACACTTTTTTCTTTGCAATTGAAATGGAGTATAGTTGGAGTTTTATCTTTGGAAGTAGAAGAAGGAATTTTTCCTCCTTCTAGAATATATGTTGCAATCACCAATTCTTTACTTTTGAAGAACTTGACTGTTCATTGCAAAGACAAACACCATGATCTTGGTATTCACATATTGAATTACGAGGAAACATACGAGTTTAGGTTTAGACCTAGTTTTTTTAAGAAGGTTACTTTGTACTTTTGTCGCTTTACGTGGGAAGAAGGAAGTTATTATTTCGACATTTATAAACAAAGTAGAGATATATGTGTTAAATGCGTATGGAGCATATTTGAGGATGGACCATGTAAGATTTATCCCAATTATAATGATTGTTATGCGTGGAACCAGTACAAATTATGAATATGTACTTTTTAATTTCCTTTCCTAAATTAGGAAAATTAAATAGTATTATAATAAAATAATTGAGGATATTCTATGAGAGAAATACTTATGTGCCAATTGAAGTGGGATGAAGTTGACTCAACGAGATTACCTAAAAGACTATGTGAAAAAGGATGATAAAAATATAAATAAATAATTTATGTTGTTGTTTTTGTTTATTTGTGATTAGTATGTTTTTGTTTTTATTTATGTTGTTGTTTTTATTTTATTTATTGATTTTGTATTAGGATTAGAAATATATTTCTGACACTTCTCGATTTATGAGTTTTGAGATTTTTTTTGCAATATTTTAATTATGAACTAGAATTTTTGTTTAGATTGAATTGCACAACTATTAACTATGAGTTGAAACTGAAGAACAATATAAAAATTTAAATGAAATTAATTATGATAATTTAATAAATAATTTTACGTAAAAAAAACTTTAAAAAAATATATTTTGAATAAAAGATTTCATTCTTAAATTTGTTTTATTGTTAAAAATAATTAGTACTAAAACTCAAATAAAAATACAGGTAGCAACTAACAAGTTTGAACATCTTAAATATTCCTCAATAAATATCATTAATGATATAGAATGATCTCATTAATGCTCATTAATGAAACTATTAATTGGGACTTGGTTATTGTTTTCACAAGACTTATTAAAAGAAGTTACTAATGTTTAGACAAAAATTACAATTAGACTAGGATTTGATTTAATTTCTCTCACTTTAATTTAATTTATTTTTTATATTTCACTTTATATCGTATCATTTTTAAAACATTTTTTAAATTTTAATTTAATATAAAAGTTTTATAAGGTTAACATCTTAAATAATATTTTATTTAGTTGCCTATGAAGATTTTATTTAAAAAACAACATGGAAAGACTATACCAAACCGATAAATTTACTTTGCACACATAGATAAAAAATATCTATTACAAAGAAAAAACAAACTAAGCAAATACATAATAAATCAATGCAACACCAAAAAATTCAATAATTAAATTCTTTAACATGTTACAATATTTATTATCAGTGAACTCTTTCATATTTAAAAAAAAACTTTTGAAACTCATTGTTTTTCAAAATTCATTGCTTTGGTAGATTTAGTATTAATTCTCCTTTGTAAGTTAATTTTTAAAATCATTTTTATTCCTTACTTCATTAGATATTTGATATGTGCTTATTGTGTTGGATAACACATATGGATTTATAGAGTTCATGACCCCAATGAGTAACAAACAGAATGCATCATTAATTCTATAATGTAACAACAGAAACAACTTTACCTTACTCCATATATAGATAAGCAGGCTTATCCTTATTAAATAACTTATAGTTTTAACATGATACATGTTTGAAATAATTTTTAACACTATTGTCATTTACAGTTACTAGTCATATCGATAAAAATGTACCACTATATGGTTTTGCTCCCTATATAAGAAGTCTCCCTCACTTGAAAAATATAGCAGACATGTAAGTCTATTTTAAAAAAGTTCAACTACCTACTACTGCATTGACCTTCAATATACAATTGAATGTTTTCTAATATTGAATGTTTTTATCTTAGTTCCTTTAATGGACATAGTATATTGAATAATAAATCAACTATCACAACTCAAAAAGTCACATGAATTTCTATCAAGGTATTTATAATCTATCATTCACTTACTTTTTGTGTTATATTTAATTTATCTAAATAGTATTACTATGAGTGTAGTGTGTAATAAAAAAAAATTGGAAGCTATAAGTGTGACCATTATGTAATGTGATGGATGTCAACTACTGAAAAGTTGGCTATCGAAGTAATTAGAATTATGTAAGATGTTATAACCCACTGTATAATAACTTTAGTTACAAATTAAATTAATGTCTTTGTTTTAACTTAAATTCACTTTTATAGAATTTTGACTTTGTTCAATAGTTTCATCAAAGATCATTAGAATAGAATATGACCAAAAGATAAAATACTTTATTATCATATATAAGAATATAAGGTGTTAGAATTAGACACAAAGCTATTTGTTAGAGTATTGATGTATTGTTTCTTGAAATTCAACTATTTGTGTTGTCTGGAAACTTTGCAATAGGTTTTGGAACCGAAATTCACTAAAATAATGGAAATACTTTATCTAAACAAAAACACTAAAATTCACTACATTTGAATTGTTGAGAATGCAAGTGCGAGTCCAAGTTTCACATTGGATAAAAATGAGAAAATAGAACAATATATAAAGATGAAAGACCTGTTAACCCATTGCCTTAAGGTTTTGGGTAGAGAGTGATATCAATCCTTTATATGATTAGGCTTATATCTCATTGGTGTTTGTATCTCCCCGATGAAATAAAAAATATGCGTTTGAGAAATGACAAAAAAAATTAAAATAAGATAAGTTTAAATTCAATGTATTTGAATGTCTCGTAAAAAATTCTCTATCCAAATACAAAGTAAAATATAAAATTAAACATTAGCTTTTACATCTTAAAAGCATTCATTTATCAATAAATTTGTCAACATGTGAGTTTTATGACGAGCTTTATATATGTACCAACTCATAGACTTGAAAGTTATTGCAGGAAGTTATTGAGAAATGATGGTATCAATCTCCAAAATTAGGTTATTAATTTATTTGGTTTTAACATCAGTTTTGTGTCTGCAACTGAAAGAGAGTGAATGTGGAGTTGCATCTATGGAAGAAGAAGATGGGTTTTTTCCTCCTAAAAGAATATATATTGCAATGACGAATTCCTTAGCTTTGAACAACTTGACTGTTCATTGTAAAGACAAGCACCATGATCTTGGAACATACGTATTGAATCATGAGGAAACATACGGGTTTACTCTTAAACCTAATTTCTTTTGGGATATTACTTTGTTCTTTTGTCGCTTTACATGGAAAGGAACAATTCATCATTTCGACATTTATAATGAAGGTAGAGATACATGTGTTCACTGTCTATGGAATATATTCGAGACTGGACCATGTAGCCTTTATCCCAAGTATACTGATTGTTATCCCTGGAAATAGAAACTACCTTTCCAAAATTATCAAAATTAAATAGTATTGTAATAAAATAATTCAGAACAATTATCTTGATGTGATTCTATTATTTCCATTCATTTTTTACTTTTGCCTTCTTCTATTAATTTATGAGTTTTGAGAGTTTTTTTTTTCATATATTTTGATGATAAACTAAAATTTTAGTTTGGATTGAATTTTAAAACTATTAATCAGGTTTAAATCTGATAGAAAAAAACCTTTAATAAAATAAATAATGAACATGAGTTGAAATTAAAAAATAATGTAAAAATAAAATGAAATTAATTAAGGTACTTTAATAGATAATTTTACATGAAAAAAAAAATTTTAAATAAAATGTTCCATAAATTTATTTTAAGTCTTTCAAATCTTGTGTAGCCCTCATTAAGTATTACCATTATTAATCGTAATTAATAATTAAGTATTACCACTAATAATAGTAATTAGTGCAAATCTAAATTAAAACTCATGAATACAAATACAATTAGAACTGACATCTTAAATATTCATCAATAAATATCGTAATAACTATCATTAAAGGTATAGAATGACCTCATTAATGCTCATTAATGAAACTTTATTAATTGAGACTTGGTTACTGTTTTCTCACGACATAAAAAAAATTACTAATGTTTAAACGAAAATCATTTTTAGACTAGGATTTGATTTAAAGTCTCTCACATTAATTTATTTTATTTTTTATATTTCACTTTATATCGTATTAATTATAAAACTTGTTTTAATTTTTAATTTAATATAAAAGTTTTATAAGGTTAACATCTTAATTAATATTTTATTTACTTGTTAACAACATATCTTTGTAATATAAAAAAAATGTTTTTTTACTATCTTATAATCTTATATATATATATATATATATATATATATATATATATATTAAAAATCATAAATACTCGATGATGAAAAGGAGTTTACACAACTTGACTGATAACATACCATGATCTGGTTTTACTTCAATTCAAATGTTATTTTTATCTGGTATATGATTTTATAATTTGAACAAAGGCAATTTGTCATACTCCATATGAACAATAAATGCAAATTTTAATTTTTTTTTATCAAAATTTGATTATAACAAATAAACATCAACACGTGTACATAAAGGTCAAAACTTATTCTTGATTCATTTGTCTCAAACACCATTTGTCATTGTGTGTTTTGTTGATAAATTAAAAATGTCAACTTACCTATCAATTTCAACCTATTTTATCATTTTTTTAACTTTATAAAATTCGTGTAATTAGAAAATTTGTAATAATATTTTAAGAATAGTATATTTATGTAATACTTAGAAAAAAATAAAATAAAAAGTCAAATCATGATATCAACAAAAGTATAGTTGGAGGACTTTATATATCCACCAACTCATACACTTAAATGTTATAGTAAGAAGTTATTGAGAAAGGATGGTCTCAATCTCTAAAATTGCGTTATTGCTTTCTTTACTTTTAACAACAGTTTTTTCTTTGCAATTGAAAGGTAGTGAAGATGAAGTTGCACCTTCCGAAGTGGAAGAAGGGCTTCTTCCACGAAAAGTACACGTTGCAATATCAAATTTCTTGGTTTCGAAAGATTTGACAGTTCATTGCAGAGACAAGCAGCATGATCTTGGAACTCACATATTGAAGTATGGGGAAAGATACGATTTTGATTTTAGACCTAATTTCTTTGCGAAGCTTACTTTGTATTATTGTAGCTTTACATGGGTAGGAGCAACTCATTCTTTTGACAGTCCATTAACTTCTTCAACATCTCATTCAGACGTACAATACAATCATATTAATTTGTTAAAGCTGACCAGCATGTTGTAACACCATGAAATGAAACAGAGAGTTTAGAGAGTTTATTACATACATGAGTAGAATCATTCATCTCATCAAACATATTTGCCAATTTATAAGTTAATTTCAATTTTTTCATAAATTATGCTTTGTTAAAGAATTAGGAATTGTCACAAAATTACTCTGAGGTAAACCAAGATGTTGTAAACTTTGCATATTATTAATAGGAGTGACATCTTTCAAAAAAGACATATTAACTAAAGAAACAGACTCCACTTATAAAAACATTAAGATTCTTAACAAGAGAAGATTCATTCACTAACATAAATATTATTATGAACCGCCATTGGCTCAAGTTGTCACTAAGGAGTAGGCTCCATTGTAGGATCAACCACAAGATTCATAGGCTTCACCACATGATCCACAAGTTCCAACATAGACTTTAGACTCCACTACAAGAAAAATTTGAGTTTATTACTGATATTTACATACAAATTTTATTCCATGGGTAATGTAGATATTACATACGAATTTTAGATACGAATTTTTGAAAATGAGTTACATACGGATTTTTACCTATCAATTTTTCGTATGCAAAATTTATATGTAATACCTACATTATCTATTTTCCAAATTTTACATACGAATTTTTACCTATCAAATTTCTGTTTGTAATGTTATACAATACATATGTAACTAAAAATAAATTTGATCTACTGATTTTTCGTACAAATTTATAAATAATTAAATATTTAAAATAAAAACCTAGGTTATTTATGTTGCAGGAAAGAAATATTTCCTTCGTTAATTGTGTTGTAGCAAAGAAACCTTAGCTGTTTCTAACATCATCATCGTCATCGTCGTATTTCTCTCGGCTAGCCAAAGTCGCTACAAACAATGCCAGTGATTGTTGTAGTGTCGTAAGCAAGAACCAATGTTGCAAATAGAGTTGTCAAAACGGATAATCCGGCTCAGCCCACCATGGGTTGGTCACTTAGTAAGCCAACCCAATCCGACTTATTTATTAGCGAGCTAAAAAAAATTCCAACTCGGTCTGACCTTCAACGGGTTAGTGGGTTAAATGAGTTGACTCACTGACTCATTTAATTATAAATTTTTCTTAAAATAAAAAAATTACAATTTTTTTAATTCAAATTTAAATAAATTTCACACTAAAATGATGTTAAACTCAAAAAATAATTCAAAAAATAATTCAAAAAAAATATCATACAATGCAAACGTAATCCAAAAACATGTACAAAAGATGAACAAATAAGTTTTTAATTTTGATAATTTTTGTATCACTTGTCCATTTATAATATTAGAGTCTTGAATAGATAAATCTATAATATTTTTCTCTCTTGAAACATCTTCTTCCTTATCACCATCTACAATATAATAAAAAAAATGCTAACTAATAATATTGAAAACAAAATAATAAATAAGTTAATTAAATTAAGTGGGTTGGTGAGTCAACCCGACTCACCATGAGTTCAACTTGGATGAACCAGGTTCTAAGTGAGCCGCGTTGAAAACTAGTTCATATAAAAAATAACATTTTTTTCAAATCCATCCCGACTCAAACTCGTGGTGAACCGGATTGACTCACGAAGTACAGCATGTTTTGACAACGTTAGTTGCAAATCACCTCTCTTCTCGTTTCTCCCTAGTTGTGAAACACTGCCTCTTCACCCGACTCCGCCACGGTTGGACCTTCCATGGTCTATGAACCCCATCCTCCTTCCACTTCCACCACCTCTACCTCTCGGAAGATGTTTTCCAAGTCTACCTCTGATTCCAAGATTAAGTTCAGTCTTCAACACGAGTTTGGTGACTCTGATTTCTCTTATGCCTAACAAATTATCTACTTTAATCAAGACTTGGAGCCACGACGATCAAGTTTCTTTCCTCTCTCTCTTTTCCTCACATTTTTATTCTTAATCTGGAGCTATTCACAACTTAGAATGTAGTTATTAAAGTAATTAGAATTGTGTAAAATGTTATAACTCATTATATATTAATTTTAGTTTCAAATTCAATTAATATGTTTTTGTTTTAACTTAAATTGACTTTTACATAATTTTGACGTTGTCCAATAGTGTCAAAGATTATTACAATATGTTTAACAAGACAATACTTTATTATTATATATAAGAATAAAGGTGTTAGAGTTAAACAGAATTATTTTTTAGAATATTGATGTATTATTTCTCGAACTCTTTTTTCAAGTGTTTGTGTTGTCTGACAATTTGTAATAGATTTTGGGTAACCGAAACTGTAAACATCACTTAAGAAAAAAATATTCCTCACTTTTAGTTATGATTCTTACGAAAACTTCAATATAAAGCAATTTATTATTACGATTTTAATTTTTGACTGGATATATAACGAAGATTTTTGTCCTATGAACCACTTTCATTATTTATTTTTTAAAATTTTAGTTAAATTTTGAGGACAGTATGAACACTGTCGTTATTTTAGAATTTTCAATGATTGTTAAATTTATCTGTCATATTTTTGACCATGATGGTTGGATGTAACCATGTAACCATCCTCATTTAAAAAACACTTTTTAACCACGATTAATTTAATGAAGTAGACACTGGAAAATCATTTTTAACTTTCATGGATAGAGCTTTTTATAATAGTGAGACTACAAAATATAATCTATATTAATATTTTTCTACTTTTAATAATTATTTAATATTTAAATAGTTTTTTAAATAATTGTAGGTGAGAAAGTGGAAAAAAATTATTTATTTAAAATCAATTCAATTGAGGAAGAATTTAGAGATTAGAAATGTGTTCTTTTATCTAGTTTTGTTGTTTGGTACCTTTTCGATGTATGAGTTTACAGAATTTTTATATATATTTTGATGATAAACTAAAATTTTAGTTTAAATTGAATTCCAGAACTATTAACTAGATTAGAGTTTAATCTTTTAATAAATAATAAATATGAAATCTCTGATTAAACGAACATAAACATGAGATGAAATGGAAATAATGTAAAAATAAGATGAAATTAATTGTGATAATTACAAGAATTTTGCATAAAAAAAACCTTTAAAAATAAATTTTAAATAAAATGTCTTATTCTTAAATTTGTTTTACCCCTAATTAAGTATTACCATTATTAATAGTAATTAGTAATTAAGTATTACAATTATGAATAATAATTAGTGTAAATCAAAATTAAAACTCATAAATACAAATACAATTAGAACTAACCAGTTTCAGCATCTTAAATATTGATCAATAAATATCATTAATGGTATAGAATCACCTCATTAATGCTCATTAATGAAACTTGGTTATTTATTTCTGAAGACAAAAAAAAAATTACTAATGTTTAGACGAAAATTATTTCTAGACTAGGATTTGATTTAATTTCTCTCACATTAATTTATTTTATCTTTTATATTTCACTTTATATCGTATTATTTGTAAAACTATTTTTAATATAAAAGTTTTATAAGGTTAACATCTTAATTAATATTTTATTTAGTTGTTAACAATATCATATCTTCGTAATATAAAAAATATTGTTTTACTATTTTATAATCTTAATATATATATATATATATATATATATATATATATATATATATATATATATATATATATATATATATAAAGAGTAGATTATAATATTACTTTTAAAAATCATAAATAATTGATGATGAAGAGGAGTTTGCACACTAACTTGACTAACGACATATCATGGATCTGGTTTTACTTCAATTCAAATGTTATTTCTATCCTGTGAGTATGATTTTTCCATCCAGATAAGCGTATACTTATTTATTTTTTTTAAATAGACTTATGTTTGACATCAATATCATTACATTGAAGATTTTATTAAAAAAAAATTAAAATGAGAATATCATACTAATGGTAATTTTTCATTGTACACACAGACATTAAATATCTATCATGAGCACTAACCACGATGTTGTATTTTTGTGTCAACAATTTTTTCTCAAACAAAAATTGTACATTATTGTAACATTCTACAATATATGTTACATTCCATATCAACGATAAATACAAATTTTAGTCTTTTTCATCAAAATTTAATTATAACAAATTAACATCGATCATTGATCCTTGATTTATTTGTTTCAAACATTAACTTTATAATAAAATTCGTGTAATTAGAAAATTTGTATTAATATTTTAAGAATAGTATATTTATGTAAGACTTAGAAAAAAATAAAATAAAAAGTGAAGTCATAATATGAACAAAAGTATAGTTAGAGGACTTTATATATCCACCAACTCATACACTTAAAAGGTTATTGTAAGAAATTATTGAGAAAGGATGGTCTCAATCTCTAAAATTGCGTTATTGCTTTCTTTACTTTTAACAACAGTCTTTTCTTTGCAATTGAAAGGGAGTGAAGATGAAGTTGTGCCTTCCGAAGTGGAAAATGGATTTAGTTTCAAAGTACATGTTGCATTATCCAGTTTCTTGCCTTCGAAGAATTTGAACGTTCATTGCAGAGACAAGAACCATGATCTTGGAACTCACGTATTGAAGTATGGGGAAACATACGTTTTTGGTTTTGTACCTAATCTGTTTTTGAATCTTACTTTGTATTATTGTCGCTTTACATGGGCAGGAGGAAATCATTCTTTTGACGTTTATAAGCAAAGTAGGGATGATTGTCAGCAATGCGCATGGAACATATTTCAGAGTGGACCTTGTAAGGTTTATCCCCATAATTGTTATGCGTGGAAAAACTAGAAGGAGTAGCTTATCAACATCTACTTTTTTGTTTTTTTTTTCTAAAGTGGTGAAAATTAAAATAATTGAGGGTATTCTACGAAAGAAATACCTTGATGTGTTCTATTATTTTCTATCCCTTTTCTACATTTCTTTTTCTTATTTTCTTTATGTTTATCCAACCAATTCATAAAAGATATACATACTTAAATGGCCCCGTCTGACAAAAGAGAAAAAAATAGTTGTTTCTAAAGTACAAGATAAAATGACAGAATCAAACACCAAATTTATTCTAACTTCTTCGACATCTCGTTCACACATACAATACAATCCTATTAATTTGTTAAAAGCTAACATACATGAAATAGAATCATTCATCAAGCATATTAGTCAATGTAGAAACTAATTTCAATTATTCCACAAATTGTGTTTTTTTAGATGTCAAAGAATTAGAAATTATCACAAAACTATTATGAGATGAACCAAGATGTTGTAAATCTTGCATGCTGTTGATACGAATGACATTCTCCAAAGAAGACATACTAGTCAAAGAATCATACTCCACTTCTAGAAACATTTAGATTCTTAATAAAAGAAGATTCATTCACAACATAAATATTATTATGAAACGCCATTAACTCAAGTTGTCACTAAGGAGTAGCTCCACTATAGGATCCACAACAAGATCCAAAAGGTTCCACCTTATGATCCACAAATTCCACCACAATAATCACTACAAGAAAAATTCAAGTTACCTACAGATAGTTAAATACGAATTTTATTTTGAAAGTAATATAGATATTACATACGAATTTTATATACAGTTTTTTTTTTAAATGAGTTACATACGAATTTTACCTACCAATTATTTTTGTATGTAAAATCTATATGTAAAACCTAAATTATCAATTTTCTAGATTTTACATACGAATTTTTACAAATTATTAAATATTTAAAATAAAAACCCAAGCTTATTTATGCGGCACAAAAGAAACCCTTCCTTCGTTCATTATGTTGTAGCAAAGAAACCCTAGCTGTTTCTAACGTCATCATGCTAGGTGCATCATCATTGTCGTACCTTTCTTGGTTGGCCAAAGTCACTGCCGACAATGTCGGTGACTATCATAGTGTTGCCAACAACCTCTCTTCTCGTTTCTCCCAACTTGTGAAACACCACCTTCCATGGTCGATGAACCTCATCCTCCTTCCACTCCCGCCACCTCTACCTCTCGGAAGAGGTTTTCAAAGTGTGCCTCTAATTCCAAGATTAAGTTCGGTCTTCAATACGAGTTTGATGACTCCAATTTCTCTAACGCGAACAAATTCTCTACTTTTGACGAGACTTGGAGCCACGACGATCATGTTTCTTTTCTCCTCTCTCTTTTTCTGACATTTTGATTCTTAATCTGAAGCTATTCACGGCCTAAAATATAGTTATTTTGTTAGATATTTGATTAGTCCTTCCCTTTGTTTTTCGATTTGTGACAATCATGTTATTGTTTGTATCTATGATCGAGTCTCTCGTATTGAATACATTGAAGGTTAGTTAATAGCTCGTATTTGACACGATAATGTAACTCTTGGAATTTAACCTATTTGCTTATTTGCCTAAAACCTATTCGATGAAATGTCCGAACAACTGTATTGTTTAAATATTTTGTTATCATGTTCACATGCGTATGCACACAAAGACACATAAAACACACAATGTTGAAAGTCTCACATCGATTAGAGATAACACCAATTTATAATATATAAGTGAGGTGCAAACCTCACTTTACAAGCCGGTTTTGTGGGATTGAGTTAGGCTTAAAACCCACTTTTTAATTTATAGAGTGAGTTATTTATATATTTATTTATTTATAGGGTTTGTTAATTTATGTAAGGGGTTATATATATAGGGTTTGTTAACGCATATACGCTTTTCATTCTCAAAACTTAGAATAAAAAACTCCTCAAACCCATACTCACCTCTCTCATTTCTTTCAACCCTTTCTCTTTCTGTCATCTCTACGGTAGCCCCAATTGAAAAAATTAGAAACACTGGCTGTTAAACAATTTTTTACAAAAAAAATGATTTTATAATGATTTTTCATTTTATATTTTTTGTCTTATCTAATTTAATATTTTCACAAGCATAATGACATATGAAGGAATTGGTAATTCGCCTAGAAAAAAATCAGAAACACTCGTTGTTAAACAATTTCTTACAAAAAATGATTTTATAATGAGTTTTCATTTTATAAATTTTGTTTTATCTAATTTTATCTAATTTTCACGAACATAATGACATCAAAGGAATTGGTAATTGGTCTGAAAAAAAAATCAGAAACACTCGTTGTTAAACAATTTCTTACAAAATATGATTTTTATAATGAGTTTTCATTTTATAATTTTTTTCTTATCTAATTTTCACAAGCATAATGACATGAGAAGAAATTGGTAATTGGCCTGGATGTTTTTTAAGAGATGATGATTCAACATCTGCAGATGATGAAATTAGAGAGGTTAGTGAAAATGATGAAATTGAAGAGATATTGAATGAACCTTTGCCTGAAGGCGAATAGGTCAATGATTCAACCCTTTACAAAAGTAAATTGTTTAACGATGGGTATTTCTGATTTTTTTTTTCAGTTGGATCTACTATAGGATGAATAAGAAAATGTTGGAGTGGGAGAGATGAAAGAGAAAAGGGTTGAGAGGAATGAGGGAGGTGAGTAAGGGTTTGAGGGTTTCTGGTTTTTTTTTTTTAGTTTTAAGAATGAAAATTATTAAAATACCCTTGATTTTAAAACTTAGAATCCATAATATATAAGGGTATTTTTGTCTACTAAAACCCGATACACATTACTAAAATGTACCAACTGAAAAACAGACGTACGCGCGTCAGTAAACTCATATATATATATATATATATATATATATATATATATATATATATATATATATATATATATATATATATATTTGTTGTTGCTATTTTATTGTGATTTTTGCTAATTGGTTATGGATTTATGATTTAGGTTTTCAATGGTCTTTCTAGCTTACATAATTCTCATGGTTAGTTACTACTTTGTGGGATGTGAATATGATCTTGGTAATTTTAGTTTTTTTTCCTGTAAGGCAATCTTTGGTGGTTGGACCATACATTGAGTCAAACTTGTGCTAGTTTTTTTCCTTGGTCAGTGCATGGATATTGTTGTGATTCAGTTGACTTGTTAGATTATAATTTAGTGGAGAAGACTGAATTCGGAAGATTGAGTTTGATGCTTTCATATCATTATATCTGTCAAATATGTTTGATTATTTCCAAATTTGGAGTATATGTGTTGTAGCATAGTTCTGTATAATGTATGAATCAGAAGCTCAGCATCCTACTGCCTTTGATATGTTGTAATTTTCTGGTTTCTGATTCATGTACACAGATTGTATGTTTTACGATGTTTTCATTTAAGTGGAGATTTTGACACGCTCACATTCATTTGATATAGTAGTACGAGTTTTTATTAAAATGGTGAATATTGGATCATAAATAAGAGTAAATTGACTACGAATACAAATTTCAAAAATTTTAAGTCTAAGAGGGAAACTACGATTTATAAAAATGGTATTTTAATTGTTAGAGCATATAAACCTCTTCAAAATAACATCATAACCCCGCTATTATCAACATTTTATCAATTCCTTTTAATTGTTTTAAATAATATTAATTTGTGGAGGGTTTTTATAACTCCCACAAAATAACCTCCGCAAATTAACAGTTTTTTAGTGAGAATTATCGCGCGTGTCGATTTAAACCGACAAACTTAAATATCCAACACTATAATAATCATATCTATCTAAATATTTATCAAATATTTTGTTTATAAAAATAAAAATTACACAAAAAAAGTGATATTATAAAAAAATTAATATTTAATTTAAATAACAACTAAAAATTTTAAGTATATAGCTTTCAACTTATAGAATTAAAATGTTTAAATAATTTAGAAGAAGAATATATATAAAGATAGTAAGAAGATGAATATATAGGTATGCAAACCTACTCGATCTCAATATTCTTATCAACACTTGGACAAATTTAAATAATACTAACAAATGTGGGTTTATTTATCCTACTAAGTTAACTATAACTATAAAAACAATTTTCTTTCCAACAGAAATGACATTTACATCCTATTGTAACATGCTACAATTATATAGATTATGACAAAAAAAGTTTACAATTTAAACAAAATAAAGGCAATTTGTCACACTCCATATTAACAATAACGGCAAATTTTAATCTTTTCATCAAAATTTGATTATAACACATTGTCATTGGTGTGTTTTGTTGATAAATTAAAAATGTCAACTTACCTACCAATGTCAACCTATTTTATAATTTTTTTTAACTTTATAATAAAATTCGTGTAATTAGAAAATTTGAAATAATATTTTAAGAATAGTATATTTATGTAATACTTAGAAAAAATAAAATAAAAAGTCAAATCATAATATCAACAAAAGTATACTTGCAGGACTTTATATATAAATATATATATAAATATATATATATATATATATATATATATATAAATATATATATATATATATATATATATATATATATATATATATATCACCAACTCATACACTTAAAGGTTATAGTAAGAAGTTATTGAGAAAGGATGGTTTCAATCTCCAAAATTGCGTTACTACTTTCTTTACTTTTAACAACACATTTTTCTTTGCAACTGAAAGGGAGTGAAGATGAAGTTGCACCTTACGAAGTGGAGAAAGGGCTTATTCCTAACAAAGTAAACGTTGCAATATCCAATTTCTTGGATTCGAAGGATTTGAGCGTTCATTGCAAAGACAAGCACAATGATCTTGGAACTCACACATTGAAGTATGGGGAAACCTACGAATTTCATTTTAGACCAAATATCTTTTGGAAGGTTACTTTGTATTTCTGTCGCTTTACCTGGGTAGGAGCAAGCCATTCTTTTGACGTTTATAAACAAGATAGGGATGAATGTGATCAATGTGTATGGAACATTTTAGAGACTGGACCTTGTAAGGTTTATCCCATGCATAACCAATGTTATGCCTGGAAAGACTAGAATGAGCTAACTTATCAACATGTACGTTTTAATTTTCTTTCTAATGGGAAAATTAAATAGTAATATAATCAAATAATTGAAGGTATTCTTCACGAAAGAAATGTATATCTTGTCTGGTTCTATTATTTTCATTCCTTTTCTACACTTCTTTTTCTTATTTTCTTTATGATTGTTGACAAAAAAAAATATAGTTGTTTATAAAGAAGAAGATAAAATGACAGAATCAAGAACCAGATTTATTCCATTATCTTCTTCAACATCTCATTCACACATACAACACAATCATATTAATTTCTTAAAGCTAACGCTGCGACATCAGCTTATTACATGCATGAATTGGATAACTGAAAAAACTATCGTAACGTCGTAGCAGACGTGTGAAAGTATATAATAATACATAATATGAGTTTATTTAGATAAACAACTTGGTAAGGGAACTCCACATGAACTAGCAACCCTTCTGGAAGCAGGAAAGTTGACGTAATTCTTGAGAATTTTGAGGTAATCACAGAGACATTGCGCCTGTTCCCTCAGTTTCTGGCAGCAAGCAGTTGTTGGTGGAGATGACGAAGTTATTGCCGCCAAACAAAGACTCAACTCCACAGGGTTACAAGTCATACCCTCTGCCGTCGGAGCCACCTCCATCGCCACCACTGCCACCACTACAATTGCAAAAACAAACGCCTTCTTCATCTCTTTCTCTCACTTCTTCAGTCTGCTATGTGTTCACACTCTAACATGGATGGTGTTTTTGTTTTCCATGGAGTGGACTGAAAGGTAAAAAATCATACTATATATTTATGACAACCACTCTCAGTCTTCACATAACCTCTTGCAAAGATGTGGACAGTTCCACCGTCGGGGGTTACATTCAAAAAAACCTAATAATTCGATGTCTCTATAATAAACTAAAAACAAGATTAATTTAAATTATATACGGAAGTATAAATTTTATCTTACGATTTTATAAGGTTAAAAATTCATCTTTTAAAATAATATTAAATTTATAAATTAATATATATCAAGAATGTTAGTTTTAGCATGAGTTTGAATGTAGAAATTCAGTTTTAGTATGAGTTTGAATTTAGAAAAAGTGTGTTGAGGAAGTAATGTGTCTAATGAATGTTAATTTTGAAAGAATAATTATGGTAGTCCTATATTTGTAAGTGATTGTTTCTTGTACGAGAGAATCCGTGTGTAAGTAAGGAGGAAAAAGTTGGTATGGCAATCGATTCTTTGAATTTCGTGTTTAGTACACAACTTTTTCATTTCTCTTATTAATAAAATTCAGAAGTTCGTTGTTTCTTATTGGATAGTGGAAGATTCGTGAAATGATGAATGCAAAGTCCTAAAAAATAGATAAGATTTGGATGTATGTTAAGTATGAAATAAAATTTATAACTATCTAAACTCTAAACTTTGAAACTTAAATTCTGTTTGCATTATCTTTAGACACGAATTTTACTATTAAAACTTTACTTTACTCGGTTTTAACGTAAAAGAAACTCAATATTACAACTTAATATAATAGCTTTTTCTAATTTCGTATTATCAATAAAAAGTTCAATAATTATATTCTTTAATTGCATCCAATTTTTACATTTTATTTATCACCATTACATTTTATATAAGGTTTTTTTCATCTTCGTTTTTAATTTAAAATGAGACCCTAACGTATCTTAACATTTATTTAACATAGTGACACCGTAGCTTTTATTAAAACGATAGGGATAATGAATCATAAATGAGAATAAATTGTCTAATTCAACAGCATAAAATAAAAGTTGAACTTACCAATTTATAATTATTTATAATTAATCATAGATTACATTATTTTAATAAAAATAGACGTGTCACCACATCAAATAAATATTAAGCTACGTCAACATCTCAGTCAACATGTCAACGTATTACTACTATTTTATATATGATACTGATCAAAACTTATCTTCTATTGATCCTTGAATCCACAACAACTAAAGTTTTCCGCTCTTCTCTATTTTTTTGATTTGTTATAATATTTTTTATGATAATGAAACTATTATATATTTTATATTAATTTATTGTCTAATGAACTTTGAAATTAAGATTTTTATTTAAATTTATTTTATTTTAAAAGCACTTAAATTATGTTTGAAGTATATTAAAAAAAAATAATTATATTTTTGTGAGTGTATATAACCTATTGCTTTAAACAGACAAACTTAAATATCAACCTCTAATGATCATATCTATCTAAATATTGTGTTTATAAAAAATAAAAATTACACCAAAAAGTGATATTATAAAAAAATTAATATAAAAAAGACACGTTTATTTTTTAATTTAAATAACAACTAAAAATTATAATTATATAGCTTTCAACTTATGGTATCAAATAAAGTAAAAATATTTAAATAATTTAAAAGAAGAATATATATATATATATATATATATATATATATATATATAAAGATAAAAACAAGATGAATATATAGGTATATGCACACCTAATCGATCTCAATATTTTTATCAACACTTGGACAAATTTAAATAATATTAACAAATATGAGTTTATTTATCCTTCAAGTTAACTAACTATAAAAACTATAAAGTATAATTATATATCTTCTTGGTGTAATTATGGCTTGAATGAATTGTCACATTACGTTGCAAGGAAAATATCTACATTTTGCTATGATGTGGACGAATTAATCAGGGCTTCATCACAACTAAGGAAAATGTAAACCGAAAACCTCTTTCTGGGATAACACTCTTAAACTCTTCACTCACCCATTCGAGGAACGTAATCACATCAAACACAAATTCTGTCACAAAATGTTGCCATTATCAAACCCCATTTCAAACTTCTACACTATCTACCTTTTGACGTTTCAACGCTACTTTTACAGATTTCAAACTACATTAAGGAATTCCAACATACCATATGAAAAACGACTTTTCTTTTTTTACTTTCGATTTTTTTTTTTTTTTGAACTTTTCCAACTTTAATATAAGTCTCACAAAGTTAATTTTACAAGTTTTATTACTTATTCTTTTAACTTGAGCCGAATCTTTCATAAATGTCTATAACAAGTATTGTTTTATTATAATAGAGATTTTAAAAAGATATAAACAAAAAAGTTATATATATTGTTGATTTTTTTTTTAAGAGCAGAACTTAAATAGATTTTCTGAAACGTGTATGATCAATGTGTTTAAAGATTTATCCACAATGTATGTATAAATTTTCCAAGGTATAATAGAAATATCTTTATAAATTTTCCAAGGTATAATAGAAATTGAAATTTCAGAATTAGAGATCAAAACTCTTTCAAAGAATAAATATAAAGTCAGATCCAATAAAAAAAGATATGAGAAATAAAAGTGAGAATGAAAGAAGAGATATGTGTGTTCTCTGTTTGGATGTAAGAAAGAACATTTATTTATAGGAGTAGGAGGGATATAGGTGAGTGAAAAAAAAAAAATCCCCTAACTTGTGGAGGAGAAAAGTGCAATGTGGGTGTATATATTTTTTATTAGGATAGAATAATTTAAAAATCTTTTATGAGACTCAATGGTTTACATTTTCAATTATTTCATTTTTTTAATATTTTCTGTACATAAGTTAATTTAGTTTATTGAATTTTAATTACAGTTTAAAAAAAACTAGACAAATATAAAAAAAAGAATTTGAAATTTTAAGCAAAAAAAATATAAGTTAGTTCCATTAAAAGAGTTTCAACAGCATTGATGGAAAGATGTTCATAGATATTGGTAATTGATAAAAAAGAAATAATCATCAATGTTAATGTTAGATAAAAGAAAATCTTAATAATATTGGTGAAGAAAACATTTTAATCAACATAATTGACATGATAACAGAATGTGTTTGATATAAAATAATATTTACAAACGATGTGTGAAAAAAAAACTTTAACCAACATTAAATTTGAAAAAACATTACATTAATAAAAAAATAATATTGATAATGATGATAAAAAGAATAATCCTACTTGATTTTAATTTGAAGGAAAATTTCACTTACATAATTGAAATAATAATATTGATTCTATGATATGCATATCTTGGTTGAGTCATTGATTTTGCAATTGAAATGGGTTGAAATTGACTAAACCAAGACCATATAAAAAAATATGGTATGAATAGAAAAAAAAAAATACTAGACGACAGAACGTTTGAAAAATCTTTTAAGTCAAATTGAAACTATCTAGCAATGAAATCATCTTTACAAATTCTTAAAATTTTAATTTTAATTTAAAATGTTGTATACAAACAACTTATTTTCTCACTCAAATAAGAAAAATCAATTTTTAATTTGTAATACAAGAATCTGAATAAAAAGTCAAACCATAATCCAATTACATATCAACATAAGTATAGTTGGAGGAGTTTATAAATCAACCAATTCATACACTTAAAGGTTATTGCAATTGTAAGAAGTTATCGAGAAAGGATGGCCTCAATCTCCAAAATTGCGTTCTTACTTTCTTTAGTTTTAACAACAGTTTTTTCTTTGCCATTGAAAGGGAGTGAAGATGAAGTTGTATCTTCCGAAGTGGATAATTGGCTTGATTTCAAAGTATATGTTGCAATATCAAACTTCTTGGTTTCGAAGGATTTGAGCGTTCATTGCAAAGACAAACACCATGATCTTGGAACTCACGTATTGAAGTATGGGGAAACATATGATTTTGGTTTTATACCTAATTTGTTTTGGAGAACTACTTTGTACTTTTGTCGCTTTACATGGGAAGGAGCAAGCCATTCTTTTGACGTTTATAATCAAAAGAATGATGATTGTGAAGAATGCGTATGGAACATATTAGAGAGTGGACCTTGTAAGGTTGAACGCAAGCATAACCAATGTTATGCGTGGAAAGACTAGAAGGAGGTACCTTTTTAATTTTCTTTCTAATGGGAAAATTAAATACTAATATAATAAAATAATTCATTTCTTTTCTACTTTTCTTTTTCTTTTTCTTATTTTCTTTTATGTTTATGTAATCGATTCATAAGAGAATGGCCTTTGTTCCACACTTTCTGCCTTCGGAGCCACCTATATCGCCACCACTGCGACGACTTTCTTCATCTTTTTCTCACTTCTTCAATCTGCTATGTGCTCACATTCTAACAATGGTTTTGTACTGCATTGAAAGGTAAATATACATATTAAGTATTATGACAACTAGTGTCACTCTTCAGACGAATCTCTGCAAAAAATTTGAACAATTCCACATTTTAAATCTACTTTCAAAATATTTAAGATAAATTTAGAATATACATGTATATAATTACAAATTTTATTTTATAAGTAAATGTTATAAAATTAAGTTACAAAAACAATCACTTTCTTCATCTCTTTCTTACTTTTACAGTAAACTGAAAGGTAAATAAACATACTAAATATTACGACAACTAGTCTCAGTCACCACTGCTAAAGATGCCGACAATCACACAGTGAGAGCACTTTCAAAATATCTAATAAGTGAAAGTCTGAGGTATAAATTAAAAATAATTATATATATATATATATATATATATAAATTTTACTTTATAAATCATTTGTGAAATTAAATTAAATTTAAATATTTATTTTTTAATAGAGTATTAATCTCATAAATTAAAATCTATCTTAATCTTATTTGTATTTGTTAAATGTATCATTTTATTTGTTATCAGATCATTTTGTAAATAATTTTATTTAATAATGTTTCAAGAATTTTATTTGTTATCATATCATTATTTTGTAAATAATATCAAGAATTTTAGTTTTAGTATGAGTTTCAGTATAGTAAATAAGGTTATTTAATATGTATTAAGAAATTCGGTTTTAGCATGAGTTTGAATGTAGAAAAAGTGTGTTGACACTAGTGGAAAAACGCTGATTAGCGTCGATTATTTTGGGCTTTTAACGTCTACAAAACAACCGATATCATTTTCGGTGACGTTAATGGAACATCGGAAATGAATATAACTGACGTCTATCGTGACGTCAGTCACTGCCATGTCCGACGTCACTAAACGTCGGAGGAGTAGGACTAACTGGATGTCTAAAGACATTATATAGACGTCGGTCTGACCAATAACCGACGTCTACGAGGCACTAAAGACTTCAAAAATGACACAGACTGACGTGTAAAAGGTACTATAGACGTCGGTGTATACATTAACCGACGTCTAATCCAGTGGTTGTGTTTTGGTGCAGTTTTGTTCCCGTCTTTGGATAGCCTAGTAGCACAATCTCCTTTTGCTAGTTTCTCCCCCAAAAAAGCTTGCGTCTTTTGAATTTCTTATGAGTCCTTTCAACCCAAAACCGAACATGGGTTGTTGCTTAGTTCCATTTTCATCTGCAAGAGGGAAAAATCATGGTGAAACGATAACTAGGCAACGACCCAGGGTCGTTTTTGGGTTGAAACGACCAAAAGAAATTCACAAGACGCCGCTTTTTCTGGGAGGTAGCTAGCAAATGGAGAATGTGTTACTACGTTACCCCAAGAAAGGAACAAAACTGCACTAAAACACAACACAAAGAAAGTAAATTTTAATCATTTGAACCAGAAGATAATCGATGAAAGACTAAACAAAGTTTAATAGGTAAGCATAAAAAAAAAACCACGCACCTAGGATGCCGCAAGAGAGAAAAAGGAGAGGAGGAAAACGATAAAGATATCAGAAACAATAATAGAATACCGCAAGAGAGAAAAAGAAGAGGTGCCGCAAGCGAGAAAAAGAAGAGGTGCCGCAAGAGAAAAAGGAGAAGAGGAAGACGATATCAGAAACTGAATGTCGCGAAGAATTTGCGGTTTATTTAAAATGAAATTAGGCGTCAGTTGCTCCAGAAACCAACGTCTATAGTCACATAGATGGTCGGTGATCTCACTAATATGACGTCCAAGTTAACATTTAAAGTGACTTTTTAAATACCCATTAGACGTCGATTTCGAGGGGATCCGACGTCTAGGAAGCTGAACCGAGTGACGTTTGATTTCCTGTCAGGGATGTTCACGACAGTTGTGATGGGGTCCCGACGTCTATAATAACGTAGACGTCGGTGCCCTTCTAGCCGACGTCTAAGTCCCTCGAGTTTGGTGAACATAATTAATTACAGGCACAAAGACGTCGCTTCCCCTCAACACCGACGTCTAAATTGAAGAATTTTTTGTCTTCCCGCCTTCCAGACAGGCCTTAGCCTTTTGACTACGTGACGTCTAAGCGCCTGGGAATTAGGTGAAGATCATTAATTGCAGCCCCAGTAGACGTCGCCCCCCGTTAACACCGACGTCACTGGACTGTCTTCTCACCTACCTCAGGCCATTAGACATCGATTTGCGGCTGTGTGGACGTCTACAATATCATAGACGTCGCCTTAACTTAAAACTGACGTCTAGTTTACCAAGCTATTTACGATAATGCCACCGTCCACTCATATACGTCGGGTTATCAGGAAACCGACGTCTACTGGGTGACGTTAAACAACGTTTTTGCACTAGTGTGAGAAAGTAATGTCTCTAATTAATGTTAATTTTGAAAGATTAATTTCTGTAGCCCTATATTTGTAAGTGTGATTGTTTCTTGTACGATAGAATCCGGGGAGGAAAAAGTTGGCATATCGATTATTGGAATTTCATGTTTAGTACACAACTTTTTCACTTCTCTTATCAATACAAATCAGAAATTTGTGGTTTCTTCTTGGACAGTGGAAAGATTCGTGAAATGATGAATGCAAAATCCTCCAAAAGGAAATAAGTTTTGGTATGTATGTGATGTATGGAATAAAATTTATATTTATAACAATCTACACTCTAAACTTTTTATAACTTAAATTATGTTTGCATTATCTTTCGAGTAAACGAATTTTGATACTAAAAGTTTACTTTTATCCAGTTATAACGTAAAAGAAACTCAATACTACAACTTAATATGATAGAGTTTTTTAATTTCATATTATCAATAAAAATTCAATAATTATACTCTTTCTTTCACTTTAATTTTCATCCAATTTTTACATTTTATTTATCACCTTTACATTTTATATAAGGTTTCTTGTATTCTTTTTCATTTGAAAGATAATGGTATGTTAAGACACTCATTTATCTTAACATTCATTTGATGGAGTGACATGTCTGATTTTATTAAAACGATGGTTGGTGGATCATTTCAAAATAAATGTTTTGTTGATTCCATGACAATGATTACACGAAAGACAAATGTTATATATATATATATATATATATATATATATATATATATATATATATATATATATATATATATATATATATATATAAAAGGATGAAGAAAATCATCCATTTGTAAAAAAACTAGACACGTGTAATAATAAATTGTGAAAAATTGTCCAAACAATAGTTTTTTTAGTGAATGTATGTAAAGTTAGATTTTCACATTATTTATATTGTACTTAAACATTTAACTTTAGTATTTACAAATATTTATATAAATCATGTTTATTTATATAAATATTTAGTTTACATTTGATTGAAACAAATACGTGAATGTAATAAATAAGATTATTTTAAACTATTTCCTGAAGTGTAATAGTTTTAAAATGACTATTATTTTAAGATTAATAAAGAAACTCAACCAACCAATTAGTTATTACAATGTCTAACAGGGAAAGTACGTAGTTAAAATTGAAATTGTGATCAGGATCATGAAGAATTTATAAAATTATAAATTGTGAAATAGTAACACAGAATAGATTTTATTTTATACAAAAAATGTTTTATATATATATATATATATATATATATATATATATATGATACTGGAAATGTGAATGGTATATAGTAGACTCTTAATTTTTAATTGAGTTTGCATTTTATGTTAATTGAAACTACATTTGTTAAAAGATTGAACGAATGATGCAGCTGAGAAAAGAAAAAATTAATTATATTTACAATAATTTTTAATTAAATGATGTTGTAATTACAATCTTACAATACATATAATAAGGAAAAAATTTAATTGTATTAAATTTCAATTAGTTTTAGGTTTTATATCAAGTGAATAAATCAGAATAAACGAGGGTTAAGCATGTCTTTAAGATAATGCGAGAGACCGAAAATGATATCTATATATATCTTTCAATAAAAAAAATAGTATAAAATTGTTACGTGACTTTTATTTGAAAAATATTTAATTTTCATATAAGATTTACGATATTTAAAATAACGATATTTCACCTTTAAAATAATAATACATATTTAAGTTAATAGACACTATGACTTGTGTAGAATATTAAACAAAAAAAGATTGTGTGTATACACAACTATATGACGAATATTAAACAAAATATCATCTAAAAGATTGTGTGTATACTTATTTTTGACAAAAAAAATTATAAATTAATTTAACTAAAGCATAACTAAAATTAACATTACTAATAAAAAGAAAAGTTAACAATTTAATAAGAGCAGAAACAAATATACCAATGTGTGAAAATATTAACCATGATCTTTCAGGCATGGGATCTTTTATGGGCTTTAGCCCAGTATCCCAACCATGATCTTGCACATTGAGTATTTCTCTCTGCACCTCCATTATCACAAACCACACCTCCGTACTAATGAAAAAAGGCTGAAGTATATATTCTCCCAAAATACAACACATTATTACTATACCATCATTCCTTTCATTTGAATTTTATTGAAAACACTCTCATATTTCCATATATCTTAAAAAACAAACGTTTATATATTCCTATAACTGCCATCATTAATTGAAAATTGAAAACCGTGCCAATTCAAATGGTTCTTAATTCATCTTGACAAGTTGACGCCAAAGTCCTAAACTGTTCATAGGCCTTTTCAAAGTGGCCCCGTCAAAAAAACACTCATTGTTGACAAAAGAATAAAAGATAGTTGTTTCTAAAGAACAAGAGAAAATGAGAGAATCAAGAACAAGATTTATTCATATTAATTTCTTAAAGCTAACGCTTCGACATCAGTTTATTACATGCATGAATTGGATCACTGAAAAAACTATCGTAATGTCGTAGCAGACGTGTGAAAGTTTATAATAATACCTAACATAAGTTTATTTAGTTAAACAAATTGGAAAGCGAACTCCACATGAACTAGAAACCCTTCTGGAACCAGGAGAGTTGACATAATTCCTGAAACTAGGGTTTTTGAGGTAACCACAGAGACATGGCTTTTGTTCCCTCAGTTTCTGGCAGCATGCAGTTGTTGGTGGAGATGACAAAGTTATTGCCGCCAAACAAGGACTCAGCTCCACAGGGTTACAAGTCACACCCTCTGCCTTCGGAGCCACCTCCATCGCCACCATTGCCACCACCACAATTGCAAAAACAAACACCTTCTTCATCTCTTTCTCTCACTTCTTCAGTTTGTTATGTGCTCACACTCTAACATGGATGCTTTTTATGGTCCATGGAGAGGACTGAAAGGTAAATAAACATACTATATATTATGACAACCACCCTCTGTCTTCGCACTGAACCTCTGCTAAAGATGTCGACACAGAAGTAACATTCAAAATATTTAATAATTGAAAGTCTGACATAGAAATTAAAAATAAGATGAATTTAAAATATATATACAAATATAAATTTAATTTAGAAGTTCGTGGTTTCTTCTTGGACAGTGGAAGATTGGTTAAATGATGAATGCAAAGTCCTCAAAAATGAAATAAGATTTGGTATGTATGTGATGTATGAAATAACATTTATATTTATAACTATCTAACCTATAAACTTTAAAACTTAAATTTTGTTTGCATTATTTTTAGACTAAAGAAATTTTACTTCTAAAAGTTTATTTTTATCCGCTTTTAACGTAAAAGAAACTCAATACTACATCTTATTATAATAGGGTTTTAATTTCATATTATCAATAAAAAAGTCCAATAATAATATTCTTTCTTTCACTTTAATTTTCATCAATTTTTGCATTTTATTTATCACCTTTACATTTTATAAGGGTTTTTGTGTTCTTTTTTAATTTGAAACATAAGTAGACACACTTACGTGTCCTAGCATTCATTTAACATAGTGACTCGTTAGTTTTTATTAAGACAATGGATGATGGGATCATAAATGAAAGAAAATTGACAAATCCAATAACACTAACTTCATTGTATAAAAATTGATCTTACCAATTTACTATAATTTATGATCTACCATAGATTATATTATTCTAATAAAAACAGACGTGTCATTACATCAAATATGAATGTTATACACGTCAATGTATCGCTACTCTTTTAATGATAACACTAACAAGTTTTCTTCTCTTAGATTCTCGAAGCCACACTAACTAAAGTTTTATTACTCTTTTTTTTTTAATTTGTTAATATTTTTTATGTATTGTATTGAAACTATTTTACATTTTATGTAATTTCTTGTCTAATGACTTTGAAATTACAATTTTTATTTAAATTTATTTTATTTTAAAAGCACTTAAATTATGTTTGAAGCATAAATAAGTTTGTATAACTAGCAGATTTATAGAAACAATTACAATCTATTAAAATTGAACTCATTAAAATGCAAATTATAATAGATTTAAACAGACAAACTTAAATATATCCAACCCTAATAATCATATCTATCTAAATATTTACCAAATATTTTGTTTATAAAAAATAAAAATAAAACAAAAAAGTGATATTATAAAAAAATAAATATGAATCATTTAATTTAAATAACAACTAAATTAAAATTATATAACTTTCAACTTATAGTATCAAATAAAGTAAAAAATTTAAATAATTTAAAAGAAAAATATATATACGTATGCAGACCTAATAATCTAAATATTCTTATCAACACTAGGACAAATTTAAATAATACTAACAAATATAAGTTTATTTATCCTACTATAGTAAGTTAACTAACTATGAAAACTGTAAAGTATAATTACGTAACCTCTTGGTGTAATTATGGCTTGAATCAATTGTCACATTACGTCGCAAGGAAAATACCTACATCTTGCTATGATGTGCTCGAATGGCTTTATCACAAGTAAGGAAAATTCAAACAGAAAACCTCTTTCTGGGATAACATTCTTAAACTCTTCACTCTTCCATGTTTCAACGTTCGAGGAACGTAATCACATCAACCACAGATTCTGTCACAAAATGTTGCCATTATCAAACTCCATTTCAAACTTCTACACAATCTACCTATTCACGTTTCAACACTACTTTTACAGATTTCAAACTACATTAAGGAATTCCAACATAACAAATCAAGAACGACTTTTTTTTTTTTTTTTTACTTTCGAAAAACTAAAAACTTTTGAACTTTTCCAACTTTAATCTCAGCATACATAAAGTTAATCTTACAAGTTTTACTACTGATTCGTTTCATTGTTACGAGCCATTAATTTTTAATTGTTTCTGTAGGCTTATAACTTAGTCGAATGTTTCACAAATGTCTATAATAAGTATTGCTTTATTAATATAGATTTTAAAAAGATAAATTAAACAAAAAAATATATGTATTGTTGAAAAAATTATTAAGAACACAACTTAAATAAATTTCTTGAAACGTACATATTATTGTCTTTAAGGATTTATCTATGTAAATCTTCTAGGATACAATAGAAGTGTTTCTATATTGAAAATTTTAGATTACTAGCAAGAAAAACTCTTTTAAGGAGTAAATATAAACTAAGGATCAAAGATAAAAGAGAAGAAAAAATAAAAGTGAGAATAAAAAGAGATATGTGTGTTATCTTTTTTATGTTAGAAAGAACACCGTGTAGGGATATAAATGAGTGAAAAAAGAAATATCTCATGACCTGTGGAGGAGAAAAGTCCAATGTTCACAATCACCACCATAAGAAACATCTTATGCAACTTTTATAAGTTTTACTTTCTATTACGATGGAAGAATTTAAAAATCTTTTATGAGACTCAATGGTTTACATTTTCAATTATTTCATTTTTAAATGATTTCTGTAGATAAGTTAATTTAGTTTATTGAATTTTAATTACATTTTTTTTTAAAAAAAAGAACTAAACAAATAAAAAAAAAGATTTTGAAATTTTAAGCGAAGAATATAATTTAGTTCCATTAAAAGAGTTTCAACAACATTGATTGAAAGATGTTGATAGATATTAGTAATTGATAAACAAAAATCATCAATGTTAATGTTAGATAAAAGAAACTCTAATCAATAGGTGAGAAAAAACATTTTAATCAACATTATTAATTGACATGATAACAAAATTTACAAATGATGTGTGAGAAAAAAAAAACTTTAACCAACATTAAATTTGAAAAAACATTAGTTTACGTTGATAAAAAATAATATTGATAATGATGATAAAAAAAATAATCTTACTCGATTTTAATTTGAAGGAAAATTTCAGTTACATTAATTGAAATAACGATGTTGATTCTGTGATATGTATATCTTGGTTGAGTCATTGATTTTTCAATTGAAGTGGGTTGAAATTGACTCAACGAAATTACCTAAGACTATATCAAAAAGATGATGAATAAAAAAATATAAATACCAGACGATAGAAAGTTTGAAAAATCTTTTAGGTCAAATTGAATCAAATCATCTTTATAAATTCTTAAAATTTTAATTTTAATTTAAAATGTTCTATACAAACAACTTATTTTATCATAAACATTTTTCTAAATTATATACAAAATGAAATACCTAATATAGTTTCTCACTCAAATAAGAAAAATCACTTTTTAATTAGTAAAACAAGAATCTCAATATAAATGTTTTTTTTTAAATAAAGGAATAAAATAATTTGATAGCCATTTTTTTCAACCATTAATACTATACATAATAACAATATCATCATGTTTCACTACCACTCTAAAATATATACAAGTAAAGTTTTAAATGATTTGTATGAAACTAATTTTACAAATGTATGTAAAGTTAGATTTTCACATTATTTATATTTTACTTAAAAATTAACTTTAGTATTTACAAATATTTATATAAACCATGTTTATTTATATAAATATTTAGTTTACATTTGATTGAAACAAATACGTGAGTGTAATAATAAGATTATTTTAAACTATTTCGTGAAGTTTAATAGTTTTAAAATGACTATTATCTTAAGATTAATAAAGAAAAGTCAACCTAGCAATTAGTTATTACAATTTTTAACCGTGAAAGTACGTAATTAAAAATGAAATTATGATTAGTAGACACTATGACGTGTTTAGTAGTTATACATACACTTAAACAAGTCTTTAATAAATATATAGGTAATTACACAACTATATTACGAAATTGATGCCGAATATTAAGCAAAATATTATTTAAAAGATTACCTGTATACTTATTTTTGACCCAGTCAAAAAACTCTTTGTTGACAGGAGAAAGAAATAGTTGTTTCTAAAGAAGAAGATAAAACGATAGAATCAACATCCAAATTTATTCCATTATCTTCTTCAACATCTCATTCACACATACAACACAATCGTATTAATTTCTTAAAGCTAACCAGCACGCTGCAACACCATGAAACAGACGGTTTATTACATACATGAATTGGATCACTGAAAAAACTACCGAAATATCATCGCAGAGATTAAAAGTTGGTAGTAATACTTAACATGAATTTATTTAGATTAACAAGTTGGGAAGGGAATCCCACATGAACTAGCAACCCTTCTGGAACCAGGAGAGTTTACGTAATTCCTGAGACTAGGGTTTTGGAGGTAACCACAGAGGCATGGCCTCTGTTCCCTGACTTTCTGGCAGCAAGCAGTTGTTGGTGGAGATGACGAAGTTATTGCCGCCAAACAAGGACTCAGCTCCACAGGGCTACAAGTCACACCCTCTACCTTCGGAGCCACCTCCATCGCCACCACTGCCACCACCACTATTGCAAAAACAAACACCTTCTTCATCTCTTTCTCTCACTTCTTCAATCTGTTATCTGCTCACACTCTAACATTGGATGGTTTTTGTACTCCATGGACTGGACTCAAAGGTAAATAAACATACAAAACATTTATGACAACCGGTCTCAGTCTTCACACGGAACTCTGCTAAAGATGTTGACAATTCGACATGCTGAGACCACTTTCAAAATATCCAATAATTGAAAGTCGCACGTGTAAACTAAAAATAATATATATATAAACTTTATTTTATAACTCAATTTTTTAAAATAAAAATTTAAAAATTCATTTCTTAAAATATGATTAAAATTTTAATCATATATTTATGTTTGTTGAATATATCATTTAATTTATTATGAAACTGTGATCTTAATAAATAACATTATTTAATATGTATTAAGAATTTTAGTTTTAGTAAGAGTTTGAATGTAGTAAATAATGTTATATAATATGTATCAAGAAATTCGGTTTTTTAGTATGAATATAAATAATGTAGAAAAAGTGTGTTGAGTAAGTAAGGTGTGTAATGAATGTTAAATTTGAAAGATTAATTATGGTAGTCCTGTATTTGTAAGTCATTGTTTCTTGTAAGAGAGAATCCGTGTATAAGGAAGAACGAAAAAGTTGGCATGGTAGACAACTTTGTGGTTTTGAAGATTCGTGAAATGATGAATGCAAAATCCTCAAAAACGAAATAAGATTTGGGATGTATGAAATAAAATTTATATTTATAACTATCTAAACTCCAAACTTTAAACTTAAATTATGTTTGCATTATCTTTACAATAAACGAATTTTACTACTTAAATTGTTTGTCTTGGTGACCGGCTCAAACAAGTATAATGATTCCTATACCGAAAGTCTTCCTAGCAAAGGATACTCAGTTAAACGAATTCCGTTAAGATACGGCAATTGAAAAGGACTATTCGTGATTGTGGTTAGTTATAAAAGCTTTTACGGGAAGGAGAGTATATCTATGTGGAAAGGACTCACCTTGAAGAGAATATTTAGGGTTAATAAAGGATGAAAAATTTAAGTTTATGGTGTAATTATGGTTTGAATCAATTGTCGCATTACGTTGCAAAGAAAATACCTGCATCTTGCTATGATGTGCTCGAATGGCTTTATCACAAGTAAGGAAAATTCAAACAGAAAGCCTCTTTCTGGGATAACATTCTTAAACTCTTCACTCACCCATGTTTCAACGTTCGAGGAACGTAATCACATCAACCACAGATTCTGTCACAAAAGTTGCCATTATCAAACCTCATTTCAAACTTCTACACAATCTACCTATTCACGTTTCAATACTACTTTCACAGATTTCAAACTACATTAAGGAATTCCAACATAACACATCAAGAACGACTTCTTTTTTTTGTTCCTTTTCAAAAAAAAAAAAAACTTCCTTTCACAAATGTTTATAAGAAGTTTTGCTTTATTAATATAGATTTTTAAAAAAATATAAATTAAACAAAAAATATACGTATGGTTGAAAATTTTGATAAAAACACAATTTATATTTATTGACACATGCATGATTATTGTCATTAAATATTTATCCCTAGTGTATCTACAAATCTTCCATAATACAATAGAAATGTCTTTATATTGAAAAATTCAGAACTAACAAAAAAAAAAAACTCTTTTAAAGAATAAATTTAAACTAAGGATCGAAGATAAAAATAAGAGAAAATAAAAGTGAGAGTAAAAGAAGAGATATTTGTGTTGTTTTTTATGTGAGAAAGAAATATCTTCTGACCTACAGAGGAGAAAAGTTCAATGTTCACCACCACCAACATAATTGCATGACAAAGATGTGTAACGTTAAAAAAAATTGATTGTAAACATTTTCTTGTTCCGTAAAAAAATAAAAAGATTTATGTAGTTTTATACTTGTTGCAGCTATTCTTTATAAATATATTGATTATCACAGCAATAATATATATATATATATATATATATATATATATATAATAACTGCTTTAAACTAATTTGGAAGTTGTTCTTGTATGTAGGATCGAGATGCACGAATGATATGTACGGTCGATTGATATTGTTAATGCTTATTTTTCTTCACTAAAAGAATATTTTTCTCGATTGGTCTCTTTCACTAACTAGGAATAAATACAGTAATCTTCGAAAATAATTAGGTAAAAAATAATATAAAGCATATATTTAGGTAACTAATTATAAACTAAATATATGCTTTCCTAAAATATAATAACAAAATATATCTACATATATCTGAACATACTCCTGCAATCAAAGTAGAAGGACAATAGACCATGAGACTGTCCCTAAAATCATCAAATAACACATGTGAAAGTCCCTTAGTAAAGATGTCCGCGATTTGATATCATGAAAGCACATGAAGAACTCAAACCTGACCATGTGCAACCTTTTCCCGTACAAAATGTATGTCCATTTTAATATGTTTGGTACGTTGATCTTGCACTGAGTTGTTTGACAAATAAATAACACTAATATTGTCAAAATACACAATAGTAGCACTAATACCAAAAGGATCAAATTTCATGGTCATAGAGTTATCAATAGTGAACTTTCTAACCGAAATAATATTTTTGATAATTTTGGGAGTATGTAGAACATTTATGAGAGATAGGGGAGGATTAGGGGAAGGCAAGTAAGTATGATCATAGGCATGAATCCAGATAGCATGACCAGTACCAATAATAATGTCATGATGATTGCTCAAAATAAAATAAGACGAGAGATCACCATCAAATGATGTCATATGAGAGGTAGCTCTGGTGTCCATGTACCATGATGGATCAAGGGAACTCAGAGACATAGTAGATGCATCCCCGCTTCAATATTTGTAGAAGAATAAGAAGTGGATTGTCCATTCTAAGATACCATGTAAGCTTACTATGGTTATGACCCAAGAACGTGTTGTTGTTGTTGTCTCTATGGTGCTAGACCTGTACCCACCCATGGTTTGGATATGGACATGGAGGATCCCATTGAGGCATCCAACCCTAAGGTGGGTAATTCGGCCAAGGTGAAGACCCTCATTGTGGTTATTGTTGTAGACTTCCACCAAACTTTTGCGGACCACCACTACGACCCCTGCATGACTGGATTTTCCACCGTCGGACCCACGACCATCGCCACCGAATTTTTCTCTAGAATTCTTGCGATATCTAGACGACTTGCCACAGTGCTACTGGTGGTGTAATTGGTCTGAATGTGAGGAATTTGAGTCATAATCGGATGTGGAGGCAACCACCATTGTTGACTTCGAGCCCGTGGAAGCCTCATTTGCCAATCTAGCTTCCTCAGGTGTGAGCATCAACCGAGCTTGATAAAACGAAGGTAAGGGATTACTCTACCGAATTAACGTCCCTACACTTCAATATGAACTTGTGAGACTCAAAAAAAGTTGAATGATGAGGTGGCTCTTCGACACCGGTGCTCCAACATCTTTTAACTGATCAACGAGGGACTTGAGACGTTGACAATATGCCGAAGCATTCGGAAAATTCTCCATCTCAGTATTAGAGAATTCAACTTCAAGAGTTACCACACGAGAATGTTTGTTGTCTTGGAAAATATCTTGCAACCTATTCCAAGCATCCATGGTCGTGGCATCGGGTTTAATAATTCTATGCAACAGGTCATTGGAGATGGTTGCATAAAGCCAAGAAAGAATCGTAGCATTAAGAGTCGACCATAATTCATTTTCATCCTCAGTCATAGGTACCTTCTCTTTGCCATTGGCAGGAGAAATAATGTGATGAAGGACCTTATGAGAATGTGTGGTAATTTTAAAAAGTTTTACCCATTTAAAGTATTGGACATTTTCCATTTCAAGAGTGATGGAGATATGGTTTTGTATATCGAAAACCACAAGAGCTGAATGAAAAGAACTCGTGTTCTCCGTCATGACGATGAGAAGAAGAAATAAGATAGATGAAAAGAAATGAAGAAGAAGAAGCGTAATTGTCCTAGAGCTCTGATAAAAATATTTTCTTCAATTGATCTCATTCACATACTAGGAATACATATGATAATCTTAGAAAACTAATTAGGTAACAAATAATATAAAAGCATATATTTAGGAAACTAATTAAAATTAAATATATCCTTACCTAAAATACAATAACAAAATATATTTACATACATCTTAACATTCTCCAAGGTTCTTTTACTTCGTCGTTCAATTTTGTTCGATCGATCAATTATTTATCCAATGCACTTCCATGCTTAAAGTCAATATTCAATATATGCAGAGTTCAATAAATACAGCAGATTCAAAAGTAATAATTGCGTTAGTTGTAGGTCAAATTGAAGGGTGATTCTACTACAGTGATGTGCATCGATATGCCCATAAGATTTCTGAAAATTCTTCGACCCAATTTCCTAGAGGTCGAGTTTTGAGCTGATTTTTTCAGTCCACTCCATAACAACATAAGCAAGCTTCCCTCCAAATTTCATTCAATCCGCTCCAGAAAAGTTACCACAGGGATAACTGGCTTGTGGCAGCCAAGCGTTCATAGCGACGTTGCTCTTTGATCCTTCGATGTCGGCTCTTCCTATCATTGTGAAGCAGAATTCACCAAGTGTTGGAAAATTTCTTGCACCAAGATTTTTACACTAGCCATTTGGTGATATAAAAAGTGCATTCCAACCATCAAATCTCAAAAATCAAGACTTTGAAAATTTCACAAATCTTGGGTTTAGACCGTCGTGAGACAGGTTAGTTTTACCCTACTGATGACAGTATCGCAATAGTAATTCAACCTAGTACGAGAGGAACCGTTGATTCACACAATTAGTCATCGCGCTTGGTTGAAAAGCCAATTGCGCGAAGCTACCGTGCTTTTATCATATCTCAACCTTTGTTTTATATTTGTAGTCATCACCTTGTTGGCTGCCTCTGCATAACTTTGTCTGAAAGTGTTTCATCGAACTAATAACATATTTTAGGCCTAGACTTTCATAAAAAAAATGTAACCTTTTATCCGTAAACTACTGACCATTGCCAATAATTATCATTTTGACATGTCAAACCGACATATCAACTAAGTTTACTTTAAAGAATGAAACATGATTTCGTTATGCAACTTTTATAAGTTTTACTTTATATTAGAATAGAATTTTTTTTTGAGACTCAATTGATTAAATTTTCAGTTATTTCATTTTTTAAACGTTTTCTGTAGATAGGTTAATTTATTTTATTGAATTTTAATTACAGTTTGTTTATTTTAAAAAACAACTAGACAAATAAAAAAAGAATTTGAAATTTTAAGCGAAAAATATAATTTAGTTCCATTAAAAGAGTTTCAACAACTTTGATTGAAAGATGTTGATAGATATTAGTAATTGTTAAAAAAAAAACAAAAATCATCAATGTTAATGTTAGATAAAAGAAACTCTCATCAATATTGGTGAGGAAAACATTTTAACCAGCATTATTAATTTACATGATAACAAAATGTGTTTGATATAAAATAAAATTTACAAATGATGTGTGAAAAAAAAACTTTAACCAACATTAAATTTGAAAAAAAACATTAGTTTACATTGATAAAAAAATAACATTGATAATGATGATAAAAAAATAATCTTACTTGATTTTTAATTTGAAGGAAAATTTCACTTACATTAATTGAAATAATGATATTGATTCTTTCATATGCATATCTTGGTTGAGTCATTGATTTTTCAATCGAAGTGGGTTGAAATTGACTCAACGAAATTACCTAAGACTATATCAAAAAATATAAATACTAGACGTGAAAAATCTTTTAGGTCAAATTGAAACTATGAAGTAATCAAATCATATTTATAAATTCTTAAAATTTTAATTTAAATTTAAAATGTTCTATACAGACAACTTATTTTATCATAAACATTTTTCCAAATTATATACAAAATGAAATACCTAATATAGTTTCTCACTCAATTAATGGCTTTAGTCTAGTATTCCAACCATGATCTTGTAAACAACTTTTAATTTCTGCACCACCATTATTACTAACCACACCTTCATACTAATGAAAAATCTCCCAAAATACAACACATTATTACTATAGCATCATTCCTTTCATTTGAATTTTATTGTAAAATTCTCATATTTCCATATATCTTTAAAAAAATGTTTAATTATATATATATATATATATATATATATATATTTATATATATATATATATATATATATATATATATATATATATTCCTATAACTGCCATCTGTAATTGAAAATTGAAAAGCGTGCCAATTCAAACAGTACTTAATTCATCTTGACCAGTTGACGCCAAAGTCGTAAACTGTTCATAGACCTTTTCAAAGTGCCCCGTCAAAAACACTCATTGTTGACCAGAGAAAAGAAATAGTTGTTTATAAAGAAGAAGATGAAATGACAGAATCAAGAGCGAAATTTATTCCATTATCTTCTTCAACATCTCATTCACACATACAATACAATTGTATTAATTTCTTAAACTGCAACACCATGAAATGAAACAGACGGTTTATTACATACATAAAGGATCACTGAAATATGGTAGCAGAGATGTAAAAGTTGGTAGTAATACTTAACATGATTTTATTTAGATTAACAAGTTGGGAAGGGAACCCCACATGAACTAGCAACCCTTCTGGAACCAGGAGAGTTTACGTAATTCCTGAGACTAGGGTTTTGGAGGTAACCACAGAGACATGGCCTTTGTTCTCTCACTTTCTGGCAGCAAGCACTTGTCGGTGGAGATGACGAAGTTATTGCCGCCAAACAAGGACTCAGCTCCACAGGGCTACAAGTCACACCTTCTGCCTTCGGAGCCACCTCCATCGCCACCACTGCCACCACCACTATTGCAAAAACAAACACCTTCTTCATCTCTTTCTCTCACTTCTTCAATCTGTTATCTGCTCACACTCTAACATGGATGGTGTTTTTGTACTCCATGGAGTGGATTGAAACGTAAATAACCATACTAAATATTTATGACACACACTCAGTCTTCACACGGAACTTCTAAAGATGTGGACAATTCCACCGTCTGAGGTCACTTTCAAAAAAAAAACTAATAATTGGAAATCTCACATATAAATTATAAATTAAAAGTACCATCAATGTGTAAATATAAATTTTATCTTATGAGGTTAAGATATAAATTAAAAGTCTGTTTCTTAAGAGTTATAGATTATAAACCATCTTAATTAGATTTATGTTTATTAGATATATAATTTCATTTGTTATTAGATTGTTATCTTAATAAATAATGGTATTTAATACGTATCAAGAATTTTATTTTAGCATGAGTTTGAATGTAGTAAATAGTGTTATTTAATATGTATCAAGAAATTCGGTTTTAGTAAGATTGTTAAATTTGAAAGATTAATTTTGGTAGTCTATATTTGTAAGTGATTGTTTATTGTAGGAGAGAATGCGTATGGAAGGAAGGAGGAAAAAGTTGGCATGGCAATTATTGGGATTTGGTGATTAGTACACAACTTTTTCACTCTTATTAATACAATTTAGAAGTTCGTGGTTTCTTCTTGGGCAGTGGAAGATTCGTTAAATGATTAATGCAAAGTCCTAAAAAATGAAATAAGATTTGGTATGTATGTTATGTATGAAATTAAATTTATATTTATAATTATTTAAACTCTAAACTTTAAAACTGAAATTTTGTTTGCATTGTCTTTAGAGTAAACGAATTTTAGTACTAAAAGTTTACTTCTACACAGTTTTAAGGTAAAAGAAACTCGATACTACAAGTTAATATAGTAGGGGTTTTTAATTTCATATTATTAAGATTAATTTTATCAATAAAAGTTCAATAATTATACTCTTTCTTTCACTTTAATTTTTACATTTCATTTG
The DNA here is from genome assembly GCA_027742785.1 of Vigna reflexopilosa. Classification (NCBI taxonomy): domain Eukaryota; kingdom Viridiplantae; phylum Streptophyta; class Magnoliopsida; order Fabales; family Fabaceae; genus Vigna; species Vigna reflexopilosa. The sequence goes on along the minus strand of CM050928.1, from coordinate 243,760 downwards.
GACAAATTTAAATAATACTAACAAATATGAGTTTATTTATCCTATTATAGTAAGCTAACTATAAAAACTATAAAGTATAATTACGTAACTTCTTGGTGTAATTATGGCTTGAATCGATTGTCACATTACGTTGCAAGGAAAATACCTACATTTTGTTATGATGTGGTCGAATTAACAATGGCTTCATCACAAGTATGGAAAATTCAAACAGAAAACCTCTTTGTGGGATAACATTCTTAAACTCTTCACTCACCCATTCGAGGAAGGTAATCACATCAACCACATATTCTGTCACAAAATGTTGCCATTATCAAACCCCATTTCAAACTTCCACACAATCTACCTATTCACGTTTCAACACTAATTTTACATATTTCAAACTGCATTAAGGAATTCCAACATACCAAAAATGAAGAACAATTTTTATTTTATTTTTTTTACTTTCGAAAAAAAAAACTTTTGAACTTTTCCAACTTTAATTTCAACATACACAAAGTTCATCTTACAAGTTTTACTACTGATTCGTTTTATTGTTACGAACCATTTTTAATTATTTTTATAGGCTTATAACTTGAGTCGAATTTTTCACAAATGTCTATAAGAAGTATTGCTTTATTAATATAGATTTTGAAAAGATATAACTTAAATTAAAAAAGTTATATGTTGTGAGAGACATTCTCTTCTAGCTTTCTTGCTTTCTTATTTTCTTTTTTACTCTTATTTCCAAGCTTAACATGTACTTTATGTTCAAATTGAGAGGAGGTGATAAAGATATTTTATATATATATGAGTGTAAAAATGTATATAACATTAACTAGTATAAACTAATTTGGAAGTTGTTCTTATATGTAGGACAAAGGATACACCAATACTTGTTGTGTGTGGTTAGTTGCTGTTGTCAATGGTTATTTTTTTTTTTCAATGTTTTCTTTTTCGTCGTCTTCGATACGTTGATTATCTGTAAAAGACACTTAAACACTAAATTCAGTATTCATTATAAGCAGAGTTCAATAAATGAACTAAATTCAAAAGTAATGAATGTCTTATCTTTAGCCATACTTCAAGTTGAAGGGTGATTCTCCTACGTGTTGTGCATCAATATGTCCATAGGACTTCTGAAAGTTCTTTGGCCCAATTCCCTTTAGTATTTCCTAGCCTTCATTTTATTTTTGTGGCCATCACCTTGTTCGCTGCTTCGGTACGACTGTTTGTTTGAGGATATTCCACTGAGTTAGTGACATGTTTTATGCTTAAGTCTTCATAAAATTCTTTTAATCTTTTGTCTATAAATTGCTGATCGTTGATAATAATTATCATCTATGATAGGCCGAACTGACATCTCAAGTGTTTCCATACGAACATTTGTACTTTTTTGAACATGATCATCACCATACCTTTGTTTCCACCCACTTTGTAAAATAGTTTATTACTATTAATATGAACTTTTTCTATGTTGGTGCGGGAGGGAAAAGACCTATGATGTCCATTCCCATTGTGCAGAAGGTTATGGCGATGTGAGTTGATGTAGTTGGTTGGCCGTTGATATGTTTCATTGACGTTGCTTACACCCTTTTGACGTACTCAATGGTGTCTGCTTTGAGGGTGAGCCAATAATAACCCTTTTGTCCCAAGTGCATGCCACAAGTGTCATCGTGTTACATTTTAAATAACATCTTATAGTAATTTACAATATATCGAACTAAAAAAAGTAAGAAAAGTGTAAAAAGTAAAAGTCAAAACCAGTTTTTATTGAAATTTGCAACTCTGATAGTGAAAAAAATTGGATATTGTTGTGTGACAAGACTCTTATTGGTTGTGAGAATGGTCATTGTGTTTTCCCTTTGTCCTAAGTATATCACTAAAATGTCCAAGCATGATGCGCCTTAATCTGGTGTCCTCTACTTGTGGTTGTGATGTTATGGCAGCCTTGGGGAAGACAACTTTCTCTTCTGTGCTGTCTCTCTTTCCAAGCAAGCCACCATCACCAAAGAAATTGCTCACCGATGATGGAAGCCCAAGATGAGAACCCATTGACTTACTTGCACCTCCAAAACTTTCCCCAGTTCTTTCTTTCATAATAATTTCTAGGGCTTCTTTGTGAGCTGGATCTAGTGCATCCAAATCTTTCAAAAGGTTTTGTGTTGCAGGAAGGAGAAACTCTCGCACACTACTTGCAGAAAGTTCTGTAATATAAACTCAGAATTGAACATAAAAAATACTTTCTAGATAAGAAAGAAATGTGATAGGATGAAAGACAAAAAGAACTATATCGTATCCATGCATTTCTTAAGTATAGAAAACCATAATCAGAAGGGACAAAATCATAATTAACTCTTATTAAAATGGTAAAAGATGAAAGAAATGATGGAAGCAAAGTTAGTATTATATTCTTCAAAACATGGAGGCTCTTTTATTGTTCACAAACTAATTTTTATAACAAAAAGATGTAGGAAAGTAATTACAAATCACAAATTTTCATGATCATAAAATGTTAGAATTGATTAACAAAGACAAGAGTGATGTGTTTGAGCAAACCTGTAGCATCTAGAGCACGAATTGCCTCACAAAATGCATTGGCTCTTTCTCGCCGGCGTGTCAGATCACTTGAAGCAGTACTGGGCACGGCTGTAAGTTGAGAAATCTTAGATACAAGATGTACATAAAGGTTAAGAAACAAATGACAAAGTTTAAGAACAGAAAACGCAAATGACAACAAACTATGTGTATTTTTGAACCGCATAAAAAACAAAATTAAGGATATAATCTCTAAGTTGTTCTGTTGTATTTGGTACTGCAACGACCAACGCACGAATGACAGAAATAGTAACTTCATGGGATCCATCTTCGAGAAAAGCACCCATTTGAACACGTATCTTGTCAACTATCTACAAGATATATATCATCCTTGGTCAAGAATTTGAAATTTATAGCAGCACCAACTTTTAGCTATAAAACCAACATTATGTACTGAATATATACCGAGTCATTTTTAAAGCGTTGAGCTACAACACCAAATGCTTCAATGCTTGCACACTTAACATCAAGGTTTTGGTCTGATCCAAGTGTAACTAGGGCAGGCAAAGCATGAGTTGAAGCAATTTTTGCATCAATATATGGCACCTGATATTGAAGAACTCTGTCATTTTGGTGTTTATGAGATTTAAATGTAAGAAACTAAAAAGGAAAAACAATAAGCTTACAATAGCTTTTAGAAGCTTGGCGACAGTGATTTTCATGTTGACGCTAGAGCTAGCAACCATTTCCCAAACTATAGTAAATATCATACCATGATTTTCTTCAAATATGCTGCATTATATATAAGAAAGCTAATGACTCAAATACTCTACCAATTTTGAAATTATAAATACAAGAAAACTGTGCTATATACAAACCTAATGAAGCGAATAGCATTAATAATCTCAGGAGTGTGCTTTGTTGGTTGATTCTCCTCTGAATTGTCTTCTACAAGCAACTTTCTTGAGTAATCTTCCAGTTGATTACGTTTTCCGGGAGCACTCAAAATACCGGCCAACACAAGTGGTAGGACACACAATGTTGAGAGCTTCTCCGCAACAATAGATCTTGGTCTCAAACCTGGAAGTGAACAATCAAAACAAACCTTTTACGCAAAATTTCATAAAATAGTTGAAGAATCATTACCATTGATTCTTGATTTTATGGTACTAGGAAAAAATATCAAATCAGCATCATCTCCTACTGCTGTTAAAAATACAGGTAGCATGATGCATGTCACATAGGAATCCCCAAACCTTTGAGAAACAGATAACAAAAACTGCAATTAAATAATTTAGATCAGAAATGACTCAATTGCTTATGCTACAAAACATACAAAAAAGTAAAATAAAAGGGAAATTATGAACGAGTCACCTTTGAAATTCGGCTCCTTAAGTTATCTTCTTTCCATGGTAGCAAGCACGACAATTGTATCAATTTGGGAAAGCACTCAAGATGCATCCATTCAAATGCATCCCATTCAACATTCCCCCTAGCAAAAGTGGAAATCATTCAAGGTTAAACACAATTTTGGTACTGCATTCAAGTATATAGTTTATGTTTTTACATATATATGCATGACTACAATGCATATTCAACACAACGAGACAAGCATATAACTTCAATGAGTTTCTCTTCCAAACAGGATCTCGTGTATATGGGTGTGACATTAAGACCAAAAGATTATTCGTGACAGTTTTTTTACAGGTGCTGATGTTATTATTTTAAAGTGAACATTTCATGTGAAGCTTACCTTGAGTACAATTTAAGCAATGTGGTAGAAAACACAACTTGAGTAGATTCTACTTCGGACAAGAAAGGACATGTCTCAATTGCTTTTTCATACACGAAAGGAGTCAATTCCTCTAGCATTCTCAATAGAACATCTATATTCCAACGCTCTATTTCACCCAATACATGTAGATGTGACTCTATACTCCCTTCCATTACAGAAAGAGGTGGACAATGCTGTAATGCAGATGAGAAATTCAACTCAGAAATAATTTCCAACAAGGATTATTAAGTTCTCAGTGACGAGGAACAACTAGATCCAAATGGGAAAACAAAGACCTGAGCAGAACTCAAAATATGTGAGAATAAAACTCTCAAAACATGGTCTAATTTGTTTCCCCACTTTACAACTGCAATAACCAATTCCTTCAGAGTAGTTTCGACCACCACTCCCGATCGATCACCCATCAATTGGAACATCAACTCCTCCACCTGACAACAAATAAAACAAAGCATGAGACCAAATCCTTATCTCTGTTCTTTTCATTTAAGTTGTCACATTATGTATGATAAGGGTAAAAGGCTCCATTTCCTATACAGTCCCGTCAACCTGTTGCAGAGCTTACATTGCAGTCAATTCTTTAAAAAGTCAGAAATCTTCTCCATGAATGCCTCGAAGCATATATAGTGAGGCTGACCTGGAAATATTTATCCATGCCTTGAAAAAGTGGAAGCAGCATAGCCAAATTGTGAGCTGCAGCCTCTCGAACAATAATGGCACCATCTTCTATTAGTTGTTGCACAATAGACAAAATAAGGGAATCCCGAATCTCAGGCCGCACAAATTCTGCAAGCTCGCCACATGATTGAGCAACAAGCAGTCTACGTTCCTCGTACGTGTGATTTATCTAAAACCCACAATAGAAAAAAAAAACCTGAAAACCTAGTTTCTAGGTTAGAATGACAAACAAAGGTGAAAAATTATGGGTAGAACATACTTGTTCCCAACACTGAGGAAGCAATTCTGTTTCTGTTCTCATCTCTCCAACATTCTTTGCAAGGCTGACACATGCCTGAAATTTTGAAAGTTGCATTCAACCAAAATCTTTAAACTAGCATAAGCGAACCAAATATAACGTACATCCATTATTATTCGTCTTTGTTGTTCATCAGGGCGTTTGATTAAGTTGAATAATGTATGGGTCAAAGAATCCCGAGTCCTGCTATCTGGGTGGTGCTCAATTGCACACATCATTAATGGAAGAAGTTCCTGCAACCAAACAGCATTAATGCAACATATGTTGAAGATCGTGTAAGTGTAAATAAAGAAAAGTGAGTAGCCACCTCACGATGATTGATCAATACATAAGGAACAATTTTAGGCAAAGCATCTGCAAGTATCTGAATGGTTCTTAATCCCTGTCAAAGAAAAAACATTTGTAAGAAACCTAAACAAAAGAAAACACTTTCAATTTGAAATCTCATCAGCTTAACTTTACTGAATCATTAATCTCCTTCATTTGTATGCTAAAGAATAAAGGTGTAATGGACTTGCCATTTTCTCTGATATTGCTTCATCATTTGCATTATCTGTTTTTGCATTTATCTTGTTATCCTCTTCTTGCTTGCTATCATTTTGTTCAGGGACTTTTTCAATATTTTCAAAAGCATTATTTGCATTTGCAGGATTGAATAATGCATATGGTTCATCTTCGTGTTTATCGGTATATTTGCTCACAGTTCGAGAAGTTGTTGATTGAGCATCTTCATTGCGTATGATATCCAGTGCTGCATCAATAGGGTAAGAAATTGCACCTTGGTCCTCATGAATCTCTATTTCTGTGTCTTCTATATGTAAAGTTTCATTTTCATAGCCAACAAATTTTCCATGTTCAGGAATTTCTCTGTTTTGTTCCTTTAACCATTCAACTTCCATTTGCAATTTGTTAATTTCTTCCTTGTAATTATCTGAAGACGCAAGTTCAAATTTGTCAACATCACCAACAACCACATGATTTCCTGAACCAGATCGTTCGATATTCATTTTCAGCTTACTGATCTCAATTCTGCTAGCATGAAGATCTTTTCTTTGATTCTCCAAGGACTGCTTTAAAACTTGCACCTAAAAGTTAATATTAGTTTTCACGATATAAAAAACGAGTGAGTTTTGTTGGACAATATCTCATACAAGTAAGCAAAAACTACCATGTTCTCTTTGTCTTTAAGATCTCTGTGCAATGCCTCCAATGATTTTGTTAAGTCAGTAATCTGACCATATGCCATATCTTTATCCTTCAACAAGCTTTCATTTTCTTCTTTCAACCTCTCATTTGCTATCAATAGTGTGTTACTTTCTTGACCTTGGGTAATTGTTTCCTGGATATTTACATGTGTAAGATTTAACATGCGACCATGAAAAATATCACATTTTAAGAACCATAAATATTACTATTTTATTTAAAATTTTATTTATATTCACTTTTATTAATTAAATATAATATTTTATTGTTAGAATGGTTGTAAAGTAGAATTAAAAGAAAAAAAAAAGTGGGTATCAAATGATAATTCTCCTTTTAAAATAAACAATAATATGAGTTTTGTAAGCAATATTATAGGACTCATTCAATTTTCACACTTAATCATTTTCTAAGATCCATTCAAAATTAGTTGAAGTTAATAAATTCTTTAAAAATATAAAGAAGTTTCCTTTATTAAAAACAAATGAAACTTTTAAATTGAAAAGTAATGATAAGATTAAGAAGATAAGTGAATATGTGAGAACAAATCAAATAACAAACAATGGGTTTAGCCATTAATCTACAGTTTAGATAGTATTTGATAAGAAACTTGCCTACACCATGAGTTAAATAATCACCTCAGCAACCACTGGAGTTGATGAAAGATAATGGTAATAATAATGACGCAAGGCGTGAGGTACTGATGCATTTGTGTTATTCCAATTGTCCAAGTTCTGGTCTTTAACCTACAGGAGTAGTCAGAGTTTAACTTAGTAGTCTTGCGTTGCAAATTAAACATTTTTACACTTTAATTCAATAATATCACAATGATTTGTTTTTGCCATGCATGAATTTCTCCTACTAATCTCATTGCATGGTTTAAAAGGGAAAAAGAGAATAAAAAAATGGTGAAAGAAGGACCTTTTGTAAAAGTGTCAGCCAGCTAGTTAGAAGATGACAGATTGATTGATTCATCACATCAGCCCACTTTGTAATTTCACAGAAACAAGATAACTGTTTTTGTTTCGCTGATGAAACACTGAATTGGTTGTGACAATATATGACAACCCTTTTGGAACAAGAACTTTTTCAAATGTGTAAATAAAAGATTCATCTACTGTAACTCTCAAAGATTGTGTTTTTAAGCCGGTAAAATAATGAATGAAAGCATAAAATTGTTCTTGAAGTTTTTGTATGAAATGGGTTGAAGTGAAAAAATGATTAGAGGTGAATGAATAGAGTTGGTGAGGGTGGAACCTCTTCGTAGAATGTCATTGCAGTGAGACGGTAGCCAGCAAAAAGCAAATATTCCTTCACAGCACAGTTAAGATCTCGACGCTCAGTATCGGTGAGAGGTCCCATGGCTTTTCCATTGGGTTCCCGATTCTGTCCCTCCCAAGCATCTCCGTTTGACTGGGGAGCTGCGGGGAGAAACGCAAGAGTGAGTGAGTGATTGAAGAGACAGCAAAATGCAGAGTGTGATGGAAGAGGGAAGGAGAACCGTATAGCTGATTGAGACGTTGGGTGTGGGACTGCAATTGAGATTTGAGTTTGGCAATGTCTTCGTTGGCCAAACGGAGTTCGTAATCGGTGATGGCCAGCTTGTGTTCGGATTGGTTTTTGAGGTGGAGGAGGGTTTGGGGATCGGCGGTGGGGAGGGAGTTGAGGCGGGAGATTTCGTGGGGAGGGAAGCGGGAGGAGTCGGCGAAGTAGTTCTGGAGTCGAATGGCCTGGTCGTGGCGGCCATCGTCGAGTAGCTCGTGGAGGAGCTCGAAGGCGGTGAGGAGGTAGTTCTCTTCAAGGAGAAAGTTGACGACGCAGTTGAACAGCGACGAACGCTCCACCTCCATCATTCTCTCACACCCTTCTCTCCATTCCCATACTTTTATTTCTTTCAACTGGATTTCCATGCTTTTCGCTTCTTCTCCCTCTCTTTTACACCATCCGTCCACCATTTTTCTATTTTTGATTTTCATGCAACTCCTCACCATCCAATCATCTAACTTTCTCAATCAAACACTTCCATCTTTATCCATAATTAATATTCTCTTTTATCGTAAAAAAAAAAAAACAGTGGCTCACATGATTTCTGTCTTTGCAATATGAAACGAAGCAGACAAAGAATGAAAGTGATATTTTAATTGATTGGTCTAATGGAATAAAATAAATCTGAGAACAACTTAACGATATATTTTGATGAAGAGGAGGAATAACAGTGGTACTGTCCAATGGCAATCAGTCATGTGGACCTCCACCCTCTTTTTGTACGTTTTCAACCCTTTGAGCTTTTTTACAATTCTCAGCCACAAAACTTCTCTCTCTTAACATGTTTCGTTTCTGAGCTAACACTTCTCAAACAACACACTCGTTTCAGGTATGGCATTTCAAGCCTTTCTGCTGTTTTCTTGTGTATCACTGCTTATTTTGTGGTTGGGCTAGTAAGCTGTGTGTATTTTGTATTACCCTTTTGCAAAAAAGCTATTTTTATGAAACAAACAAGAAGTGATACTTATGAAATTAAGCCTTCATTTCCATGTGAGTACACCATAGCAAAAACTGATAATTTTTTTGTTGTGGTTCCAAACTGGAATAGGATATATGAATATGGATGGCTCCAGCTCAAAGCCTGGTGGTAAGTCAACGAGAGTTGGTTTGGTTAAAACTGCTGCTAACATGTATGGTAACAGGATTGCAGATGTTAATGGTCCTTTGCTGAGAGAAGAATTCTCCACGGTATGTCCTCATTAATTTTCATCTACCTGCAGTTTATGACATTCATTCTACTAAAATTTTTTGTGCCTTTTTTTCTCGACAAAGTAATCTAAATTGAGATTTTTTTTTTTTTTGAGACTAAATGTTTTATGAGATACTATTACCATCATGAAAGAAAAGAAAATCTATGTATTATCCTTTTAGAGGATTTGATGACAGCATTGTTTTATCAAATATTTATCAGAAGAACTCTTCAAAAGCAAAAGAACTCCACAGAGCAAGAAGGGATATTGTCCTGTACAAAGAGAGCAAACAGGCTGCAGAATCTGCAAAAGCTGAAGCAGAAACCAAGCTTTCTAATGCTAAAAGGACGGTGAAAGATCTTTTCTTCATGATCGGGGAATCTAGCTACAGGGCACAAGCGCAAACGAGAGATATGGCATCACTAAAGAAGTATAGGAAGCCAAGCAAGAATGTTGGTGATAATCAGCATTCACGAGTGATGAGAGAATTGGAACACGCTAAACGGGAATTGTTTCAACTTAAGCTGGACGTGGCTTCTGTTCTGGAAGAGAAACTTCGAGCAGAGAAGGAAATCGAAACATCGAGATCCAACGTGCTGTCATGCTCAAGAGTTGCACAAAAACTGATGATGGAGATTGAAGCAGCCAACGAAGAACAGGTGGTTGTTGAATTGGCCCGGATGGACGCTTTGAAAGAATTGAGAGACATGGAAGCTCTGGAAAATGCAAGGAACAAGTTGAAAGAGGCCATCAAGGAAATAGGCGAGTCAGAAGAGCTTGAAAAGAAATTGGCCACGGCAATGTATGAAATTGATATCTTGAAGAATGAACTGAAGTTGGTGAATAAAAGGGTTGAGAGAGGTGAAACAGGAGATGTTGGTGTGCTGGAGACTATAAAAGAAGAAATAGAGGCTGCAAAGAACGATTTAGCTTCGATTAGAGATCAAGGTTTTAAGTTTATGGCCTCCATGGATGTTATAAGAAATGAGCTGAAGCAAGTGAATGCAGAAGCGGTTCATTTGAAGAACACAGAATCAAAAAAAGGTACAAAAGTCAGAAACGTCAGTTACAAGCTTTTGAGAGCAAAGTCTAAGCTAGAAGCAGTGACTGCTGCTGAGGAAAAGGCTGAGTCAGTAGTCATGAACTTGTCACAGACTCTCAATGAGCTCAGGTCCGAAACAGAAGCAGCAAAGAAGGAAAAAGAGGTTATAAAAGAAGAGGTTACGGCCACTAAAGAAGAGATAAAAAAGGCTTTGTTGGAGATAAACGAGGGAGAGGAAAGGTTGCAAGGTGCCATGCAGGAGCTGGAAAGAGTGAAATCATCAGAAGCTTTAGCCTTAGAGAAGCTGAAGATTCTGAGCGAGAACGCCATGAGAGAGAGAAGTTTAACAAATCCAAGCACCTTGATTATGATCTCAAAGTTTGAATACGATTATCTGAGCAACCATGCAGCGGAGGCAAAAGAAATCGCTGACAAGAAAGTTGAAGCGGCGAAGGCGTGGGTTGAAGCTGTGAAGGCCAATGAGAAGGAGATAGTGATGAAAACAAAGATAGCTGAGAGAAAACTGGAAGAGAAGATGGCTCCAAAGAGAGTTAACAATGAAGAGTTTGAGAATTGGTCAAAAAAGAGAGAAAAATATCCATCAAAGGAGTTGCAGCGTGCAATGTCAAGAAAGAGCAAGAAATCTGAAGGAAGCACCACACCTTCCAGGGTTCATAAATTACAGAAGGGAGCTTCACCAGGATCTCGTCCTCTCAGTCCTTTCATTGTTAAGAAGAAAAAGAAGGTCGTACCAAATTGGACCAAGATTTTTAGAGGGAAGAAAGAAAAGCATTAGCACACTTATATAACTGTATTTCAACAGACTCATGTAACTGTATAAAAAACCGAACAACCTCGTCTATCAGTGAATCTAATTTTCTGTCAAGATCCTTCTCGTACCCAAAATTGTAAACAATGTAATAATTAATATTTAAATAACTATATTAATCAGAAATTTGAAGTTTGGCAGTTTTTTTTTTCGTTAAATTGATGAAACAAGAAACGGGAGAAAACATTGCCAGGTGTCAAATGGTGATTGGTGAAGAGCTTTGGGTTCGGGTGGCCCGAAAAAGCGATAAGATAAGGAACCGAACCAGAGTGAAACATTTTGCTCTGTCCCCAATTCCCATCATGGAATCGACGGCCACTGCTGCAATGACCTTCGCCGTTCCCTCCACCAAGGCCCAAGCCCGCTACCGAGTCCTGACACGGCCCACCAACCCATTCACCGTCCCCGCCGGTGGCGTGGCCCAGCGCCCCCCTGCTCGTCACCTCTGTATCCGGGCGGCGATTCCCCGCACGAAGAAAGAGGAAACTGTGGAGACGGTGCGGGAACAGTTGGAAAACTGCTACCTTCTTGCGGGCATAAACTACAAGGGGTTCACCGTGAAGCAGTTCCAGGAGCTTCGGAAGACGTTCCCCGAGAGCACGAAGCTGATCGTGGCGAAGAACACGCTGGTTTACAAGGCCTTGGAGGGAACCCCCTGGGAGACGCTGAAACCCTGCATGAAGGGCATGAACGTGTGGCTCTTTGTTCACTCCGAGGAGATCCCCGCCGCCCTCAAGCCCTACAGGGACTTCCAGAGGGAGAAGAAGCTCGAGGATAACGACTTCACCGGCGCCGTTTTCGAAGGCAAGTTTTACGGCCCCGACGAATTTAAGAAGCTCGAGACTTTGCCCACGCGCGCCGAGATTTATGCCACTCTTTTGGGGGCTCTCAAGGCCCCTTCTTCCGCTCTCGTCTCCACCCTTCAGGCTCCTGCTAGAGAACTTCTATTGGTTCTCAAGGCTCATATCAAGAACCTTGAAGAGCAACAAGGTCTTCCGCAGTAGATATTCAACATGTGTATGCCTTTTGTTCCTATCCTTTCTTGCTTTCTTCTGTTGTTCAATTGTTTACTCCTATGTAGATTATGTGTTGTTTGCTGAAGGAAAAAGGAAATTGAGAATACTGCATAGGAATTGAAGCCCTTCTCTTTCAATCTTTCATTTTAATTATTTGCTGTTTTTTTTTTCTAACCTTGTTCGTTGGAGTGCTGGGATTTGTTTGTTAGGGTGCATTAGTTTGTACCAATTGTAGCTTATAACAATGCCATAGAAACACTGTCTTGGGAGGATTTCTGCATCATACTTGCATGGAAAACCAGTTCAAATGCAGAAACTCACTACTTACCTTCAAATGTTGGGTAAGATTCCACATCATCGCTTGGGCAACAGATTTCACTAGGATTTCTGCTCCTGCTTTCAATAAATGTTTACCTCTCCAGCTGTTTATTTTCTACCGCACTCTTACTATCTTCTTCTTCCTCTTGATAATGGATGACAATTCAAAGCACTTTCCTGTTCGTAAACTTTCGGAGAATCCCAAGATAGCATTGATTGTCTCTTTGGTCTGAAGATTGGTATTAGCATTATAAAAAATCTCATATTTTGTCATGTTGGTGTACAAATATGGGATATCCTTAACTCGGTTGCTTTCAATGCCATTTGCATTGAAAAAACATGAAACTGTCATCTGCGAACAATAAGTGGCTTATGCTATGTAGATCCCCACAAGCTTAAACTTTCTTAATAAGCGCAGAAAAGAAAACCCTTCACAACCTAGGATGAAAAGATAAGGGAGGAGAGGATCCCCTTACCTACCCATTCTCCATTAATCTGTATAAAAAACCCTACAGAATGCATGTATATACCCATCCAATCTATCCACTTTTCACAAAACCCCAACTTCTGCATAATAGTTTTAATATATCCCCATTCCACGCAGTCATAGGCTTTACTCATGTTAAGCTTCAGAGCTACTTCTCCAATATTTCCTTTTCTCTTGCACTTCATACGTTAACAACCTCTAAAGCAAACAAGCCATTGTCTTTGATGAATCTAAATTCCACAAAAGTAGCTTGCTCAGGCAGGGGCTATGTACTTTTCCAGATAGAGTTTAAGCCTGTTTGCCAGAATTTTGGAAACAACCTTGAAAAACATCGCAAATAGAGTCTTTCATAAAGTAGGGCTTCTCTCTCTTGGGTATGAATACAATGTTAGTTTCGTTCAACTAACTGGGTAGGGCACCTTCTTCTAAGAAACTTTTATAGCCATGTTTAGCCCATTAGGGGCCAGAGTATCGGAATGCATTTTGAAAGAGAACTTTCTTAAAACCCTTCACCTTAAAAGGCCTGGTTAAGCTAACATTATCTGCTGCATTGATTCTATTACTAACATTTCGCAGCACCTCTTCACAATCACCACTACTACATACCTGAACAAGTCACCAAAATAATTCTTGCAATTTGGCACGTACCTGTTTGGGTATCAGAGATAACTCCAGTTTCGTCTTCCAGCTTGTGCAGTTTGTTGCACTTCTTCTTGGCTGAGGCATGTCTCTAGTTGTTTAAGAACATTAAGATCAATGAAGTTATCTAATAAATGTAGGGAAACAAGCATCAATTATAAATTAGTTCACCAGAGAACAATCCTTATAACATAAATGAATAGTGATAGAGCTACATTTTTATTTTATATACATCTATTGCATGTTTATTTCTCAATGCATTTTTTTTTATCACATCAGATAATCTATTATTTTTATTATTCTTCTAAGTATTCATGAACAGTTTTTATGAAATTAGACGTTAAATTTAATTCAACTTCTTGAAAGGTGAGATCTTTTGTGTGTTTTTTCATAACAAAAAGTAAAAGCACCATATTCAAGCATTCAATTTACATGAGCATATACATCTAGAAACTACAGTATACTAATGTGGAGAGTGCATTAACATGATGATAATAAAGAAGTAGAAGCACACTTGATCTTTCATTTTTATAATCCTTCTCCCTCTATCGGAAACCTTCACGAGTGGTCTGAAAAATAAACAACAAAATCTCCAAAGCCGTCAAAGTCGCCGGAAACTCCAATCCGTGAAGCCAAGAGAGAAAACTGAACTTCCTGAGTATTAATTCAGAAGAAGAATCCACAGGGAAACCAAGAAAACGCAACACCAAAAGTACACATGATGCATAATCGTCCATCGTGCTGTTTTCTTATTTATCCAAATCATTTTTGTTAGTATTTTCCTTAAGCTCCTTTAAGTACTGGTTGACTTCTGTGTTTTGCAAAGAGAAAATTATAATAAGAAGTTAATGAAATTCATAGTAAAATAACATTTTTAAATTCATAATAATAAATAATTTATTTCTCCTTGTTGGAGCCAACCAGTGAATCAAATCAGTTCTGAAGTGAAATTGTGGAAACCAAAACAAGTTTACTGATTATATATAAGATTGTTTTAAACAACATTAGATACATTTTATTTATTTATTTATTGCTTATTAACTTGCAAAATAAATATTTCAATGTACGGCTATTAAAAGTGACATGCCAAAGAAAAGTCATATACAACTACCAAAATTCAAATAATATTATAGTTACTGTAATTATATTAAATGCGGTGGGTTTTTTTTGTTTTTTGTTTTTATTTTGGTATCACACTTGTTAGTTCTCCGGAAAAAAAAAATCAAAGAAACAGATATGAAAAAAGTATTCTCATCGGTAGTGATAGGAAAATATTCAAAATATTATACACACTAAGGGTAGAGAGAGGCAAAACATACAAGTACAACTATGAAAAAAAAAACATATGATGGAACATTAAAAGTCATCATGGAACATTCAAAATTGTGTCTTCCAGATAATAAAGATCAATGTGGCAGTGATGTTTCTGTCTTGAGGCTATCCACATGCAACTGAGCAAGAGCTTCAGACAACAACTCTGGGGTGGCTTTTCTCACGGTTTGGTGTTTAGAAGGCAATGCCGGAGGTGGGGGCTGAGATTTGTATATCTGATCACGAGTAAGGTTGTTGTCAAGTTCATTTCCACTCTCGGGTGATTCCACGGAAGTAATAGATATGTTCTGAGATTGAGATTGAAGATGATGCATTGGACTAACATCAATCTGCCTTGCCCGATTTTCGTTGTAAGGGACGTGAACGAGTGCTGCGGTTTCTGTGTGTGTTAAATAGTTCTGAGAGTCAGAGGTAGAGTTACGTGGTACACGGGAACCTATGGATGAAACATTCAGATTCATTGATGCTTGAGTAGAGGCAGTCATAGGCAAAGTAACAGGTACGAGGTATACAGGGCAAACAGGATTGGTTTGATAAACGAAATGCGTCGAAGGACGAGGTTGCTGATAAATATTTGGTAACGAGTTTAGAGGAGTATGAAGGGGTAAATTGCTTGTAGCAGATTGCACCACTGAAGTAAACCGTGGAAATGAAGAATAGCGTGCATTCAAATTTGCATTATTGGAAACAAAGAGGTTTTGACTTTCAACTTGAACAGTCTGAGCACTGAGTCTGGCCTCCGAAACATGAAGCGCAGGGTCCTGATAACACATATTCCGCCGCTGCGAAATGATGCTGGAAACAGTACTATCACTGAAACAAAACACAAACAGAGTTTATTATTATAATCTTGAGAAAGAAACAAAAAAAAAATAGTGACTTGGTGAAGAAGGTAGCGGAATACCTTGGAAGAGATGAGGGGATGGATGGAGGAAGAAGAGAGGTGAAGGAAGCGAAAGAGGAGGTGGTGTCGAGAGGGAAGGAGTGGTGCATGATGGAGGAGCTCTTGAGGGAGTCCAAGAACCATGACTCGCTTTTGGGGTGGCGGAAAGCAGGGAAGACGAAGAGTCTGATGCGGGAAGAGGAGTTGTGGTACTCGTCGAGGAGGATGTGGAGGTCTTCGTCGGAGGCGAGGGAGATGAGAGAATCAAGGTGGAGGTGGGGGAGCTGGTACTTGAGAGTGAAGGGGTATTTGAGAGAGAGGAGGGTGGAGAGATGGGTGCGGAAGGAGGAGAGCGTGGCGAGGGTGCGGCGCTGGATGGAGAGGATACGGGTTTCGCCGCCGGCGTAGAAGAGGGAGTTGGTGCCGGGACGGGGGAGTATGTGGCCGCCGTAGCTGCACATGAGACGGAGCTTGGCGGTGGATGCTTCTTCTGACTCCATCGGGTTGAGTCGGTTGCTTCCCAATTGAATTGAATAAGAGAAAGCTTTGATTCTACTTTTGAAAATAGATATTCAGTAAATTTATTTACCTACCGACTTGAATCAGTGAAAGTGAAAAAGTAACGAGAAATTGGAAGTTACGTGAAGTATTCGTTTGGATGACATAAGGTTTGAAAGCTTCTAGATCTTCTGCTGCTATTTATTTCTTAGTCAAAACTCTTCTCTCATAATCTTCATAACATCACCAAATCAATCTCCTCTCCATCGGAAACCATGAATCACCACCACCACCACTCTCATCCTCCTCCTGGGCCACCGGGGCCACCGGCTCCGCTGCGAGGACCGCCAGGACCACCGCCACCTCCTATCCACCACTCACCGCCGCAACCCGATCATTTTGCTCCTCCACCACCACCGCGTCATCATGCCCATCCCGATCCATTTCATCCTCCACCGCCACCCCTGCATCACCATCCTCCCGGGCCTCCCGGCGGACCTTATGGGCTTCATGGACCTCCCGGGCCTCCTGGCCCTCATGGGCACCCTGGACCTCCTGGCCCACATGGGCATCCCGGGCCTCCCGGGCGTCCTGGCCCTCATGGGCCTCCCGGGCCTCCACCTCCACGCGGGCCTTACTTTTGAGGAGTACGTAGTAAGCTCCACATGGCTATATCTGTTTTCGATGTATTATTATTATTATAAATGTTCCAAATAATGTCAATTTCAGTGCAATAATTTATGGTGGAGCTTTGTTTATCGTCGTTCTCCTCATTTATATTATACTCCCGGAATTGTTTTTATGTTCTATTATTGTTCATACTTTTTTATTCTAGATGTCTTTGTGTTTAGTGTTTATACAGATTTTGTGTTTTTCTATCCTTTAATAAATTCGTATCCTCACGTTTCATAAGTTAAATAATATTTTGGAAAAAATTTATGAAAAACTTTTAAATTATTTAATAATTCATACGATCAAATTTAGTTTTTTTTTTTAAAATGTTGTTATAAATACTTCATTAAATCACTTATCCAACAACACTTAATACAAGATAATAAAATAATTTTTTAAAACGGCTGGACCAATGCGGCACCCACGAGTTCACTCACGAGCCCCACTATTCTATCTGTCCGAGACACTTATTATATTATCCAAGAAAAACTATTATCTATTTATTAAAACAATATAATTTTACAGTATTTTTAAAAATTTCTATTTACTTTGCATTCTTTTTAAATAATAGATAACGATCATAATAGGTTTTTCTAATATTTCTATTGGAAACATCTATGTTAACTATTATATTTTTTATTGGATAATTATGAAAAAATTTCCAATTAGGAAATCACGGCAATTATATTTTTTTTTCATTTAAATTACATCTCATTTTTTTAAAGTAAAAGAAAGGACATATATTGACATTTAAATTGTGAATTTTACTTAATTTTCACAGAATGATAGGAACCTAATAACTTTGGTTGACGCATGTTTTCAGCTTTCATGACAATATATTAAAGTATGCAGCAAAAGAAAATTTTACCACACATTGCTGAACACATTCATATCATGCATCAAAGTAGAAAGAAATATGTCCATTAATCTGATATTTTGTAAGTAAACATTCAGAGCCAAAAGCAAATCCAATACAAAAATCTCATCACATATTCACACAACTTGTCTACATGTGTTAACATAATTAAATCCTCTGACAGACACAAAACAGAAACAAAAACACAGTCACAGAGAAAGCTAACACACTTGACTATATCCTCTATGGCTATCTCTCTTTATTTTTCCCTTTTTCCTTTCCACAGTCAACTCAAAAACCAAAAGAGCAATGACAGTGTATTGTCTTCTCTTCAACTCTTTTATTCTTCACTTGCCTTGAACATCTCAAACAAATGGAGTGTGAGTTTTACTTGAGTTCTCGACCACTCTCTCCCTAGCTTTAGTTGCCTGCAATGGTAATACCAACAACCAAGTACGATAATTTAATGTTAGCTACATGTATTCGGGTGATGTCTCATTATCATTCAGCATGCATGCATTCCACATGCAAAGAGTATAAAAATGGAGGAGTATAGATTTATACATGTGAGAAAACTAATTAAACTAACCTCTTTCTGCCAATCTGTTAGTGCTGTTACAATTGTTAAGTTTTAATAATCACAGATGGTACAGAGAATATGTGAAAAGATTGCATACATTATTCAACCATACGAAAGAAGCTTTTATAAGCTTTACAGACTCTGTAAACAGAATAATAACAGAGCAAGAAATCAGAAAACTAATGCCACTAATTTAGGCGACCACTAAGCCACTATCTTGACCCACTCAATCCTAATAAATAGGACTATTTATTAACACGTTAAAATAACTAACAATCTCTCCCTTAAGCTTTAGCTTATTTCATTCACTGCCAGCATTCCAAGCATACATCTGAGTTTTTCAAACTGATCAAGCTTTAAGGCTTTCGTCATAATGTCAGCTGCTTGCTCATTTGTATTGCAGTACTTCAATGTAATAACTTGATCATTGACTAAATCTCTGAGAAAATGGAACCTTACTGCAATATGTTTACTCCTCCCATGGCAAACAGGATTCTTGGACAATTGTATAGTAGAACTATTATCACAGAGAATCTCAGTAGTTTCTTTTCTTTCTATTCCAAGATGCTCTAGGATTTGTTTGAGCCAAATACATTGACAAGCACAATATGCTGCAGCAATATATTCAACCTCAGTAGTAGAAAGGCTTACCACAGGTTGTTTTTTTGAATCCCAGGATACTGCTGCAGTTCCAATCATAAACACTGAACCAGTAGTGCTTCTCCTATCATCTGAATCCCCTGCATAGTTGCTGTCACTGTAGGCAGTGAAGCTCATCTTCCTTCCCTTTTGATAAAAGAGACCATATTCGGTAGTACCTTTTAAATACCTGAGAATTCGTTTTGTTGCTGTCCAATGAGACTCCTTGGGATTGGCCATATACCTACTAAGTAAGCTGACTCCAAACATCAGATCTGGCCGTGTGACAGTCAAGTACATGAGACTGCCAATAGCTTGTTTAAACTGTGTAACATCTACTGGAATTCCTGCTTCATCTTTGGATAAAATGGTTCCCGGTACCATGGGATTTCGTACTGGGTTGCTGTTCAACATATTAAAGCGGGCTAGGACATCACGTGCATATTGTCTTTGGCAAATAAAGATGCCTGCTTCATTCTGTATAACTTCTATTCCCAAAAAGTGTTTCATCTTGCCCAAATCTGTCATGTCAAACTGCAACTGCATTGAGTGTTTAAACGCTTCACATATAGCTTTGTTATTTCCAGTAAATATCAAATCATCCACATATAAGCTAACTATTAAAATACTGCCTTTAACATGTTTCGTGAACAAGGTGTGTTCACTCGGACAACATGTAAATTTTTCTTTGGCAAAATATGCTTCAATTTTACTATACCAGGCTCGTGGGGCCTGCTTGAGTCCGTATAGAGCCTTCCTCAACTTGTATATTTGTCTTTCTTTACCTTTCTTGATAAAGCCAGCAGGTTGATGAACATAAATTTCTTCTTGAATTTCACCATGCAAGAAAGCACTCTTTACATCAAGCTGAAACACTTCCCATGCATTCTGAGCAGCCACAGCTAACAATACTCTCACTGTATCAAGCCTAGCAACAGGAGCAAAGACTTCTGTATAGTTGATGCCATATCTTTGAGCATATCCTTTTGCTACTAAGCGGGCTTTATATTTATCTACCTGTCCTTTTTCATTGAGCTTTGTTTTGAAAACCCATTTTACACCTATGGGTTGCACGCCTTCAGGTGGATCAACTAAATCCCATGTGTTATTTCTTTCAATTGCTTGCATCTCAGCGTTCATGGCCTCCTTCCATTTTTGACTTGTACTTGCTTCCTCAAAGGTTTGAGGATCCTTACAATCGGTTGTCAACATTGCTAGCAAGCTTTCCTCTTCTGCTACCAAATTGGTTTCATAATCAATCATCCATACGGGTTGGCGTCGAGTCCTTGGTGCCCTCCCTTCAATTGGAGGATCAGTGAATTCTAAAATAGAAGTTGATTCAGGCAATTCTGAACTATTATTGCTATCTCTAGGTGCAATAGTTTGAGGTGTAGAGTCAACGTTAGAATCAACATTAGAATCAACATTGTCACTTTCTTCTTCATCTAGACTCTCCATATCAAGAACAGGAGGTGTACTGTCAATTACACCCTTGTTCCAGCTCCAACTTTTGTCTTCTTCAAAGACCACATCCCTGCTTACAATTACCTTCTTTGAAATGGGATCAAAGAGTTTGTAAGCTTTTGCTTCATCACTCACACCCAAAAGAACACATGTGTGACTTTTGTCATCCAATTTGCTTCTTTTTTGATCTGGAATATGAACGTGTGCAATACATCCAAATGTTCGGAAGTAATCAACACGAGGTTTTATTCCACTCCATGCCTCTTCCGGAGTTCCATGATCTATAGCAGTAGTGGGACTTCGATTTTGAGCATGAACACACCATCTTACTGCTTCAGGCCAAAAGGACTTTGGAACTTGTTTTTCATGAAGCACATATCGTACTGCATTCATAATTGTGCGATTCTTGCACTCGGCAACTGCGTTCTGTTGAGGAGTGTAAGCCGCTGTCAGTTGTCTAGAAATACCGTGATGAGTGCAAAAATCAGAGAACTCCTTGGATGTGAATTCCCCTCCCTCCTCTGTCACTTCTCAAACAAGCGATATGAGTGCCAGCTTCTTTTTCAACACATGCTTTGAAACTCTTGAACGTATTAAAAGTTTCAGATTTTTCATGCAAAAAATAAACCCATGTCTTACGAGAATAATCATCAACAAAACATAATATGTACCGTTTGCGGCTGTTTGAAATTGGTGTGATCGGTCCACATACATCAGCATGAACTAACTGTAATTTAGTTTATGCGCGCCAAGAACTTGACTTGGGTATGGTATCACGATGTTGTTTACCAACAAGACATGTAGTGCACACAGCAGTAGAAATTTTCAAAGAGGGTAGTCCGATTACCATTTGCTTTTGCGCAAGTGTATTGAGTCCTTTGAGATTGAGGTGACCAAATCGTCTATGCCATAATTGCGTTTCTTGTTCTGAGATATCTTTCACTTGGAAACACTGAGAATGTTGAGTAAACGTTGAAGCTGACAAACAGAACATTCGGTTCCTTTGCATGGTAGTGTGAATGATCAATCCTTTGTCTTGATGAAATATTTTGCATGCACCATGTTGAATCAGAATGGTAAGTCCTTTCTCTTGAAGTTGTCCCAAACTTAAGAGATTGGTTTTAAGTTCTAGAACATAATAAACATCAGAAATAACATGAGTAATATTATTGATCTGTACCCGTATGCTTCCTTTTGCAGCAACCTCTATTTTTGTATCATTGCCGAGCTTGACAAATTTATGGGGTATTTCTTCATGTATTTCTGTAAACCATTGCTTATTTCCTGTCATGTGGTTACTGCAACCAGAATCCAAAAACCAATCCTCCATTTGGACAGAATGTGTCACCTCTTCATATGCGACCAACAAAATATCTTCCTCAGCTTTGGCTTCTTCAAACATTGTATAATGAGTTTGTTTCTCGACACTAGGGCACTCATACTGAAAATGACCTAGCTTATGGCAGTGAAAACATTCAATGAGTGCCTTGTTGAAAGGTTGTCTTCCACGGCCTCTCCCACGGGTACTGCGTCCACGACCACGACCTGTTCCCGCTCTATCATAATGCGTAACTTTCAAGACTTGTTCTTCTGGTTGAAAATTCTGCATTCGTTGTTCATGAACGAGCAGACTGCCATGAAGGTCATCAAGACTCAAGGTATTCAAGTCATTGGACTCCTCGATAGAACATACTACGTAATTGAAGTTTGGGGTTAAAGATCTGAGTATCTTGCTAACCACTGTGCTGGAATCCATCACTTCACCATTAGATTTCATTTTGTTAACAAGAGTGAGTGTGCGCCCAAGATAACTGTCAATCTTCTCGCCGTCCTTCATCGCCAGTAGTTCAAACTCACGTCGAAGTGCTTGAAGTTGAGCACGTTTGACCCTCGTTGATCCCTGATATTTTTGCTGCATGGATCTCCAGATTTTCTGTGACGTGCTTTTGTCCAACATGGTTTCGAGAATTTCTCGATCAATAGCTTGAAACAAAAAATTCTTCACCTTCAGATCCTTTAGTTGTGCCTCAGCGACACTCTTCCTTTCTGCCTCAGTGGGTGTTGCACCAAGTGTTGGTATTCCACTCTCCACTAGCTGCCATAGTTCTTTGCTACGTAGAAAAGTTTCCATAGTCATGGACCAAAAATCATAATGTCCATCAAACCGTGGAATGGTTGGTTGAACATATTTCTCTGAAGTAGTCATGACTTTACACTCACTGTATCAGCGTTGCACTCTAGATCTGGATGCGCTCTTGACACTCCTTTGGATCAGGCCCCTTGCGGAGCTCTGATACCAATTGTTAAGTTTTAATAATCACAGATGGTACAGAGAATATGTGAAAAGATTGCATACATTATTCAACCATACGAAAGAAGCTTTTATAAGCTTTACAGACTCTGTAAACAGAATAATAACAGAGCAAGAAATCAGAAAACTAATGCCACTAATTTAGGCGACCACTAAGCCACTATCTTGACCCACTCAATCCTAATAAATAGGACTATTTATTAACACTTTAAAATAACTAACAACAATAGCAAGAATAATTGCTTGTAGAACAGACCCTGATAAGGTTCCCATCCAAAGCCCCTTGGCATTTAGTTGTAGATGAAAACCCAAAAATAAACCCGTAGGAATTCCTACAAGATAGTAGGCTCCCAGGTTCACGTAAGCACCTATTTGTTGAAATCCTCCACCTCTTGCTATCCCTACAAACATTCATAGATATAGATGCAACAATCAACAATGTTGTTATATTTTACATATATACACAGAAGAAGAAGGAGATTTTCAAGTCACCAGAAAGTGCTCCAATTAGACTGTCTACACTGACAGACACACAAAGGAGGGGAGCTATGCTTGCAACATAATCCATAACTTCCATATCATTGCTATATGCGTATCCTAATATATGTCGGCAACTGAAGAACATTGTGCTCACAACAACTGCCTCTGCAACCGCAAGAATCACGACCACACGAACAGCACCTTTGGCTGTCTTTGGATTCCCTGCTCCTAGTTCATTTGAAACCCGAGTGCTGCAAATCAAACACCATGTCAATCTGTGGGATGATGTAACAAGTAAAAATACAGGAAGGAAATGAGGAAAAAAAACACATGGAAGAATCAAAACAGTCATTCAACGTCTCAAGAATTATGTGTGTACAGGGTCCAATATATAACAATTCAATCACGGAGAGAGGAAAGCAAAATCTGATTCAAATCTTTCCTGTGTTTTCTATGACCATGATAGAAAATTTATGATTCTTTTTCCCTTTTGTGTATACTACTCTGGTAGCCTTCTTTACCAGTGTAAGAAATCCATATTTGATATAATGCATACACAGTCTATATCCTTGTATTGCTTTTTTGCTGGATTTGGCTTTCTTTACCCATTACAGGTGTCTCTGCATTAGCACAAGAATAAGACACTTTCTAACGTAATATTTGTTGAAAATCAAGCATTTTGAAGATGTTAACTTTTGTGTAAGGAGTCTTACTTGTAAATTCTAGATTTTAATAATAAAACGTAAACTATTAGTAGAGAGGAGGCAACCAGAAAAAGCGAACCTTGCAGAAGCTCCAACAGCATAAGGAATGAAGTAGTGTAAGGTAGTAGCATTAAGGCTGCAAGGGTGTGATAAAAGTCAAAAGATGATGACATCAAGGTGTTATTTCAGAGTAATGAAAGAAAAATCGATTCCACCCACCAGATTGAGAGTACTGCGGTTTCAAGCTGGGGATTAGGCAAAAGCCCTGCAAGTAAAGTTAGCACCTCAAAAGACCACCATTCAAAACTGCACACAGGTGTGAAAGATGCAATTAGCAGAAGAAAAATAGAGCAAGAAAAAGCATTGTGTTATGGGAGATGCAAAGTCATATAATGCCATAATTACCATAACATGAGTCCTGAAGGGATAGCTAATTTTAAGAAGTCTGGAATGCAAAGTAAAGCACTACTAGAAAACACTATCTTGGTTTTTTGACAAGCCCGGGAGTAGAGTATGTAAATTGCAAGCCAAACCACAATCAACCAGTAAGAAACTCCAATGGCTAATGCAGCTCCAACGTGTCCTAGGCCCAACGTAAAAACCAGACCCCAACAAATAGGAATATGCAAACACAGTGAGGTAATTGAGCTGAAAACCATGGGAAAGATCATACTCTGAGTCTGGAAGTAGCGAGTCAAAGCCTGAAGAATAGCGTAGCCAAATAGTGATGGTATGAGGTATATGCAGTACTCACAAGCTGCACTAGAAATTTCAGGGTCTTGACCAAACAACATTATTTTATCAGTGAATATCCACACCAGAGATATGGGGACACAAACCAACATCAGAGTCACTATAGCACACCAAGTGTAATTCCCAAACTTTCTATACTCTTTTGCACCATACATTTTCCCACACAAAGTTTCCAATGCACCAGACATTCCCAACTGTAATGCAACACAAACGTTTCAAAACACAAACACAAATATAATTATCTTAAGGAAAAAACTTGAATGAGGGGAATTTTCAAGCTCTCAACTTTCAACCCTTTGCACAGATCCAGTCTCAAAAGCAAGGTTAATCAAACTGAACAACTAAGCACTAGTAAAACACAAATATTCAATAGGATGACACCCCAAAATCTGGTTAGATGAACTAATTTGTCACAAAACCGAACTAAATAGTCCACTGTACTTTTTACATGTGATCTAGCTGATATGCTAATACTAGGTACTGATCACCTGGATCAAGAGCCCTCTCCCAAGAACCAGAAAATATATATCTATCCAGTAAAAAAACAAGCAGAACATGTATACTTGAATCCACACAAAAAGGATAAAGATGCTAAGTTAAAAAAAAATGAGAGAAATAAAAGAAAAAGGGTGCATTGAAGTAGAAAGAGAAAATGGAAGGGAGAGTTGTATTTACTAGGACACTGAATCCAGTAACTTCAGCAAAAGCGGTGGCAGTAGCAACCCCGGAGAAGGAGACCAGTACTCCGAGATGTCCCACCATCATCAGCGACACAACCTGCAGAAGGTACTGTGAAACAGTAACAGCCACCATTGGAGCTGCCATGGAGCTTATCCTCTTAGCTCTTGGCAGAATGTACTCTCCGATGATGATGATGCTACTTCTTGTTCACCACCCTTTTCTAGCAGTGGTTCTGCCATCTCCTTACTCATCTCTCTAGAATTTCCCATGGTTTGAAGAATGTGGAATGTTCATGCCAAAGATGTGCTGCAAAGAGAGATATATACAGGAGCAAAAGTGCTGCTTCTTTCTCCCTCCTTTTTTTACCAAACCAGTGGTTCATTTATTTATGGTCAAACATGCTCCCACTACGACCGCCAATAAACAATTCATGCTACATGAACCAAAATAATAAGACAAAAACAACTTTATATTTAAGTAACCTATCGACAAGATTCTGCATCAGAAATTAACTATCAGAATATAAAAATAAAAAGTGTAACTAGATATTGTTAAGTTTGTATAGAAGACTAATTATTGACATAAGCTATAATTTTTTCATATAAAATTGACAATGGAATAAGAATAACAAAGAGGGTATTTTTTTTATGTAAATTATTTGTGTGATAATGAGTATTTAATATTGGCTAAAAAGATGCATGAAGGTGGCAAGACCATATGCATCATAGGAGTTGTGTCCGTGTAGAGTTTTTAGTTTGATGAGACTTTGAAGTGGGGACAAACCAAAACCATGATCGTTCCACCGCATGCATTCCAATCTACTTTAGATGTTACTGGTACAGTTCTTTATTTTGGCTTTTACTGTAATTTAATTCAGCTATTGTATAAGAAACATTATACTATGAACTAATAACTAAAAGTGAAACATCAATTTAGTAATTAAAAAGAATATTGAATCGATTTAATGTAATAGATTTGGTTAACTTTATAAAAAGAGATAAAAAATAATTATTTAAAGCTACAAAAAATGGACCCCATTGTAATAAAACTAGAAAAAAATTGCATCTCCATTTTAAACGAAAACATGTGTATTAATCCAAAAGGCTAAGATAATCTGGCCTTTATATATATATATATATATATATATATATATATATATATATATATATATATATATATATATATTAAAAATAATTTTTTTTCATGTTTAAAATTTTAATATATAATTTTAATATATTTTTATCTTTAAACTTTAAAAATGATTTAATAATTTTTTTTTAATCTAATAACATGCTTTTTTTTTAGTTTACGACGAAGACCATTGACAACATTTCTATTATTGTTATTGTGTTATTTATATAAACAACAACACTATATATAGATTTACACATTTCTAACTGTTGTATTTAAATAGACAAAAATAATTAAAAATAACTAACTCGTTAACTATTCCTAAGATTTTAATAGTTAATATATTAGTTATCCACAAATATTAATACATTATTTACAACTGCTAATACATTTAAGTTTATTGTAATTCTAAGAAAATTTTCTCATAAACTTAAATGTTTATTTTATTCTTCATTCTGATCAAATTCTTAAAATTATTGAATAACATAGTAGATAATGGCTTTGTATACATACTTGCAACTTGATCTCGACTTCTTATGTATACAAGCTCCACATTTCCTTTTTTCACATATTCTCATATGAAATCAGATACGTGTTTTTTCTCGTGACGAATTGTTTGTCAACTTAATAACTCACTTGTTATCCACTTGTATCATCATCCCTCCTTCCTGTTTCATCTCCAGTTTGCTTAGAATATTTCTAAGTCACACTTCATGACATACACACCATTTACAATATACTCGACTTCACACTTTCACAATATTACTATGGGAGCTTCTTTGAAAACCAAGTGAACGTCATTTGGACCATGAAAATTACATTTTCGGATGTGTTTTTTCGATCATCTACATCTTTATATCAATCATTGTTCGAGCACTCTACTAGTCGATAGTTATCCAACTTAATATAGTATAGGTCGAGTGATACCATTCTCTAAATATATCTTAGGAAATGTTTCCATTTCTACTAAAATGGTTCACCATAGTTTCTACACAAGTTTTGTATTTAGTTACTCCTTCAATCTCATTCATCTTCATGTACTCCAACTCACTCTTGAGTGCTTGAAGTCGAAATTGTTTCACTCGATCATCTCCCTTATACACCTTCTCCAATATATCCTACGCTTCTTTTGAAGGTTTCACACTTACAATCTTCTCAAAGTCAAACTCATCAACAACTCGATACAACACATACAAAGATGTTTTGTCCTTCGTATGTTTTACTTTCAATGCATTCATCTAGGCATTCGACCAATTTGTTGTGTTTGTTAGTTCTTTGTGACCATTTTCCATCACCTCCCAATTGTCTTAGGAACCAAGAAGAGGCTCCATGTGCAGACTCCAATTATAATAATTGACCGCATTTGTCAACTTAGAAAAAAGACACACTGTTTGTAAGATTGATCATCTCACTCTTTCTTTTACAGACACTC
The DNA here is from genome assembly GCA_027742785.1 of Vigna reflexopilosa. Taxonomy (NCBI): domain Eukaryota; kingdom Viridiplantae; phylum Streptophyta; class Magnoliopsida; order Fabales; family Fabaceae; genus Vigna; species Vigna reflexopilosa. The sequence goes on along the minus strand of CM050928.1, from coordinate 215,796 downwards.
AACACTCAAATTCTCTAGCTCTTATGCTAATTTATTGACAACAAATTTACTTTGTAAATAAACCTATTCAACTCTATTTTTGTTGTGTTATTCATGCAAGCAACAATAAAATTTATTAACACACGTATTCCTCATGGTAATACTTAAAACAAACTAAAATGGCTAATTCATTAACTACTTATAAGACTACAACAACTGTATTGAATTAGTAACAAGTTTGATACATATTATATACTAGCTTGGGAGAGTGTTAGATATATCATCTTTATTTTATATTTATTTTTTATCTTTAGTTTGTTTGTTATTATTTCTTATTTGTATTTTTGACTTAACCTATATTTCTTCTATTATAGAGAGCGAACCCTATGTGTATATTCAACTGAAGAAAATTAATCTCATACATAATTTTCACTATATTCAACTACTTGTAATAACTTTTATTTATAGTTCATAATTCACGATGTATAAAATGTCAAAAACTGAATTACATTTGTTGAATTTTCTACTTTTCAGATTTTGTAGAGTTGTAAAAATATATCATAATTAATTAATTAAGAAAACAAATGAGTTATTGATCAGTACAATCTTCTAATACAAATTTAATTATTATGCTAATTTTATTAATAAGTAATCACGTTTATGCACAATTTTTAAAATATCCTCAATTTTCAAGTCAATAATTTGGAAAAGAAAAAATTCTCAAATTAATAATTTTGTGGCTTTATTTTTAAAAAAGAAATCATCTAAAATTATTTAACGACTATTTTCAATTGTGATTGTCTATTGATCATTTTGTAAAACGATAAAAGGTGCAGTACCCTTAGCTTGATTTAACTTATCCGATGATAAATAAAAGGAATCTTTCAGCTCACTCATATTCACTTAATATCTTTTTTATTTAATTTAGTTTTTAAGAAATAATTCTCTTTTTTAAAAAATCTTTCAAATTTAGAAATTAATTATTACTTTAGAATTAAGAAATCAAAATTGAAATATTGTAAATATTTTATATTCTGTTACATTTTGTAATATATATATATATATAATAACAAATTTCTTCATATAACATATATTTTTTATTTATCATATATTTCATATCTCTCGTATCTTCGTAATCCTACAAATTTTCAACATCCATGATATTCTATATTTTAACTATTTGAAATATATTGTAATTATATGAATTTTAAAAATTTCATAAGTCTACATCCCAATTTGAAACAAATGTATATTACAATAAATTTTAAACAAAATTAATAAAATAAAAAAAATTGTATTAATAACATATATTTATTTTTTTCTAAATCTAATAATCATAAGTAGTTAAAACATTAACGAATCTTAGCTACAATTTTTTAGTTTCTAATTTAGAAACTAATTTAAAATCAAATATATAAAAACAATTATGTTGAAACCAATTTAGCGACAAATTATATTAAAACCTCATTTTGAATAGAAACTAATTTAATTACTGTATATATTATATAAAAACCAATTTAAGAACCAAATATATAAAGATAAAAAGATATTTTTATATAATGAAATTTTGTTTCTAAATATTTTCCACTACCTTGTTCGTCTACAAAATCTTTCATATTTTATATTTATTTGTAAATTTGATTTCATTAATGTTAAAATAAATTATCAATAACTAAAATTAATTTTTATTATAATTTAAATTATTGATTACAATATTTAACAATAAATTGATTAATCTTCTTTATAAAATATTTAATTTTCTCAAATTAAATTCATATTTTACTGTTGCAAAATTAACAATATTTAACATATGGTAATATATTATTTAGAAACATTATATTACTTAATCATCCAAAAGAGCCAAATCACGAGACATGTGTCAACGGACTCTCAAAGCTTAATCTGATGTCAATATATTCGTGATAGGTAATGGAAATGTCCTATTCCAAACTAAATTTACTTTATTTTTTTTTTCATCAAATTAAAAATCAAATCAAAATAAAAGAAAATATATGATTATCAAAATATCAATGAACTTGGACAAATTATCATAAGAAAAAAAATGAACTGCTGGATAATGGGATTATTGGCCGAGAGAAGAAGATCGTGAGAAGAAAAAAAGTGACAGCCTATGACTGTGAAAACGGAATTACCGACGGACATAAGGTCAAAAACGAGCACGCCGGGGACGAAGATCAAAAGTGAAACCTTTTACTATCGACTTTAAATACTTGTCATAGAGGCAAATTTCCTCATAGGCAGCAGCGTAATTTTGATTTTCTAAAAACATACGAAGGCGAGTCTCATGATTTTCTCCCATTTTAGCGTAACTTAGACTGCACCTTTCTTGATGCAATTTCAAGAAATAAGGATGGCTGATAAGGGAATGCCATTTCTTAGAAACGCACTTGAATCGCATGAGAATGTTCGCAGGAAGCCATGACAGAATTTCTTCTATGAGTTCATCAGGGAGAAATTTAGAAGATTTCGTTAATCTAGAAGATTTCGTTGAAGCCATGCGAGAGCAAGATAATTCTAATAAGTATTTTAAACTTCTCTTTGCCATCACATTTTCCTTAATAGCGCTCTTGTACTTTCCTTCCCAAAAATACGCAAAGCTCTGAAGCACATGAATGTCAATCATTTCTTTCTGAAGTGTTGCTAACCGATCATTCATCTTCTTTGTTTCTGAATAAAAAAAATAAAAGAAAGAGTAAAAAAACAAACAAAGAAAAAAAAATAATCTCTTTACTAAATAAAAAGAATGTATATATAAATAATTTCATTTTGTAGCACCATGTTGACCAAAAATCAAGAAAAACCTAAATAAGCATGGATGTATTTTGAAAAGTAATTAACAAATATTTAATATAAAAAAAATCAAAATTTAAACATATAAATACAAATTAAAAATTAAAAACAAATCAAATTAAAATAAAATTAAACATAATAAAAACACAAAAATAAAAAGAAAAAAAAAAAAAACATAACAGCAATTTGAAATGTGGCAGGCTGGAGGCTTTAACCACACTTCGATTAAGGCCTTTGAGTCTCATTTTACGGTAATCATCCCAAAAATTCATACTTATTTATATTTAATTATACAATTTTTACATCTAATCCATATATCTATGCATTCAATCCATATGTTTATCCATTCGGATTCAATCCAAACATATATATATATATATATTAACAATGGAAAAGAACAATGAAATCACAAACAGAGAAAGAAATGACCAACTTTAATGCAGAAAGGTGTGAAAGAGATGAGATTAAAAACTAAATATTACGATATGCGAGAGAAATAACCAATACCAAAAGAAACGAAAGAATACATTCTTTTTATGATTTTTAAAAAATAATATTTTTATAAAAAATTCTAAGTACAATAAAAAGAGAAAAAGAAAGATATAGAAGTCACATACCTTTTCAACTTTGGTACTCTCCTAATTTTTTCTTGGTGGTTGTCGTAGACAGAATTTCTCTTCCGTGAACAACTATTTTCCTCTATATCTCTATTTTTTCAAAAATGTGTAGTGACAGTTTTTGTAAATAAAAGTCATATTTTTACATCTGTTACTTTTCTAACAAATATTTTTAAGTCTCTTTTTAACATACTTAAAAATATCTTTTAACATATTCCAATTCCAAGTGTATTTCCATTTTCTAACAGACTTAAAAATAGTTTTGGTTGCAAGAAAAACAAATTAAATAATATTTCACACATAAACAAATCAAATAATATTCGAGACACTAATTATAATTATTGTCAAAAACTTTATCTATTTTTAAAATTATATTTTTTCTCTTTTTAAAAAGAAATTAACACAACAAATTATAGTATAATATAATATATTATTTTTAATTATTGCTTATAATTATTGACATAATATTGATTTAAATTATTACTATATTAATCATTCCTTTATCTAAAAATCAAAATATTTCAAAAATATTTTTTATTGATGTTTGTTTTAGGAAATTTATTTTATCTTTTTACTCACCATTAATTATTATCTTTTTATTCATTTATTTTACTCTTATTTTTAATTTTTTATTTTTATTGACTTATTCTGACAAAATTAGATATGTTGATAAAAGTACAATGATGTGATGGAGACATGAGAGAGGGAGTTGAAGGAATTGACGAAAATTGAGTTTCAGGTTGGGGCGAGAAAGTATGGGTTTCGAGGGTGTGGGGTTTGTCTTTTAAAAACAGTCAAAAATTCTTTTTGTTATTTCTGTTTCTGTGCAGGTTTACAGGTATTCAGAAGAATATTAGTCTAGGAAATTTAGAGATGTAAAGTAAATTTGTGAAGATGCAAGGTGAACTATTCTAACGATAAACTAGCACAAATAATCCAAGATAAAAAAGACAAAGATATTTCTCAATAATATTATGATTGAATATGTATATCTTCTAGTTTTACTAGTTTCACTATAGTATATTTCTATCTTCAAAAATGTTAAACGAAAAACTTAGAAAAAATATAGAAAATTGTTTTAAAAATATAATAATTTTTATAAAATAAAAATTAAATAATTACTTTTTATATCATAAAATCCAAACTTAAACAATAAAATAATTAAGTAAATATGATTTTTAGCTAATTTTACTCTTAGTTAAATTTATTCGATTCTTATAATTTATATTATAAATTTTAAAATCATGTTTTTTTTATCCTAGCTTCTATGTAATCGTTTATTCTCATAAAAATTGTAGGCCTATCTTCCTCCTCTCAAATCAAATATTTTCAAAATAATTTTTAAAAAATTATTTTGAAAGTGTTTCAAATTTTTTATAAATCAATAATTCTTACATTGAATTTCATGTTAATGTTTGTTGTGTTAAAAAGAAGGACACAAATCAAATCATCCTTAAAGGTTTTTTCAAATATATGTTTTTCCTTAATTAGAACACTCTTTTCATTCTCAAACTAATATTTTTATTGTTCATCCTTGTAACAATACTTTATTTGTTTGACATGATAGATTAGACCATGCGTCTTTTAACACAATTAAAAAATCTTGCATAATTGTAATATTTCTTTAGCAAAAATTCTTCCCAAATTGTTTTGTGCTGATTGTGTTAAAGTATAAATGCATCAATTACCTTTTTCGCCATCCATCCTTGTACATTTACATTCTTAGACCATTTCTCGTTTCCTAACATTGATGGTGCTAAATATTATATAATAGTTTTAGATGTGTATTTTGAGTATAGTTAGACTTATCTTTTGCATCATTAGTATTAAATTACTTTGTTTTTCCTTTGTTTAATCTTTTGCTGAAACATAAACCACTTGCAAACTACAATATATCCAAACAGATAATACAAATTATATTTTTAGTCTTAAATCTTTTCTTGAAAAATATGATATTAGACATAAGTTAGCATGTCCTTATACACATTTATGATAGTATAAAAACTATATAGGTTTGTGTCTTTCTCTCTTAAATTAACAATACAAATCTTTTTTTTCTTTGATCTTACAAAATCTGTTCAAACAATATAAAACTATTAAATATATAAACAACGTAGAACTATATGACTTCATGCGTACAAATAAAAATATCCCATGTTCACTTTAGCTTTTCGTTTCTTTTTCTCATTGCCCTTTCCTACTATCTAACTTTATCAAAGGATTTGATTAAAAAAATGAAATAAAATGTACAACTGTTTTCTTTAGCTTCATATGTTTTTCAGAAATACTTTTCACACCCCCATTCTTTTCTTCTACATCCCTTAAATATTAAAATCATGAATTTATTCTTCGGTTTAAGGATATTTCCGAATTATACAATCAAAACTTAAAAAATATATATGAAATTTCACCATTCCAAATAGTAATTTGAAAAACTTCTTTCACTTTTGGATTTTAATTGTGTAGTTTAGAAGTTAATATTATATTATGAATTACTCCTGATTTTTTTTTTTATAAAAAAGTAATTTCTATATTGTGTAAATTGAAATATACTTTTAGATTTGGAGTTGACTTTAAAATTGAATAATTTGAAGGTTATTTAATTTTTTTAAAATTTTGAAATCCAGAAAATACTTGTAAATCATTACACATTTGGTGACAATGATGGAAAGCGGGTGGGCAGGGGCGATTTTAGATGAAAGTGGAGGAAGAAAAATGGGGGTGCAGGAAGAAATAGCCTCCATGTGGAGAAGAAAACAGGCGGAGGCCGAGCAGGCCCTGAATTGGTGGTTTGAATGATTTGATTGGTGGAGTGCGTGAAAAGAGTGGAAAGAGACGAAGATGTTGACGAAATGATGTGAATGATTCCATTCGATGTTTGAAATGTTGAGACTCACTTTATGTGAGAACTTTGAATACTGAACAAAAGCTCTGTCCAAATTTGCTTCATTTTTAAATGTCTCAACGAAGTGCAACCTAGCGGGAAGAAAAAAATAGAACTGCTCACTTTCGAAGGGTATGATCCGTTGGGGTGGGTCTCTAGGGCAAAGAAGTTATTCGAGTGCAAGGTGTGGAAGAGGAGGAAAAGGTGCACCTAGCGGCCATCGGTATGGAGGAGAGCGCCGGCTACTGGATCAAAGCCTGGAAGGAGAAAGCTAAGAGTCGTTCTTGGGAAGATTTGAAGAAAGCCATGGTAATAAGGTTCGGAACAATCGTTGAGCGGTTGGCGGCATTCAAAAGGAAGGGGACGGTGGACGAGTTTGTACAAGACTCCAAGATTTTGGAGGGTCGCACGAAGAAGGTGGCGGATGAGCAGCTGTTGGTAGAGAATGAGAGCGGGACAGAAGACGAGTCTTATGGGGGACGAACGGAAGGAGCGATTGCCGAACAGACCGAGGCCGAGTACTGCAAACCAGGCCGATTGACAGTTACCGTTTGGTCCGAGACCTATTGCTGTAATCCATGTCGTTTGACAATTTCTGAGCGGTCGAAGGACAAGTGCAATAGCTCATACCGATCGGGCGTGGCCAAGCAGTTCGAGGCCATAAAAGACAAGTCGTCTTGGGGACGAACGTGCGGTGAGGTGACACGGTGTGAGGCTTATCGCTATAACGCAGGCCGATCGAGAGGGACCGAGTGGTCGGTGGGATCCGAACAGGAGAGGAATGCTGGACCCAATGGGAGAGGACTGACGAACGAGAGACAACAGCCGACTCTGAACGTGAAAGAACAGGAGGAACCGAACGATCTTACATTGAACGATAGCGGGAAGGAGCCGAACGTTAACTCCAATGTTACCAAGCGGTTCGAGACAGAAATTGAATGAAAGCAGATGAAGTTGTCCACTCTCTCGGCTGGAGGCCCTATTTAGCCAAAAGTGATGAAGCGACACGTGTTGACATGGGACCGATCGGTATTCACCCATATAGTATTGACTAGTACATGTCAAAACCGAACGGTATCTTGATTAAATCACATATTTTATAGTTATATAATTATATAATTACATAAAACACATTATGTGAATGAACTAATGTAAAGTGTCATTCATATAAAAGAAGATTTTTACTCCCATTGTTTTGTACTTTATTCCTTCATCTCAATTATAATGTAATTAGCTACATTTTTCATGTATTCTAGAATTTTAAATTCATAACTTTTGCATGTATCACTATGTATAACTCTGCCAAGGCACTAATAAGGGTCTAACAATCTCCTTTTTTTAAGTTTCTCGCGGCAAGTTTTGGTTTATAAAGTTTCTCCTATAAAACCAAGACTCCTCCTCTAAAACCAAGATTGACTCCTCCATTTCTTTTTCAAAATGGATAACGAAAGAAGGAAAATTGTTCACTCCGAAACAGCCGAGTTACATGCTGACGAGTTTAAACGACTGATTCGAGAAGGAAAGTATAAACAGGCGGGGAAAGAATGGCGACGCGGTAAATGTTCGTTGGATATACTTATAGATTTACACATGAGCCAGCTTCGGCAGGCAACGTGGCTAATGGTGTCAACGGCAACAACGTGGCTAATGGCAACAACGTGGCTAATGGCAACAACGTGAATAATGACGTTAACGGCAACAACGTGGCCTAGTTAATATTGAAAGTTAGGATATTAAGAGGCGTTAGTAGCCTAGTTAATATTGTACTTGCATTCTTTGTTAGACTTCCATAGTTGCTATAGTTGCTCTATATCTGACACTTTATTTTTTTTTTCTTTACTTCTATGTTCTATTTATCCTTAGCAAATTAATTATTCCGTAAAACAGTTTGAATGTTTCCTTTATCTCTCTTTCTTCTAGTTTGTGTCTTGTCAAACATGTAATCCAAATCACTCCTAGGAAAAATTAAGCAAACAATAATTTATGTATTGTCTGTGTTACTAAAATATGACTTCTTCTTTTGATTCATTTGACGAGAGGTATTTTATTTTACGAAACTGGTTTTGTTTGATTTTCTAAAAACATACGAAGGCGAGTCTCGTGATTATCTCCCATTTTAGCTAAACTTAGACTGGACCTTTCTTGATGCAATTTCAATAAGTAAGGATGGCTGATAAGGGAATGCCATTTCTTAGAAACGTACTTGAATTTCATGAGAATGTTCGCAGGAAGCCACGACAGAATTTCTTCTATGAGTTCATCAGGGAGAAATCTAGAAGATTTCGTTAATCTAGAAGATTTCGTTGAAGCCATGCGAGAGCAGGATAATTCTAATAAGTATTCTAAACTTTTCTTTGCCGTCACATTTTCCTCAATAGCACTCTTGTACTTTCCTTCCCAAAAATACGCAAAGCTCTGAAGCACATGAATGTCAATCATTTCTTTGTAAACTACTGTCATCCGATCATTCATCATCTTTGTTTCTGAATAAAAAAGATAAAAGATAGAGTAGAAAAACAAACAAAGAAAAAAAAAATCTCTTTACTGAATAAAAAGAATGTATATATAAATAATTTCATTTTGTAGCACCATATTGACCAAAAATCAAGAAAAACCTAAATAAGCATTGATGTATTTTGAAAAGTAATTAACAGATATTTAATATAAAAAAATCAAAATTTAAACATATAAATACAAATTAAAAATTAAAAACAAATCAAATTAAAATAAAATTAAACATAATAAAAACACAAAAATAAAAAAAACATAAAAAAAAAAAACATAACAGCAATTCGAAATGTGGCATGCCGGAGACCTTAACCATACTTCGGTTAAGGCCTTTGAGCCTCCTTTTACCGTAATCATCCCAAAAATTCATACTTATTTATATTTAATTATACAATTTTTACATCAATTCATATATCCATGCATTCAATCCATATGTTTATGCATTGAGATTGAATCCAAACATATATATGCATTAACAAGAAAAGAATAATGAAATCACGAACAGAGAAAGAAATGACTAACCTTAATGCAGAAAGGTGCGAAAGAAATGAGATTAAAAAATATATATTACGTATACCCAATACCAAAAGAAACGAAAGGATATATTTTTTTTATGATTTTTTAAAAAATAATACTTTTATAAAAAATTTCTAAGTATAATAAAAAGAGAAAAAGAAGATGTAGAGGTCACATACTTTACTCTCCTAGTTTTTTCTTGATGGTTGTTTTGTAAATAAAAATCATATTTTTATATCTGTTACTTAAAAATATCTTTTAACATATTTCAATTCCAAGTGTACTCCCATTTTCTAACAGACTTAAAAATAGTTTTGGTTACAAAAAATACAAATCAAATAATATTTCAGACATAAACAAATCAAATAATATTCCAGACATTAATTATAATTATTCTCAGAAATTTTATCTATTATTAAAATCATATTTTTTCTCTTTTTAAAAAGAAACTGATACAACAAATTATAGTATAATATTAATATATTATTTTTAATTATTTCTTATAATTATTGACATAATATTAATTCAAATTATTACTATATTAATCATTCCTTTATTTAGAAATCAAAATATTTCAAAAATATTTTCTATTAATGTTTTTTTTAGAAAATTTATTTTATATTTTTACTCACCATTAATTATTATCTTTTTATTCTTTTATTTTACCCTTACTTTTAATTTTTTATTTTTATTTACTTATCCAAACAAAATTGGATGTTGATAAAAGTAGACAATGAGAGAGGGAGTTGAAGGAATTGACGAAAATTGAATTTCAGGTTGGGGCGAGAAAGTATGGGTTTCGAGGGTGTCGGGTTTGTCTTTTGAAAATAGTCAAATTTTTTTTTTGTTATTTTTGTTTCTGTGCAGGTTTACAGGTATTCAGAAGGATATTACTCTAAGAAATTTAGAGATGTAAAGTAAATTTGTGAAGATGCAAGGTGAACTATTCTAACGATAAACTAGCACAAATAATTCAAGATAAAAAGGACAAAGATATTTCTCAATAATATTATGATTGAATATATATATGTTTTAGTTTTACTAGTTTCACTATATAGTATATTTCTATCTTCAAAAATGTTAAACGACAAACTTAGAAAAATATAGAAAATTGTTTTAAAAATATAATAATTTTTATAAAATAAAAATTAAATAATTACCTTTTATATTATAAAATCCAAACTTAAACAATAAAATAATTAAGTAAATATGATTTTAGCTAATTTTACTCTTAGTTAAATTTATTCGATTCTTATAATTTATATTATAAATTTTAAAATCATGTTTTTTTATCCTAGCTTCTATGTAATCGTTTATTCTCATAAAAATTGTAGGCCTATCTTCCTCCTCTCAAATCAAATATTTTCAAAATAATTTTTGAAAAATTATTTTGAAAGTGTTTCAAAATTTTTCAAAATTAATAATTCTTACATTGAATTTCATATTAATGTTTGTTGTGTTAAAAAGAAGGACACAAATCAAATCATCCTTAAAGGTTTTCTCAAATATATGTTTTTCTTTAATTAGAACACTCTTTTCATTCTCAAACTAATATTGTTATTGTTCATCATTGTAACAATACTTTATTTGTTTGACATGGTAGATTAGACCATGCGTCTTTTAACATAATTAAACAAATCTTGCACAATTGTAATATTCTTTTCGCAAAAATTCTTTCCAATTGTTTTGTGCTGATTGTGTTAAAGTATAAATGCATCAATTACCTTTTTAGCCATCCATCCTTGTACATTTATATTCTTATATATGAGACCATTTCTCGTTCGTAGCATTGATAGTGCTAAATACTATATATAGTATTTTTAGATGTGTATTTTGAGTATAGTTAGACTTATCTTTTGCATCATTAGTATTAAATTACTTTTGTTTTTCCTTTGTTTAATCTTTTGCCGAAACATAAACCAATTGCAAACTACACTCCAAACAGATAATACAAATTCTTTTTTTAGTCTTAAATCTTTTCTTGAAAAATATGATATTAGACATAAGTTAGCATATCTTTATACACATTTATGTTAATATAAAAACTTGTTTTTCTTTTTATATATAGGTTTGTGTCTTTCTCTCTTAAATTAATAATACAAATCATTTTTTTCTTTAATCTTACAACATCTGTTCAAACAATATAAAACTATTAAATATATAAACAACGTAGAACTATTATGACTTCATGTGTACAAATAGAAATATCCCATATTCTCACTTTAGCTTTTATTTTCTTTTTCTCCTTGCCCTTTCCTACTATCTAACTTTATCAAAGGATTTAATTAAAAAAAATTAAATAAAATGTACAACTTTTTCTTTAGCTTCATATGTTTTTCATAAATACTTTTCACACCCCATGCTTTTCTTCTACACCCCTAAAATATTAAAATCATCATTTTACTCTTCGGTTTAAGGATATTTCCGAATTATACAATAAAAACTTCAAAAATATATATGAAATCACACCATTCCAAATAATAATTTGAAAATCTTCTTTGACTTTTGGATTTTAATTGTGTAGTTTAGAAGTTAATATTATATTATGAACCTCCTGATTTTTTTTTATAAAAAAATAATTTCTATATTGTGTAAATTGAAATATACTTTTAGATTTGGAGTTGACTTTAAAATTGAATAATTTGAAGGTTATTTAATTTTTTTAAAATTTTGAAATCTAGAAAATACTTGTAAATCATAATGATGGATAGAGGGTGGGCAGCAAGAAGGGAGCGGTTTTAGATGAAAGTGGAGGAAGAAAAATAGGGGTGCAGGAAGAAATAGTCTCCATGTGGAGAAGAAAACAGGCGGAGGCCCAGGAGCACGCCCTGAATTGGTGGTTTGAATGATTTGAGTGGTGGAGTGCGTGAAAAGAGTGGAAAGAGACGAAGATGTTGACAAATGATGGGAATGATTCCATTGGATGTTTGAAATGCTGAGACTCACTTTATGTGAGAACTTTGAATACTGAACATAAGCCCCGTCCAAGTTTGCTTCATTTTTAAATGTCTCAACCTTATCTCGTACAAATAATAAATCACAACTGCTACATTTTTTTCGTTTAAACAAAAAAACATCAGTGTTGAAGAAAGCAGACTTTTCAAAATTTGAAGAAGAAGAAGATGTCGATGATGTTGAAGATGATGAGTGAAGTCTGAATTGAAAATCGAAGGAATTGCCAACTGAAGAGATCGATCGGTGAATGGAAGCAATGGTGTGGGAGGGAGTCATGGAACTCACCAAGTGGGCGCAGGAGAAGAAGACTGACCCTCTTCTGTGGTCAATTCAGGTCAGCGCCGCCCTCAACTCCGCCGGCGTCTCCCTCCCTTCCGTCGACCTCGCACACCGTCTCGTCTCCTACATCTGCTTCGACAACCACGTCCCGCTCGCTTGGAAGCTTCTCGAGAAAGCCATGGCGGTCAGAATCCTTCCTCCCTTGCTCGCCCTCTCCCTCCTCTCCACCCGCGTCCTCCCCCACCGCCACCTCCACCCCGCCGCCTACGCCCTCTACATCGACCTCCTCAACCGCCACGCCTTCTCCCTCTCCTCCAACATCCACTTCCCCAACTACCCCAAGGTCATGGCTTCCATCCACCACTCCCTTCGCTTCTCCCAGCTCTACTCCTCCCACGACCCCCACCCCGGCCTCGTTCTCGTCCACCTTCTCTTCACCCTCGTCTCGCAGTTGCTCGAAGCTTCCTTGGACGACGAGGGCCTTCTCCAACTCAAGCCCAGATGGATCACCAGATTCCCCGATTCCGATGTCGACAACATGCTCATCGACGCCTCCCCCAACCACACCAAAGACACCTTGCACCGCAAAAACACTGCCATGGCTATTGAGACCATCTCTCTCTTTCTTCACCACAAAGTCACTTCCAGAATCCTCTCCCTCGTTCAGCGAAACATGTAAATTACTCTTTTTCATTGCCGCCTTCGTATTATCATGGTACACCAAAACTTGCTATATACACCTCGTTAGCTACTGTTGGACGGATTCGTTCTGTTCTCTAGTTAGAATTGAAGTTGAATTCCTTATGCTTATTCTCAAGCTCGTTTTTATTGGAGAACATTGACAAAAGTACCTTAAGAACTGCATTTATTTCTGTTTTCGCTGACTCGGTGGATGTTTATTTGTAGGCCAGCGCATTGGGGACCTTTTGTTCACCAGCTTCAGCGGCTTGCCGCGAACTCGACCGTGTTGAGGAGCTTGAAGCAGGTCACTCCTGACTCGCTTTTGCCTTTGAATTTTAACTCCGCTCCTGGGATTAAGGGTTTGTCTTCTGAATGGAAATCGACACCTAAGCTTGAACTCAGTGCCGTCATGGCTGGCTCCTGCGCGGTTCAGTCTTGCAATGATAATTGGTCTTCTCTTTGGCTTCCTATTGATCTTATCCTTGAGGATGCAATGGATGGAAATCACGTGGCAGAAGCTAGTGCTGTTGAAGTTCTTACCGGTAAGCATAAATTTCAGTTGATACTGGACTTAAGGCGAATCTGGCAATGATAAGAATTTTTTTTCCATGCGTTGTTGAACTTCATGGTTGAAGTGATTGTTGGCTTATTGCAGGGTTGGTTAAGGCTTTGCAAGCAGTTAATGGTGCTGCATGGCATTGTGCTTTTTTAGGTTTATGGATTGCAGCACTACGGCTAGTTCAAAGGGTAAGGGTTGAGCCAAGGTATATTAGTTAACTAGAATTTGCTGTAGGGGATGATTTCTTCTACGTGTTAAAAGGGTAATTCCTGAAACCAAATGCAGACTAGCAATTTCATATTTTGGACTGCGACAAAAACTTTGTGTGTGTGCGAGAGAGAGATAGACTGCTTGGTGGACTTAGCTAGTGCATGATAAGATGTCACCCAAAGAACATGAGATATTGTAGCATATCTGTTACATCTTTTACTTTGTTGGTCGGTTTACATTCATCTGATTTACTGGTTTTTAACAAAATGCAATTAGTTACTGTAATTTTTATGCTATTGTCCTCTGTTCCCTTGTTTTAAGACTTACACGTTTCCCCCTTTTTTAGGAGAGGGATCCAAGTGAGGGTCCAGTGCCTCGCCTTGATACCTGCTTGTGTATGTTATTGTGCATTACAACCCTTGTAGTTACTAACCTTATTGAAGAAGAGGAAGGGGAACTCATTGAAGAAGCTGAACGTAGCCCTACAAATCAAAGGATGGACAAGCAGGCTTTGGGAGAGCGTCGTGGGGAATTGGTTATCAGCTTACAGCTATTGGGTGATTATGAAGATTTACTCACTCCGCCACAATCTGTTATTTGGGGAGCCAATCAGGCTGCTGCCAAGGCTACATTGTTCGTGTCAGGACATAGTGGATACTTGGAATATACGAATGTGAATGACTTGCCCACCAACTGTTGTAAGTAATTGCTCTTATAATATGAAACTATAGTGCTGTTTGGTTTGGTCATAGAAAGAACTCACAGCTGGAGTACCTAACCTAAAATAAAAGCAGACAATTTAAGAACAACTAAAGCACTTTTGTTCACTTGTATCTTTTGTAATGTTATGTAGGAAATTTCGTGATTAAGAAAATGACAATGTGGGAATACTAATGAATGCAAACAGGCAATATGGATCTGCTTTCATTTATCGTGTTAATTGTTCCTTAATAAATTTCAGGGCTATTCAACTTAACGTTCGCTCAATCTCTATCATGCTCCTGATATTTTTGTTGTGAATATCAAGTTTTCTCTTTTCTTCTGATTATTTTTCTCTTAGATGTGTGCTCTCATAAGGGTATCTTGTGTCCTTATTATACCTCTTTGGTTTGAGAGTGATAGCTCATCATTGTTTTTTCTTGCAGCGGGTAACTTAAGGCATCTGATTGTGGAGGCTTGTATAGCAAGGCATCTGCTTGATACCTCCGCGTATTTCTGGCCTGGTTATGTTAGTGCACCTTTCAATCAGCTGCCTCATAGTATTCCTAACCATTTACCTAGCTGGTCATCGTTAATGAAGGGATCACCACTGACTCCTCAATTGGTTAATGTCTTAGTTGCAACTCCTGCTTCTAGGTATGTTGCTACCTCATCATTTCTGCAATCATACATTACATGTGCTCTGTAGGACTTTTATACGTTATCATGAATTTTTTTCTGTTTCTTTTTTAATTTATAGTTATCTTTAATATGGTTTGCAAAAACGTAGTAGCATAGAGTTAATATTGAAATACCATAGATGCACTGCATATATTTTTTATAGAGTTGTTAAGGAGTACCTTTTCTTAATTCAACTTGGGCAGGGTAGTAATAAGTCTATTGGTTTCTTACTCCCATCCAATGTATCTTGGACAAAGGACCTTATTTCATCTGGTGAACAAAATAGAAAATTACTTGTATCAGAGTCAAAGTAGAAATGCATACATAGATATTTAATAGAGATAATGCATATATAGATATTTAATAGAGATAATGCATACATAGATATTTAATAGAGATACGCATTCAAAGTGTGCATAAATGTGTTTTTGAAAGTAGTAGCTGTCCAATTGCCTGTAGTGTGCTTAATACCTGGGCTTCAGTTACACTTTTCTGTTTCCTGAAGTTCAGGGTATCGTATGCTCTATTCTGTATATTTACTAGTGGTAAAACAACTGAATTTAAGCTCGTGGATGTAATGGAAGCTTAGCAGAGATTGAGAAAATATTTGAATTTGCAATCAATGGCTCGGATGAAGAAAAGATATCTGCTGCTACCATTCTTTGTGGGGCATCTTTAGTACGTGGTTGGAACGTGCAGGTGATCCCAACACCATTTTCATTTTATTTTATTTTTTGCTTTATTCTCGATAATTCATTTTTGTTTGCTTTCCTTCCTTTTCAGTTTTTGATTTTTCACTCATGATTGTAATGATTATCTTTGGATGTAGGAACACATTGTTTTTTTCATAGTAAAGATGCTTTCACCTCCAGTTCCTCCTAAATATTCTGGGACTGAAAGCTATTTGATCAACCATGCTCCTTTGTTGAATGTCCTTCTGATTGGAATTTCATCCGTAGACAGTGTTCAGATATTCTCCCTACACGGTGTGGTATGTTCTGATTTAATATAGCAAGTGGTGTACATTTTGTTTCACTCAAGAAAAAAGGAAAATTAATATGAATGACATTTTTAGAACAACCCTGCCCTATGCATACAGACAAAGAAAATTTGTCTTATTAAATTTGTTTTTACTATCAATCAAAAACAGTTTTATTTTTTCCCAAGAAAGAATTTGTTAATAACTTCTAAAATTTGGGCTTAGGGTTTAACTTAATCCCAGAAAGTTAGCTTGTAAGAAAAAGATTACACAAGCATTAGGAAGACTACATTGAAATATATCCCTAGTCAATATGATTTCAACAATCCACTTTAGATGCTTAAGACTAGACATCTAGAATGTGGACAAATGTGGGTGACATTGTAACGGCACCCCTATAATTAAATTGATTATATCTCTAGTTGATACTAGATTCCAACGTGTTCCTTCACACTTAGGACTGGACATCTAGAGTGAAGACAAATGTTGATGGCCCAATAAGATCACCCATGATGCCTAGGAATAGACATTTAGGGTGTACACAAATATGTGTAATCCAATAAAAATTCTCGGATATGCTTTGATACAATATTAGAATTAAAGTTTGGGGCCTAACTCAAGCTCCATAAAACCAATTTATATGGCGAGGATTGTCAAAGTCTTAAGAACTATATTGATCCCTTCCCTAATCTATGAGGAATCACAATAATAACTATTGAAGCTTTTAGTTTGTTGTCCTATTCTATGCATTCATTTTACTTTCTTCTTTCAGGTTCCGTTACTTGCTGCTGTATTGATGCCAATATGCGAAGCTTTTGGATCATCCGTTCCTAATGTCTCATGGACTGCTGTTACTGGTGAAAAACTCACTTGTCATGCAGTGTTCTCTAATGCATTTATTCTCCTGCTGAGACTATGGCGGTTTAATCATCCACCTGTTGAGCATGTGATGGGTGGTGCAGCAACTCCAGCATTAGGATCACAGTTAGGTCCTGAGTACCTTTTATTAGTTCGAAATTGTATGTTAGCATCCTTTGGGAAATCACCAAGAGATCGAGTAAGTTGTAGAAGATTTTCAAAAATGATAACTTTTTCTTTAGAACCTTTATTTATGGAATCCTTTCCAAAATTAAACATTTGGTATCGGCAACATCGAGAATGTATTGCATCCACCTGCTCTACTCTTGCACCCGGAGGGCCAGTATCTCAGATTGTTGAAGCGCTACTAAGCATGATATGCAAGAAAATAAATCGAAGTGCTCAGTCATTGACGCCTACAACTTCAGGAAGCAGTAATTCATCTTGCTCTTCACTGGATGATGCTCTCATGAAACTCAAAGTGCCTGCATGGGACATCCTTGAAGCAACTCCATTTGTTCTTTATGCTGCTCTTACTGCTTGTGCACACGGAAGACTCTCTCCCCGTGAATTGGCTACAGGTTTGCTCAGTTCAATTGTGGATATATTCTAGCTTTTTTTTTTTATTGCTTATCATTAATAACTGTTTCAGGATTATAACGAGGCTTTCATGTTTTGAAATGTGATAATGTCAAATGTGGACCAATGATGATCAAATATTGAACATGACTCATGATTATCGGAATAACTTAGAAAGTGAAAAGATTGAATATAAGTGCTTTTTTTTCCATAAAAATGATATTGTTCTACCAAACTCTTGTAATTTTCATCTCATTCACTTGATTCTCCTTGTCCACTTGTCAGTGAAATAAATTGTGTTTGCTAGGATTGGGAAGGTAGTTAGGAAAATTATTATAGTTGCTTGGAGGAGTTAGTTCTTAGAGGGGATTTGCAAGGTAAATAAAAGGAGGAGGATGCAAGAAAGAGGCACCCTCTTGATTGTTCAACTAAAATTGAGGAGGACGTAAGAAAAGACTTGGTCATGTTTGTTGCCCTACTGCTACGTTTCTCCCACATCCAGATAGGTTTGTGCTCACTACTAGTCTTGGTAGTTGTGTACTCCAAGTGTGGACATGTTTGGAGTGCGTGCCAATTGTTTGACAAAATCACTGGTGATGTAGAAGTTTGCAATTAAGCTAAGGAACCATAAAATTATCAAGCAATATTAAAAGGTATTTTTTTAAAAAACTTAATCTTAGTAGTGTGTTCAAATATGAAGGCTAGGCCTAATGCTAGGTAAATCCATGCTTCTTTAAGTTGTCATAGATTAACTTATTGGAATAATTGTACGTTAATATAAAAATTGTAAGTTTGGGAATTCATTGAAATGGGTTGCCAATGTCTTATTTTTCAAGTTTTTGTTAGGCTGTTTGCTTAATAAATCATCTGCCTGATTTTTATCTAGGTCTCAAAGATCTGGCTGATTTTCTTCCGGCAACTTTGGGAACTATTATAAGCTACTTGTCAGCTGAAGTAACACGAGGCATTTGGAAGCCTGCTTTTATGAACGGAACTGATTGGCCAAGCCCTGCTGCAAATTTATCCATTGTTGAGCAACAAATCAAGAAAATTTTAGCAGCCACAGGTGTTGATGTCCCTAGCCTTGCTATAGGTTTGTCAAGTTTCCTTTCTTTAGATGAATTCTTCTTTGTGAGTTCAATTTATCCTTTCCTGGGTGATTGTTGCGGCATTTTCCGTTTTCTCCCGACAGACCAACTAACCTGTCATGTTCTGCATATTCGTAGTTATTTATTGGAAGTAACTCGTGGGTGATGAGTAAATTCTCAATTAGCTAGGGGCTATATGATTGACCCAGAAATATGAAGTCATCGTCTCCAGTTTTTTACAGATCGTGTTTTCATTATCTGTTTATGTGAACATCAGCCAAAAATGAAGTGAACATTTTCTATTTATGTTAGGAATATGAGAAATGTCCAAGGATAACAACATCTTTAGAATATTTGAGTATCTGTGATGATCTCATAGGACCATCTTCAGAATCTTTATAATCATAGGGATACTTAGTTAGAACCAAAGTTATTATAGTATGATTTATAGGCATATCATGTTTACAGGAATAAAATTTTCTATAATTATTTGTATCTACTGTAACTATCTTGCATAAAATGGACTCCTTTGCGTAGTCTAGACAGTTTTCAGCATCTCTTGTATCTTTTTTCTATCTTTGAACAAAATTGATCAGTTGACACTGCATCTCTAACTGCTGCTAGCAGATGGTAATGCTCCACCTGCACTTCCTTTGCCATTGGCAGCTTTTCTGAGTCTCACAATAACATATAAACTGGATAAAACTTACGAGCGCTTCGTTGTTTTGGCTGGACCATCTTTGATTGCTCTTTCTTCTGGTTGCCCCTGGCCATGTATGCCCATTGTTGGTGCTTTGTGGGCTCAGAAGGTGAAGCGTTGGAGTGACTTTTTTGTATTCTCTGCTTCTGCAACTGTCTTCCACCACAGCAGGGATGCTGTAGTTCAGCTCTTAAGAAGTTGCTTCACTTCCACCCTTGGACTTGGTTCTGCCTGTATTTATAACAACGGTGGTGTTGGCACGCTCCTTGGTCATGGCTTTGGTTCTCACTTTTACAGAGGGATCACTCCGGTTGCACCTGGGTTTCTCTACTTAAGAGTTCACCGGTCTATTAGAGATGTCATGTTTTTGACAGAGGAAATTGTATCTCTTTTAATGCTTTCCGTTAGAGATATAGCTAACAGTGGGTTGCCCAAGGGTGAAGTGGAGAAGCTAAAGAAGACCAAGTATGGGATGAGATACGGGCAGGTTTCTCTTGCTGCATCAATGACACGTGTAAAGCATGCTGCTCTTATTGGGGCTTCGTTTCTTTGGATATCTGGTGGTTCAGGTTTGGTTCAATCTTTGATTATAGAAACTCTACCTTCCTGGTTTTTGTCAGCACAAGGGTTAGAGCAGGAAGGGGCAGAACCTGGAGTTGTTGTAGCGATGCTGAGAGGTTATGCACTTGCGTGTTTTGCTGTACTTGGTGGGACGTTTGCATGGGGTATCGACTCTTCATCACCAGCATCAAAACGACGACCAAAGGTTCTTGGGATTCATTTAGATTTTCTTGCAAATGCACTGGATGGAAAAGTATCTCTTCGCTGTGATTGTGCAACCTGGCGTGCGTATGTGTCAGGGGTTATGAGCTTGATGGTGAGCTGTACGCCACAGTGGATCCAGGAACTTGAGGTTGGTATATTGAAAAGAATGAGCAACGGATTAAGACAGATGGATGAAGAAGACTTAGCTCTGCGCCTACTAGAAATTAGAGGGGCAAGCGTCATGGGTGAGGTAGCTGAAATGATCTGCCAAAGTAGATAATAACCGACCAGAACTTGGGAAGGAGCATGGTGCATATGTGACGGTAATACCAATACCTAACGAATTTTATACTCATTTCAGGGGAAATGGAACTTCATTTCATTTGCTAGTTGCTACCATTTCTGTACATAGCAATGTAAATTTCATAATTTTGTATTATCCCATTGAATTTAGAGCAGTTACGTTTAGGTAGCAGTATGAACCTTTGATCATAAAATGTATTACAGCAAATATTGTCTTAATGTCTACTTGTAACATTAACAGATTCATGAAGATATTTTTTAACACTTGTATTTCCTAAAAATCATTTTGTTATACAGTTCCTAACACCAGCAAGTTCAGTTTTTTCTGAATACATCACCGTTATTATTAAATAATGGTTTGAAATATGTTCTTTGGACAAAATGAAATAGAAAAGATGTTTCTGTTTTCAAGACAGAAGATTTGTTTTATGACAAAATGAAATTAAGAAATACTTTTGAAATTAAAGGTTAAATTGTGTGGATTAATTCTTGTTTAAGATGGTTATTAAATTTTAAGTTCATGACATTTTGATCTTTGAATGTAATATTTTTATATTAATGAAGTTTCAGCCGTACTCGTTGAAAAAACAAAAACAATATAAGTTGAAAAGTCAAATAATACACCCGATGTCCACAGACAACAGGAAGGGAAATAATTTCCTTTGATTTTACTTTGGTAATTGAAAGCCTTCAAGTTGTTTTCTGAAACTACCATCATCTAACTTCACATTCCTTCAATCTGGTATCATAACCAAATCTTGAGAAATGAATATTATGTAAAGAATATAAATAAGATAATATATTTATAATATAGAGAATCTGGGTTAAATTCATACACAAGCGAAGATGTAAAAAAAATAACATAATTAAGTTATATATGAACATGTTTTTTTAATTAATGGAATATATAACATTAACTTCCAACTTAGTGCATATAAACGGTATTTATCAAATTCGTTATAAATATAATTAATTTTTAATTTTCATAAAAATTTAAATGAAAATATTTGTTAACTAATTATTTGAGTTTATAAACTTAGTCTTGATTATTTGAGTTTATAAACTTAGTCTTGATATATCCGGATGCAATATTTTCTTAAATAAAATGATAGTCAATTTCAACGTGTTTGATAGTGAAAAATAAAATTCAAACTTATATGTAAAACAGTTTTATTGTGATATATAAGTATTATTTAAGTGACATATCTAAATTGTAACTTTTTAAGAGATCAAATTACCACCAATAGAAATATAAATACATCTTTTATTAGAAGAAGATCTTGTTCAATTAGCATATGAATAACAAACATCTTTTGAATGGTTATTAAAACCATATAACAACTATTTTCTAAAAATCATTTAATATAATTTAATATACAGATTATTGTATTCAAATGATCTTTAGATGACAAATTGAGAAATTGACTTAATGTAATAACTACAAAGGAAATATCAAGATGAATAACTGAAAAATTATTTAGTGTCATTTAATTTATTATTAAGTGAGTGTACATCGATATAGTTAATAAAGACCGATGGATCATACATAATGGTAACAAAAGAGATATTGAAAATGAAAAAAATACAAAAAAACGTCATAAAGAAAGAAAGAGAAAAACCTTAAAACACTAAAGAGGTCTCATCATATCAGTAAGATCAAATCTAGAAAAAGAATGAAGAAACAATCTGAATGAGAGATTCAATATTCTTCTATTAATTATGTAAAAAAAAATAACATAATTAGCATAAGAACATTTTTTCCATATTAACAAAAAAACATAATATATCTAACAAATATCATTAAATCATTAAATTTCGCTCTCAATTTTACCTAAAATCCAACAACAGAATTGAAGATTATTGCAATGAAATCTAACAATTGAATATAAGAATGGCCTAACAATACTCCGTGTCTAATGTCTTGAATTAGTTTTAGTATAATACATACAATTCCAATCACAATAAAGAAGAAAAAAAACCTAAAAGTAATTGATGTCCCATGATCACAAGAAAGCCACAATCTGGACTTGGTCCTGCAGAGAAGTATTCTCCGCATGAGGCCTTCTGATCATGATCTGGCACACACCGGTTCCTCTGCTATGGTCTCAAGCAAAGGTTTCTTTGACCTGGTAATGGACAACCTGTGCACGAACTCGGGGCTAGAAAACTCTTCAATGTCCTCAAAGTTGAACTTTGGCTCCTCCACTTGTTTCTCAGGAACAACTCTCACTTTTGCAGTGACCCTTTTGGCAGTGAGTAACAAGGCACCCATGTCAGATGGTCTGACCACAGAATTAAGCCTCTTCATGGGATGCATCACATAAACATTGCCAGATTCAAGCTCCTCATCTGCGTTCAGTGCACAAAACCTTCTTCCAATCTGTAGAGACCGAGTGTTCACCACAAAGAAGCTTGGCATCTCAAGCATGAGTTCTGCTGCTTTAACTCCTTCTTCAAACTCCTCAATCTCCCCACTTGGAAATATCACCTTTATTCCTCTCCAATGCTTGCTCCCTGCTGTTGATAGAGTGCATGAAATGTAATTCCCCATCTTCAACTTCGCTTATTTGCAAACACAGATAATAACTATGTGTGTTTATCTCAGGCTTTCAACTTTCAGTGTGTGTGTATATATATATATATATATATATATATATATATATATATATATATATATATATATATATATATATATATATATATATATAGAAGAGAAAATGTGATGTGAAGCAGTATAGTTAGAAATTTGAGATTCAAAGGAGGAAGTTAATTAAATACACATAGGGTTGACATTGTAACAGAGTCCGCGTTAGTGCCAACAAGAAGCTTCTGTGGCATTTTCGTGTAGTCTCTGATAACTTGTTTACTTATTCTTTTATATGTTTAGAGACGGAAGCTTTTGATCTGTACCCATGAGTGTACGCGTGAAACCCAAATGCAATAATATTTCTTTTATTATTATTAGTATTATTATTACTATTATTATTATTATAATAGTCACGTCACAGGTGGTGTGCAATTATTCCTTCAGCACAGATGAGAAATCCCATTATCTGCTGTGCCTTCCGCACAAAATAAGGAAGTGACTTTATTTATTACATTATGCTATGTATACTTTTGGACGCAAAAAGTTTGATCAATGCATGTGAATTTACGGAATTGACAATTTGTAAAACACTAACTTCAAAGCTTTACGTGACATTGTCATTTGCGGTGACCGTGTCGGTTAGCCTGTGTCGATAATTCATAACATCATTCGTCTCTCGTTTTTTCAAAAGCATAATCTCTGTCATACGTCTGAACAGAATTATATCGTGATTGCAATAAATAAGAAGTCTTATGCTTGCTTCTAAGTTGTTTTTTAAAAATTAAATATGTTTATTTCTCCATCCCATAGACTGTTGGATGACATCTCATTCATCTGTGAACTCATATTCATGATTACCTACACATGTTTCCTACGCCATTGGAATCATAAACTAATTTGGCTTCATTCTTTTTGCATTATTTTTCTCTCGGGTTTGCGTGTGTTATGATGACAAGTCTCGTGGTTCCTTCTTAAGTACTAAATTAATTTACTTAGTTTGTGCATGAATTGATTCCGAAAGAGTTAGTGTACTAAATCATTAAGTAGTTGGAACGGAAAGTTGAGCGGAAGCAATAGCAGTAGCGCTACCACATTTTCCAATTGTCACACCCTGTGTAGTGTATTATTATATAAGATAATGTAGAAAAGACTTGCAAGATCATAATGTACACGCAGTAAGAACTTTCCTGATCCATTGCGACTTCATAAACCAGAAAAATGGTTCAATTCATCAATACAGGTAAAACGACAACAGAGTTCAGAACAATACCATATTTTTGTTTGAAGTAGTATAGTACTATATGCAGATATTGACTATAGAACATCAGTAAACTCAAAATCTTCCGAATCAGCTCTTCTAAAGTAAAAGAACTCCGGATCAACTTTTCAGAATAAAAAACCCAGATTAACTATTACAAAAACTATAACACGAGTACACATTTTTGTGTTAATCCAACCCAGTTATATCGACCTATTATAACTGCGGATTGTATTATCCAGCAGTACAAAAGGTTAAGTTTTAGATCATACTACTCAAGTATTTCATTTAACATTTCTAAAGAGTAGTACAAAAAAAAAATATAGAGATAGTGCTTTTGTTTAGATCATAGGAGTATCACAAAAGTCATGGAGATGAGTGAAGAAACAGCCCATATTCTACAGTAGCCAAACGTTTAGTTGGGTTTCTCTCTTAATGATTGAAACCAAGGCCACAAAACGTGCATCCAAATGCACTATAAATAGTTAAACATAATATATAGAACGTTCAAAGTGCAGCATATTAATAGGCAAAACTTGCTTTGAAAATGGGATTGACACTAGATTTAAACCACTTAAAAGAAGGATTAAAATAAAAAACACATAACATTATGCAAACATGAATATGACCATGTCTGCTGTTCCGCAATCATTCCGTTAATTCCAAAGTATCAATTTATTTGCTAGCTCTGAAAATAGAATTGAAAACTGTGAACTCAAGATATAAAACCATAACTTTATTATTTTGGGAGCCCCGCTAATGTGTTCAACTTCTTTTGTGGGATCAGGAGAGAGCACCAGAACAAAGTAATGCAGTCTAACAGAAATCATTCATGATTCCACTACCGAGCAAAATTTTTAACCGAATCCTGTACCTAATCGTTGGATCAATATCGGAACATACATGTTTAAATATAATCAGCTAGAGAGCAAAAGCCTTAAAAACAAAGCAGAGCTCTCAGAGGGTTTCCTCCCCGAATAATAGATAGAATTTCCTTAAACTTAAGCAACTTGAGCGACGGTCTCCGATGCATCTGTTTCTTGCCTGAAAATGTAGATGGCCAGTAAAACTGTTAATTCAATCCAAAGTAAATGCAAATAAACTCTCAGACATAAAAAAACATAATAGGAGTTTAATCAACAATTTTATTCTCAATTGTTTGAGAGCATTGGGTGGGTCAGTCAGGGATAGGACGCTGCAAAGCCGAAATGATCCTGAAGTTTCTAGGTATGAAGACATAATCATTTTAGGTAGGTGAGGTAAAAAAATACTCAAGGTAGTACACATTATCATATAAAATGGAGAAATTTAACAATTTCAATTAACTAGCATAAAAGCTTATTTATGCACTTTAATCCCAAATTCTGTAATTACAGCATGATGAAAACAAGCAAAAACATAAGGTCTAAAGTATACGCCACTAACTAAACTACAATACTTTGGTTAAACCCTTAAACTAAAGGATAATTGCAGTTATTTTCGTTTCAACGGTGCATAAATGGAATCTAGAATAAGATAGGAAAAGACAATCCAAAATGTACTGGTTTTTACCTTTCAATTCCTTCCCCAACTTCCATTCTGAGAAAGTTCACAACCCTCACAGATGAACCCACCTCCTTGGATAGATTATCCAGCACCGCCTGCAAAGAAGAACGAGAGATACTAGAAAATCAATTACTAAACAAACAAACTGGTCCAAGATGGATGCTTCACAAAAGGCACACAGCATTACACACACATAAATAGCAAATACACATCTAAAGAATATGCACTTCGTAACTCCATTAAATATATTATAACGCTACTAGTCAAAGACAATCAGGAAGCTTATCATGAAATTCTACATCTGGGTTGTGATCCTGGAAATATAGAAAAAAGCTTAATGGCACTGAAAACAATAAAACACATTCATTTTCTGATTATTGTCCGGAAACATAGGTTTCTCATTTCCTAATTATTATCATAAACTCGGAATGAAGGAGACATCACTATTTAGAGATGATTTGGATTATTGGGGAATGTGGGCTATATGTAAGTCCAAATAAAAAAAGGTTTCAACCATAAAAGGAAGTAGAAATCCAATAATGTGGTAATAAGTCTGGCATTTCGAAGAAAGGCAACCCAACTCTTACTCTCAAGTGCGCCCCTCTTTTGCCTTTTTCAATGGTGAAGACATCATAATTGTCACTTTTCGCCAAATTCATTAGTTAAGGTGATTTACATCTTGATGCAGGGGCTGTTTACAATTTTTTTAATCTCTCATATCAAACATGGTAACGAATAATGAATGCATTTGCTGCCACCATAACCTTACCAAGAATTGTAAACACCACAAGTACTCACACTGACAACCACCATATATGGCTATAGCCATCATAAATTCCACCCTGACATAAATCACAAATGAATCCATTTCAATTCACATAAAAATCACATACCTGCACATTCATAGTGTCATTCATAATGAACTTTTGGTCCATAAATACAACATCCTCGAAATACTTGCGTAGTCGTCCTTCAACCATTTTCTCTATGGCCATCTGAGACTTACCAGAGGATTCTGCCTGAAATAATTAAACAACAGTAAGAGTTTAAATTTTCGTTTGGTTTCTAAATATTGGTAAAGAAAGTGGAACTTTAGCATATGAAGTATATGAATTAAGAAATCCAATAAAACATCGGGCAGATTACAATTGCTGAACAAAGTTTTCTTCCAATTCTGAATTGTAATTGCTAGAGAAGTTTTGGTTTATCAATCCAAGAGTTGAATTGGTCTAAATAGGCCAACCCTAAAAACTTATTATTAATCCAGGCATATATTTATTTATGGCAGGAAAAAGGTGGAAGAAAAAAGGACCGTGTTTATGCACAAGAAGGTTATAATTCTTGTACAGGTGTAAATGGCCACAGTTCATAAAGAAACTAGTTCAAATGTCCATTTTCCCAATTGAACCATTCCTCGCCAATTGAAATATAGTTAAGACCAATTAACTACAAGGCAGATTAAACCTACAACACCATCTTAACCAGTCCTTGGAAAGACACTTAAGGCATTTGTCGTTTGCCATATGGTCTGTTGCATCTATGAAAGTATCGCAACTTTCAAACCTATCTCCCTCATGAGAAAATAAACGTTATATAAGGAAACAAGAATATTAAATTAGCACAGAACAATTCATACAATATCTGAGAGGGTGGTAGCTTAATTTTCTGTTATGACAGCTTGCTATATTTGTTGGTCATGTTTGCTTGCCTCTTTTGTAGTTCTACATGTACTTTTCTTTGTGATGTAACTTATCGATGAAGTAATACAGCAGTGGTTTTTACTCGGTTTTTTTATTGTTACTATCAGAGGGCTAATTCATCTAAATTCATTAATTTAGATTGCTGAAATAAATTACAGATTTTCAAGTAATACTTAAAGACCAAAAGAAACAGAAGCCGAGCAATTCCATATTAACTACGATTCATGTATTCAGCACGGGCCGGAGCTTGAATCCAAAAGAAATCAACCTATACCTGAGATTTAAGAATTTCCCGCTCATTTTGCAAAGCATCTGAGGGCACGAGTTCTTTTGTTAAAAATAATGGCTTTGCTGCCACTACATGCATGGCCAATTCTGATCCAACATGCTGTAGAGCTTCCACTTGTGTTTTACCGTCATCTACTTCAAGGGACAAAATTCCAGCAATGCGACACAAACCTAATCAAACAGGAGAGGGTTAAGTTTCTAGATACCACAAAGTATTTGGTACACAGCACAAGATATAGTAAAACAAAATAATACTGATCTCATTCGAACAACTTCATGCATATAAATACATACACAGCCCCCCCCCCCCCCCCCCCCCCCCAATGCAAGAGTGGCAAAAGAGTTGTAAGGGAAGAGCAGAAAGTAAAAGGAAGAAAAACAAGAAGTGGAATGAATTTTTACCAGGTTGGGGACTGGTATGAAGATACGTAGATATAAAACCGTTGGAGGAAGCAGGCAAGACATAACCTCTTCTAAGCCTCACATTCTCCCCCATCATGGCAGCCACTTCAGTGATTGCATTTTGAACGGTTGTTTCTCCACTGATCTTTGGATGCTCAAGATTCAACGTCGTGTCCTGACAAATGCAAGCGATGATGTCAATAAACACATTCCGTAACAACCTCGTAGCTTGAGAGGATTTTACGAAACGAGGAAACTCAGTTCATTTGTATAAAAGAGGTTTATTGCAACAACATCGAGAGCGTTATGTAACGTACATGCAAAGATTGAGGTCCGACATGAAAGGCAGAAGAAGAAGAAGAAGAAGAGTTATCGAGAGACAAAGCTTGCTTTGCCAAACACAATGCCTGAAGATCGAAGAAGAGAGTAAGTGAGAAGTGTGTGAAAAAAAGGGGTAATTGAAAAATGAAGAAAACGAAGAGACAAACCAAGTGTCGGAAAATATCGTTTCGGGCAACAAAATCGGTCTCGCAGTTGAGTTCGATGAGAGCGACTTTGGCGGGGGTTTGGGCGAGGGCGAGCAAACCTTCGGAGGCGATTCGAGACGATTTTTTGGAAGCCAAAACTTTTCCCCTTTTCCTGAGCTCCTTCTGAGCAGCTTCGATGTCCCAATTGGAATCCACCAGAGCGGCTTTGACGTCCTTGATGGGAGCGCTTGTTCTCTCTCGCAATTGCTTTATCAGATTCATGTTCTCCGACGCCGACGAAGAATACGAACGATTCCGGCTTATGAAAACACAAACACGTTTTGCGGCTCCGTAGAATGCCATTGCGAAAGAGAAAGTGCAGCTCAGTCGATGGAATGCTAGGGCTTTTCAACACTCTGTAAAATCCATCATTGACAATGGAAAGCTCGAATTTTTTTTTTCCAAGGTACTAAACTTCCAATTTCTTTTTCTTCCCAAATATCATTAAACTAACTAAATAATTAAAATACTTTTATTATTAGTAAATTTATTAATTTATTTGTTTAATTTGTGTTTATTATTATAAATAATATTTTTATATTTATTTTAAATTTCAATTTAATTATTTTAATGCCTAATGAAATTGTAATAATTCAAAAAATAAGTACATATTTACAATATTAACTTAAATCATTAATTTAAGTTATAACTTATATTTTCAATTTTTATTAAATAATGTTCTCGCCGTTGAATTCTTTAAAATGTTATAAATTTTAAATCACAAAGTTTCATTATAAAAATTATATTTTCAAGAATGCTATGTATTTAGAAATTAAATAATTGTAGCATGCCATCTCGTTACCAATTTTATCTAACTTAATTTAATATATTATTCCATGTAATACGCAGTTAACTTAATAAGTTTATTAAAGTTATTATAATACTTAACAAGTTTGTAAAATATTAATAATTTTATAAAAGTTGTAATTCCTTTTTTCTTTTTCTTTTAAATACTACTTTCTTATTTTACTTTACGAAAATTAAAAATATTAATTTAATTTTAAAATATTACACTTAAAATATATATATATATATATATATATATATATGTATTAAATCAATTAATTATAACAAACAAATATATTATAAATCCTTATGTGGAGATATTCAACCTATTGACAAGGCTAAGTAGCAAGAAACGATGAAGAAGAATATATGGTCTTTGGCAATACAATTTTGTTTTAATATTCAAGAAATCATTACTTCATGAGTCAAAAAAGGTTAAAAGAGTTGGAATATCTTTTAGTGACTGGAGTGACTGGAATATTAGTTTAAGTATTATTTGAAATACTTAAACCTGTTTAAAATATTAACTAACTGTTTTTATCTTAACTAGAGAAGTTTGCTTAAAATTAAAAGACGTGGGAAAAACCTTCAAGTACAATAAAATACATCAAGAAAGAGCTCTATCATCAGGTTTATCTTTTTCTTTTTTTACAGAGTCACGCATTATTCCGAAATTGATAATCAATAACTAATGTCAGATGGGACGTGGCTTCTATTAGTATAATTAAAAGTTGTGTTTATCATTGATATTTAAAGTTAAAGTTCTTATTATCGTATAGTGGAACTTGTATATGAAGGAACAAGGTTTAATTTTATCATTTGGATGATCAAAATCTCTATACTGCATTGAGAAGGAAGAGATGAAGCAAAATTTAGATGAGATAAGGACAACCTGGAGAAAATACAACTCCTAAAAAGAGAAAATGTTTCTGGGTGTAACAAATGCTATTCCCCAGTTCTTCGAGAGTGATTTTTCTTTGACAATCAAACTCTTAAATTTGAATCCAAAATGGTTTCAGTAGAATTAACGTGGTTCCTTTCATATCCACCGTGATATCAGACATGTACTACGTAATACATTACCAATAGAAGGAACTAATTTTAGTAACTCAATTGTTTGCTTAGTGCTGGATGCTGAATCTACATTACTTATTTCTGGTAAGTATTAGCAATGTCACATTTTTTTTTTCAAATTGCAATACAAAATCATTCATTTTCAGGACTAATTGAATTGAATATTTAAGCATGTTCATCACTCCTCTACAAGTCAAGTCACACGGTATAAATGAAGTACATAATGTCGAAATACAGAAATTTTGATCAAATATAAAGGGTAAAGGGAACTAACTCATCATCATAAGGCGTACATACATATAGTCCGAAAAGGATTATGCAGGGCTCGCTTCCACGATGGACTCACTTGGTGAGCCTTTTACAGTGATGGCAATATGACAAGTGCGCTTTTTAATTGGATGAGCACGCCCTCGAGCCACAGGTTTTACCCTTTTCATTGTTCTTCCTTCATTAACCTCAGCTTTACTGATAACTAAACTTCCCTTGCTTAAACCCAGGTTATTGGTAGCATTTGCTCCAGCAGAAAACACTATCTTCAGAATGGCTTCACACGCTCGATAAGGCATTAGTTCTAATATCATAAGTGTTTCATCGTATTTTCGTCCACGAATCTGATCGATCACTCTTCGAGCTTTATTAGCAGACATGCGAATATTTCGCCCAACAGCGTACGCTTCCACGGATTTGCTGCTCTCCTGTCCTGCACCAGCATTAAATTTAAATATCGATTACATCTTTTCCCAATTCCTTCTAAGCTGCAGATCTCTCACCAGATTAAGATACACATAATGGAATATTAGAGATACAACTAGACCCGTAAAATGTAAAAAGCTAAGCACTTGACAGTAAACTTTCAAGAATTAAAGAATCGCCACTAAGTTTATACTACAGTTGAAAAACAGTCTCAAGAAGTGAATGAGAGGCAAAGGCATCCGATTGGCGTTGGAATGCACCAGATGATAGATAAGGTTGACGTGCCCCTTGTATAACTAATGCAAAGGTTAAAACTTGTAGAACTCTCAAATCATTAAGCAGCCATAGGAATTGGGAATTGACGACACAACACTGATTACTGAATAAAACCATGTTGACAAATAACATTCATAATGTGAAATTGGGAATTCACAATACAATACTGACTACTGAATTTTACCCCTGGAAACAAGATGAAAGAAGGACACACAATGTGAAGAAAAAGGTCCGTTTTATACCCTTCTGACTGTAACATATCTAAATGCAGGATATAGATGGTGAGAAGAAGGCACATTACAATGTAATACAATAAATTGGGGCTAATATTTGATGTAGGCGCAAACACGAGAATTGAGTAAGTAAATAGTTAGGTTAGGGTTGCGATGTTGAAATCAGAAGAGAGATGGAAGAAACATGTTATGGAGAAGGGTCAATAAAAATGAAGGAGAAAGAGAAAGAGAAAGAGCGTACCTCCAAACTGGGAAGCGTGGAAGCGACAAGCGAGGGGGTTTTCGTTGATGTGGGAAGTGTTAGGTTTGATGGAAATGAGGGTTTTGTCGGTAAAATGGGAGGGCGAGGAGGAGCATCGAATTCCGGCGAGCTTGGGCTGACAGTGGAAATGGAGTTGGGGAGAGATGGCCACCGGTAAAGGTGGATGCTTGTGGTGAAGACGAAGGAGAGGACGGTTCACCGACAGAGAAACAGCCATGTCTGTTATGCTATGTTACTTACCCCTGCTCTGCAAACCAAGGAGTGAGAGAGAGAGATGGATAAGATAAAGGGGAGAGAGGGGTTTCAATTCGGTTCTTTTTCAAAATTAATATTTGGCAATTAATTATTTATTTTCTTTTTTTCTTGTGTAAACCATTTAAAAAAAAATTTACCTTTACTATTTTTAATTTTTAATATGTTGAAATGATTAAAAAAATTAATGTATAATTGTGATATGAGACAGAGAGAGAAGGAAGGGAAGTAGAAATGCATAGCTACAGGTGGTGTGGTTCTATGCCCTCAACCGCCACAGCCACAACCGCAACCACCATGATTCGTCGGTTGTGCTGTTTGCAGAGCGTCTCTCCTTCCCTCCCTTTCTCTTCTGCTTCCACCACCACCAAGAAGCCCCTTGTCTTCTTGGGCGCACCTCAGGTCTCTCTCTGTCTCTCCGAGCACTCATGCTACCTTCTTCACCTTTTTGTGTTTCACTTCATTCTCTGCTTTTCAGGTCTCCGCCATAGTCCTTGACACGCTTCTCAACGCCTCTGCTTCTCCACATTCTTTATTCGAGGTTTCTCATCCCATACACACGCCATTTTCTTGTAATTCAACGATCATTCCATGTTTACACTGTGTATGCAATTCATCAGGTTGCCGCCATCGTGACTCAGCCACCTGCTAGAAGGGACAGAGGCAAGAAGCTCGCCCTCTCTCCCTTGGCCACTCATGCTATTGACAGGGGCTTCTCCCCCGATCTCATTTTCACTCCCGATAAAGCTGGAGACGTACCTAGCTTTTCTATCCTATTCTGTTTATTGCGTTTCTTTTCCTAAATTTGTTTCTTTCTCATCATATTCAATTCCTGCAGGATGCTTTCTTGTCAAATTTAAAAGCTTTGCAACCTCACCTGTGCATTACAGCTGCCTATGGCAATATATTACCTACCAAGTTTCTAGATATTCCTTCCTTGGGTTTGTCACTCCCTCCTCTAATGCCAGCCATGTCATTGCTAAATCTATAAAAAAGAAAAAAAAAATAGACCTCTGTGACACCTTTCCATTTGCAAATATCTCAGGAACAGTCAACATTCACCCTAGCCTGCTGCCATTGTATCGTGGCGCTGCTCCTGTTCAAAGGGCATTGCAGGTTCCCCCATTTCTTTCGTCAATCCCTAGATTCTCAATGTTTCTATTTCATTAACTTACTTTGCTGGTGGTTTATATTGATTTGTACACTAGGATGGTGTTAAAGAAACTGGAGTGTCATTAGCATTCACCGTTCGTGCTCTCGATGCTGGACCTATCATTGCTACTGAAACAATTCAAGTTGATGATCAAATAAAGGTATGTTTTCTCTTTGTCCGTCTCTGCTACAATTGGTATGAATGGAATGGAAATGCATCATCAGCCCTTTGATTTATATATCAAAGAAGATAAGTGTTTTTACATATAATCTTTATCCTTCCTAACCTAATTTGAAATGTTTCTACTTCTGGTTTGGATATGTAAAATTGGTGCATATTATATCAAGGGTTACAATCTCCCTTAATTGTATCAATAGTATATCAGGTTCGTGATTAGAATATACGTTAAAATTTTCTGGATTTTTTATTTTCTGTTTTTTATGGGTTTAGCATTATGGATTGCCTCCAACCATAGCCGTCAGCTTGTCTGGTAAAACTCACAAGGCTGGTATACTTTTTCTCCCTGCTTCTGACAAATCTTTAGATTTCTGTGTAGGCACCTGATTTGCTTGAGCTCCTCTTTCATAAAGGTATGATTCTTCCATTTTAGTCGTTCTGTGTACCTTTCTATTGGTGATCTCTGTACTAAGATATTCTTATTTGGGCATTTTGATAGCGTTCTACACTGATTGAGTTCCTACCTTTATTTGACAACACAGGATCTGAACTTATGATCAGGGAACTTCCCTCTATACTTGATGGATCGGCAAGATTAAAGGCCCAACCTCAAGATGACTCTAAGGCTACATTGGCTCCTAAGGTATGTGAGCCTTGATTATGTTATCAGGAAGCTGAAATAGAAAAAAAAAAACAATTCCTATTAATATTTGTTCGGTATATATCGGGTCCTACAAATTTTGAGTCCAAAATACTATCTAGACTGTTGAAAGTTGATATTGCATATACTCTTAAAAATCTATTGTATTTCTGGGAACAAATTAATGATTAAAATATACAACAAGGTTGTTGATTCTCTTTGGAAGTCAGTAACATAAATTCCCTTTAAAAAATAATCAAAAGATTGCGAATGAGAGGCCACAAGCACAACATTGTCGACAATAAATTCAACGGGTAGAAAGAAGACATTTGAAGATATGGGCATTGTATATTCCTCTTTACACCGTACAATACATGTTGCCTTCATTTTAGTCCCCCATACGTGATAATTCTCAAAGATGGAAAGACTCATCTAGTGAATCCAAAGGAACAATTTGTAAGTAAATTCATGCTAAGATGCGGGGACTCATTCTGATGTTGCAAATAATAAAGAAAAGCTTCAAAATGCATAATATAAGTGGCTTACTGTTTCTGGGTTCATTAGTTCATAACACATTTTAGGTAAAAGTGCTGTCACTCAAGAAGTCTACATTTGCAAATTTCCACTTGTATAGATTCTAACATGTAGTGTATACAACCTTCCAAATTAAAGACTTTGCCTTACAGGTTGTTTTGGAGTGCTTTCATGATTAAAAAAATGAATTGTTGGAGATTTAAAACAAGACACAAGACAAATCAGAAAAATACAGGACACCAAATTACAACTTGTTGGAAGGAGAGAAGAGCAGAATCAGTCATGAACTTATTTTTGTATCACTTAGTTTGTGGGAAGAGAGTATAAAAATTTTTGTGGCTAAATTATGCTTCAACTATAGACAACAAAGGTGTAAGCAGCTAATTTATCCTCATTTTCTTTACAAAATGCAATATGTGAACCTTCACTTAACCCAAGAAGCTAGTAGTCTATAAGAAGCATATCCCTTAGAAATAGTCTTCCTGAGTGTTGCATCTATTACAAATTTTAATGTTTTTTCTTTTTCTCCTGTCTCTGATTTTTCAATACTTCCAGAGCTCCTGTTGTTCAGAAATAGGGTTTCATGCTACTTATGTTCACATGATTTCATTTAGCAGCTAGCTGTAGTTCAGTTAGAAAACCTGTGAATGTCAAAGATTGAATTGGTGATGGTTTGTATTACGTGCCTTTCTGTTCGGTGCAGTAAACATCCCGTTATTCATAAGGAAAAGAAAACACTCGGGTTACAAGGAGTTGCTCATTTTTTTTCTACTCTATGCAGATAAACTCAGATGAATCATGGCTATCCTTTGATGAAGAAGCATATGTTGTACACAATAAGGTAAACTTCTTGATCTTATCTGAAGGGCACAGTTGTGACATAAAACAATTTTAGGTTCGTGCCTTTTCAGGGTGGCCAGGAACTCGAGCAAGAGTGTTAGTGGTTGAGAAAAATGGTGAGCAGAAAACTTTGGATATTAAAATTATAACCACACGACTTAGCAGTCATGAAAGTGTGCAGTTCAATGAAGCAGAAGATGTTGCATTTGTTGACGGTGCGTTGTTATTTCCATGTGGAAGGGGTACCACAATTGAGGTACGTTTTTGTATCATGTTTGCACCACCTAGGTAGGTGATGATGGGTGGAAACCAGTTACCTTTTGAAATTTGTTATTGTATATATTCCCTTATGCTGAAGCTGCTGCTTAATAATTATCTTTTTCTGAAAATTGCTATTAAATATATTTCAAGCACGAGTTTCCATAAAAAATAGGAAATTCCTGCCCTCTTGTTCTCATTTTGCCCAAGTACTCTTTGAAATTGTCTGACTGTCTTGCATCATGGAATCAACATGAAATGTATTTATCTATGAAATTAATGTCAACTATAAAAGTGGAAACGCCTGTAACGCATTCAAGAGGCTTTTGTACTTTCTATGATTAAATGTTTGTCTCATTCAATAGGAATTGGATTCTATGATTGTAATTCTTGCCTGGTTAATGACAGTTGTGTTTTTTAACAGTTTTTTAATATAAATCTTACCTTTTCAAAAGAAGAATTGAAACAAATAATATCAGATGAAGAAGCATTGTCCTTGGGAATGCGAATTGTATATCCTCACTTTATTGAAAGAGCATTCGTACTTAAAAAATACGAAATCTTCGAGTTTGTAATTACTTGCTTTCTGAGATACAGTTTACCAGTGTTTTTCTTCTGGGTTAAATATGTTTTTAGTCCCTATACTTTGGGGCGATTTTGGTTTTAGTCCCTCTTTCAAACTAAGATACAATTTAGTCCTTTAACTTTAGAAAACTCTGGTTTTAGTTCTTTTTACCAAATTTTTTTAACTTTATTTGATGTTTCAAACGCGTTTCTCAATTAACATTGAAACAAAAATGTAACCGTGTAAACAATCCAAATGCTATAATGAAACGTGCTTGAAACAACAAATAAAGTTAAAAAATTTTGGTAAAAAAGACTAAAACTAGAGTTTTCTAAAATTGAAGGACTAAATTGTACCTTAGTTTGAAAAAGGGACTAAAACCAAAATCGCCCCAAAGTATAGGAACTAAAAACATATTT
Organism: Vigna reflexopilosa; assembly: GCA_027742785.1. Lineage (NCBI taxonomy): Eukaryota > Viridiplantae > Streptophyta > Magnoliopsida > Fabales > Fabaceae > Vigna > Vigna reflexopilosa. The sequence goes on along the minus strand of CM050928.1, from coordinate 178,676 downwards.
AACCCTTTTCTTTTATATCACGAGGAGCAAGCATTAAGGAAACACTTGCTCTTTAATCTAAATAAGAACACTTTTTGTATACAAATTTAGTAAGGTATGGAAGCCCAAAATTCTTGCATGTCAAATATGCCTTTCTGAAGCAGTGACACTGTAACTCTCTCAGGTATTGGAAGTTCAGCTTCCTGGAAAAAAGGCAGTAAATGCAGCTGCTTTCTGGAATGGACTGCGTGGGCAGAAGCTGAAGAAATTATGAGGGTGGTTTATCAAACAACAAGGCATATTTTAAATTAATTTTTAACTGTTTAGGAAATCGATTTTGTTTTGAAATGATTTAAATTTTTTTTTCATGTTTAAATTTTTTATTTATGCGTTTTTCTTGACTGATTTTATACTCTATCAAGCTGTGCATTGTGTATGTGTTTTCCCACAATAGATTAACATATACTTGTTTCAGCTAGCTATATTACAAGCTCATTGCATATGAGAAGGTGGCACAGTGCAAGATTTATTTCTCTCACTTAAACAGATCTAACTATACAAAATTTGAGTGTTTGGATGGTGCGCATTACAGTTTTTCTTCTATCCCTTTCCATCTGTTTGATGTGGGTCTAAAGAAGAACAACTTTAAACTTTCGGTAGGCAACAAGCAATAACATATCGAGTAAATCATTGTGCCATTTGCTTTGGGATTGGATCCATAATCATTAATCAATATTATTCTTGCGGAAAGTGTTAAATCATTTTCTTCCTTCCTCCCGCCGTTGCGCCGCTCTTTTATTTATATATTTCTATCTTGCCACCATTCGTATCTCTTTCGGACTTCAATAATGCCCATATTCGGCCATCAACTATAATTAATATAAACACAAAATTACACGAATGAAGCAAAATAGGAACTTTGTATCATGGTTTGGTTGAGGATAGAAAATAATTGCTTGTTTTAGAACTTCTCATTAGTTTAAACCAGCTTACAATTTTGATAATTAATTTTAACAGAACAAATACAAAACCTTAATGTTAATAAGCTGGTTCTAAGATATTGAATCATTCAATAATTTAATGAAACAGTGGATAAAATCATATAATAAAAGGCATTATTGGAGCAATATGTTAGGGTGAAGTGTCGAAAGGCAAATCATAATCATTACACAAAAACTGAAAGACAATATAAATATAAACTGTGAATAAAATATGGCCCTAGCAGAGGCAGCACCAATGCAGCGTTAGAGTTGCTAACCTTTTAAGAACATATGTCCCCATTAATAATTACAGTTTATAATATATAATACAATGCTGAAGATACTGCTTTTCCAACTAGTCCTTTCAATCTATTATATATAAACCCTATTCATTGCTATCAATCAGTCATCACAAAATGGGTGCACTTGATTACCTCTCCCACTTTTGCACTGTAACCACCACTAGGACCAAGCACAAACCAATGCAGGTAACAACTTCTTCCTTCACCTTGCTCCTCCTCATCTATTCACATGCGTTGAGTTGCTTTAAGTGTTAATTTCAGACAGTTGAGATCAAAGTGAGAATGGACTGCGATGGTTGCGAAAGAAGAGTCCGAAATGCAGTCACTTCACTAAAAGGTGTTGCTTATAAATATATACAACATTTTCTTCTGTTTGCTGCAATACACACGATGTTTGGTATGCATGTTCCAAAGTAAGAGGAGTTAATACATATCTCTTCTGTTGTTTTCACAAGTTTTTCAAATCAATTAGAGAGAACGTGAATTTATACTGTATATAGTATCATAGTGATGATATAAGTTTAAAAATTTATTGTTTGTTGAATCTAGGGGTGAAATCTGTGGAGGTGAACAGAAAGCAGAGCAGGGTGGTTGTGAGTGGATACGTGGATCCAAACAAGGTGTTGAAGAGGGTAAGGAGCACAGGGAAGGTGAGAGCTAAGTTTTGGCCATATGTGGAGCAGCATCTTGTGTACTATCCATATGCCACAGGAGCATATGACAGAAGAGCACCTTCTGGATATGTCAGAAACGTTGTGCAGGCCTTTCCAGATCCTCCCCAAGACAACTTTCTCTCCTTCTTCAGTGATGACAACGTCCATGCATGTTCCATCATGTAATCCATCACCATCTCCCTCAAATCAAATAAAACAATAACCTTTCTTCATTTCTCTCTTTTCTTTTCTTCTCTTCTCTTCTTTTCCCATGGCTGCATGCTTTTCTGAGAAACCTCTGCAATGCTTTGTACGTATGCTCTTTTTTTCTTTCTCGTATCTCTCTATTATCTAATGCATGCCTAATCATTGTACGTTAGGAAAAATGAAAAAGAAAAAAACTGTGTATGTAAGCCATAACTTCTTTATGTTCTTTAATTTAGATAACAATATAAATATTTTTGCAATTTATTTTTACCACTGATGTTTTCTATCTGTATCTTTTCTAAATATATATGTGTGTATGTATATCATTCCATTCAACTTCTATCATTCACAAACTTTAAATTGGAAACTATTTTTTTTAAGGAAATCAAGCTTAATACTACTCTAATAAATAGAATAATTATTTATACATGTACGTGTGTTTAAAACAACACTCTTTGTGCTCATGTGGAAAGATTTTTGGTTTTATTTAGCTATGATTTTCAAAGTTTAAAGTAATATTAATTTCTTTTTGTCATTTATACTCTTGTTTTTCACTTAATTTTCAATTAGTTTATATACATATTTTATTGCCATGGAAAAATGAAAAAAAAAAAAAATCTTATAATAGAATTTGGGTGATGTTACTTTGATACTCTACTTTTTCTCTAACATTCAACTTACAATTTTATGCAATATTGTTCTATTGTAATGTTTTATTTTTATTACATTAAACATTATATTTTATTATAAAAGCAATTGTGAAGTATATGTAGAGTAGATTAAAAGGGAGTCTCATACAATATTTTTCCATAATATTTTGAGAAAGTAAGTTGCTAAGACTAAAAACAATTCCCGTGACTAAGAAAATTAATTATTAATGACAAGGCTCACCCATTGACAACAACTTAGAACAGACACCTCCCTAAATTTTGGCTTTATTGCAAAACACATCCCTCAAACTTAGCTTTTACTGTTCTTAATTATAAACAAAAGGACCAGTGCATTATCTGAAAACAATTCCTTTAAATGTTCTGTCTTTTTTATTATTGTAATCTTATGTGATGATCCCACCATTTAAAACAGTATACCCACAAATGTAGAATGGTACATCCCAGTTAATTGGCCTAGCTTTTGACTTTACAGTCTCTGTGTGTATGCACTGCATAATCACATATATAATAATTAACTAATAATTTACTTTATGAAAACACTTTTCTGCATAATTTCCAAAGAGAAAACTTTACATCCAAGAGTATTTAATTTTGAACATGATTGATCAAATGTAACCATAATGAAGCAACCTTAAGTAAACCAAACATAATATTAACAAGTAGTTATTTCATCTCCATTGAACACAGTTCCTAGTAGCATATTATAACATAACATGTGTACGTATATTGTTTGAGCTTTAATCTCAAAAGAGTTTCAATGTCCAAAAAGTAGTCCTGCAAGAAAGAACAGTAAATTCAGTAATATATACTAGACATGTTATATGTATAAATATATCTATATATATACGTACCTTAGGTGTATAATTATAGATAGGATTAGTTGTCAATGAGAACCACTCCGAATTTCTCCCACAGAGCTACAACCTCGCTCTGGCTTCTGTATTGACGCCCTTCTCTGTCATAGTAGTACTGCATATTCATTTCAAAATAGCAGATTTACAAGAATTTGTAAGAATCACAACAGAAAACAACATACTCACTAAACAACAAGAACGTATAGCAGTGAAAGCAAATCAAATAACGATGTGCATGCATACGTACAAAACAATACATGAAAAGATGAAGAAGAAGAAGGAAGGAGATTACCCTGTAGACCCTGCCAGACAACATGTGGCGTTCTTCCGCCACCCAACCAGGAAGCAGCCACTGGTAGCCAGGCGATGTGTTGTCGTGGATGGTGCAGAGCATCTGTTCATTTCCGGCGCGTGGGCGAGAACATTGTCGCTTGATTTTGGACAAAGTTTCCTTTGTTTTCTCCGAAAATGTTTGGTCATTCTTCCTCTTCCCCTCGCCACCATGCCTTTGCTTCCCACACTCGCTCTCCATCTTCACCTTCACTCTCTCTCCCTCTCTTTCTTTCAACAATGTCTTTTATATATATATATACACAAACACTATAATTTCTTCTCTCTTTTTTTTCTCAATATTTCTTCATGCTCTCCACCTAAAAACAATTTACATTGTTTATAATTAATAACTATAACTAATAAAAATATAATTAATGTTACTCTAAATAATTACTAAAAGTGTCAAAACATTTACCATATATCTCCCTCTATAATAATTAGTTTAGTTGATTTTCCATTGTATTATTTTCTCATCAGAAATTTAAATTAGTCTTACTAATATCTTCCTAAATTTATCACAATTTATCATGATTAAGTCATAATAGTATCACTTAGATTAATGTTTTGGATTATCAATATACATTTTAACAGAATGAATGATGAGTATTTTATCAAATTATTAAATTCTTTAGTTTTTAAATATATGTTCACTACTTTCTTAACAATTTTAATATATTACTACTCACAAATTTTTCTGCAAATAGCATTGTTCCAAAAAAGAAATAAATTCAAATCCAAATACTTAAATTCTCTAAAATTGAGAAACTGAATTCTGATTGAGTTTTGTTGACTGACCGTTCTTCAAAGACTGAATTTCCATCTTGAAAAAAAGAAGACTGCTGTATGAAAAAAAAAAACCACTATTATTTTAACATCTAACAAACTTATATATATATATATATATATATATATATATTATTCGATATTTTATCTTTTAAACTCTCTTTGTTTATAAATACAAAAATAATTTTTTTTAATAATAAAAATATTCTTAAAAGTGAGTTTTCAAAGTGGAACATAGATTTTTCTTTCCTTCAAAATTTCTAGTAGGACCTCCCTTATCTATTTAAGTTTACATTTATATTAGCATATATACATGTAACAATATTAATAAATTTATTCATATATTTATAACTATTTGTTTAATTTTTATTTTAGACAATATTGTCATGAAATAAATTTTTATAAATAACTTATAATTGGTGAAAAGTATCGTTTTTATAGTCTTATTATATAATAATTGAGCTCTTCAATTTTTATATTTGAAAATTTTTATTATTATTTTCATGATCATATCTTTTTTTAATTTTATTTAACATGCTACTTATTCTTATGCTGACATTATAAGAATTTCAATTTGAAAAAACAAGAAAAACGTATTAGCATTCATTGGATGAGACGATTGAATGCAGGGTATTTGAAGTTTTAGGTAAATAATAAATTATATTTTTAATAATACAGAATCCAGAAATAATTAATTATTAATTAAATTGTATAAAAAATAAAAAACCAATTAGTTTTATATTTTTATAAAAAAATATACATTTAATTAATTGCCAATTTTTGACAAAAATAAAATAAAATAGGTAATCTGTTAATGTTATTAATTATTCTAATTATATTAATGAAAATAGTAAATAATTTATTTGATTCAATATGGTGTGTAATTAATAAATAGTGAAATAATTTATTTATATAAAATAACATATTAAACTACTTATTTAATATACTAAAAAGTCACAATATGAACATTCTATTCTATTAAGTTATTATCACAACATTTATATCATCCTAATGTAAGCATTTGCAAAATACTTAAGGGTGGGAGGAGTAGATATGAGTGAAAATTAATTATTTTATTACTTAAAAATCAAGATATAAATAAGAAATTAACTTTTATATATTATAAAAGTTATTATCTTTCTAAACATTTTTTTTTCATTTTCTCTAAATTTTTAACCATTTTATTCATCAATTTGAAGATTAGAGTAAACCATAAGTACTCCAAATAAGAATAAGGTAATCTTCTACCTTTTTTGAATCACCTCGTTGATATACTTATATATGTTTTTTTTTTTGTTCCAGATAAATCTCTACATATCAATGTGATTACTAGGATGTGTTTAGACCCCTTATCTGAGTTTGTCTTTGTGTAAATATAATATATTATGAGAGTTTGAGTCGTAGAGCTTGGTAGAGAAAGAGTTTAAGTCCAAGTAAAGGAAACTAGTTGTTTTGCTTTTCATTTGTGAGATTAGTTTATTCTTTGTTCGTTGAATTGCATGTTTGTAATGAGATGTAATCATGTTGATTGGTTAGCTATTGATTCTAGTTGATTTTATGAATAAAATATATCAATTGAGCCAAATGTTGTATTGAAGGTCAATTTTAAATTAAATGTGTGTGTGTGTGTGTCTTTGTGTGCTAATGTGTGTATGTGTTTGTGTGTACGTGTGTGTGTTTGTTTGTATGTTTGTTTGTGTATTTGTGTTTATGTTTGTGTCTATGTGTGTGTTTATGTGTGTGTGTCTATGTGTTTGTGTGTGATTGTGTGTGTCTTTCTATTTATGTTTGTGTTTGTGTCTGTGTGTGTCTATAGGTGTATGTGTGTTTGCATGTGTGTATGTGTGTGTCTGTTTGTGTATTTGTGTGTCTGTTTCTCTATCATTGTTTGTGTTTGTGTTTGTTTGTGTCTGTGTATATGTGTGTTTGTCTCTGTGTTTGTCGATGAGTATATGTATGTTTGTTTGTGTTTGTTTGTGTCTGTGTGTCTATGTTTGTCAGTGTGTGTATGTGTTTTTGTTTGTGTATGTTTGTGTGTTTGTGTCTATGTGTTTATGTGTTTGTGTATGTTTATGTACGTGTGTGTTTGTGTCTATGTGTGTTTGTGTGTCTATGTGTGTGTTTCTGTGAGTGAATGTGTGTGTGTGTTTGTTTGTGTGTATATGTTTGTGTCTGTGTGTGTGTCTTTGTGTGTGTGTGTGTGTTTGTTTGTGTGTTTGTGTGTTTTTGTGTGTGTGTGTGTGTGTTTATGTGTATGACTGTGTGTATTGGTGTGTGTATGTCTCTTTGTCTATATGTGTGTGTGTGTGTGTTTGAATATTTGTCTGTGTGTCTGTGTGTGTGTGTCTGCTTATTTGTGTGTGTGTGTGTATCTATTTGTCTATGTATGTGTTTGTGGCTTTATGTGTCTTTGTGTATGTCTACGTGTGTGTTTGTGTTTATGTTTGTACGTGTGTAATCAAGTGGAATTATTCTCTTGATAGACTTGAGAGTTGTTTTCTTTTATAAAATTTTGTATGTGTATATATAGTTTATATTCCTCTAGACAATATATTGTATTGTAAAATTATTTTGAAAATTTATATTAAAGAGGATCATAAACATATTAATACAATGATAAACGTGACATTTAGTACAAAAAGAGTGTTACACCAATTATATAAAAAGCTACACGAAATTGTTTTGATTCAATAAATGACTCTGAATTTAAATTGAGACCTTTGACATGCATACAAGTAACCTATAAAAGAAAGAATTTAGAATTGTAGTTTCTTTTACGAAATTTTAAATTTCATAATTTTAAGTGTTTTTCCATAAATATTTAGAAGTTTATTTCTTTTAAATCTCATCCAAAAAAAATTACTGCAAAATATTTAAATTATATAAAAATAAATTACTGTAATATTTTGACAATTATTTATACATGTTATATTTTTATGATATTGTGATCATTGTAATACATCAACAATTTAGTTTAGTTATTCTTACGAAAGGATTAATTCACAAAATGTGACATAGATTGGTATTAGTAATTCAGTAAAATCAAATCAAATCTAATGAAAAAATTATTTTCTTATTAACTTCATACAAACCAAAATGGAATTGAGTAAGTTAAGAGGTGTGTTTTTCAAAAATATAAATAAATGACATATCCAATAAAGTTTATTGAACTCCAATATATACTCATAGGTAGAGAGTACTGGATTAAATAAATTCTTGTTCAAATTATTAAAATCAAACAATTACCTCCACTTGTTCATATTTGAATTTAGAGTTCATGTAACAAGACAGAATTGAAATGGATTCTTTTATTGATCTGAATATCTTAAAAAATAAAGTTGCTAAACTTAAAAGAAAAATTCTAAGTGGATCATAATCTTCCACAAGTTTTTAAATTTTTAATAAGGTTCTTTAGTTCTTGTGTAAATGTATATCATGATTTAGTAGGATCTACGTGTTTTAAGGTCAATCTTAAACATATATTACGACAATAAAAGTTTTTAATATTTTAACAAAATTGTTTCCAAATATATAGTAAATGAAAAGTTATAAAATATGAATACTTACGAAAACTATTCATTGAAGCAAAACTTCAAAAAGTTTAATATCAATTACTGTACAAAATTATGAAATAACCAAACTACTGTATAAAGTGAAATACCAATTTGTTACTTACAGGAACAGGGCACTCGAGATGGTCGTGGATTAGAGAAGGACTTTTTCTTCCTGCGCCTCATTATTACTAATTCTACCCTATACCTCATTAAAATTCCTTACTGCACCATACTTCTGTTATCATCACTATGGAAAATAGATGGTTTTGAAAATAAAATTCAAAAAAAGCTTTTCATGATCCAGAAAATTCATATGAAAAGATATAAGTTTCAAAAATCCTATTTTACAAAAAGTTGTTCTACGATATATTTTGTGTTTGAGGTAAAATGTTATTTTTAAAAATTATGGCGGTACGCAAAGAAATGAAGATGCACAAGAAAAAGCTTCAGAAGTTGTACTTGTGTATTCATTGGGTAGAGAATTGGCAAGCAAAAAAAATTGGTCCTGAATTTTCCTGTCAATGAACATCAATTACAACGATGATAATGATACTAGTGCTACCCTCTCGGCTATAAAATATGTAATGCAGAAAATCGGAATCGTAATTTTGAATATCAAGAACAAGAATGCGTGGTTCATTTGATAGTTTCAGCTGATTCAGACGCACAATGAATCTAAACAAAATAAAAATAGAAATATATAATAATAGTGAAAATTGCATGCACCATTTTTGACAAAATAAACTCCTCGCCTTCTCCAAATCATCACTCCAGAGAATAACGTAAACGGATACAAAAAGTTAGAATAGAATGAAAGGGTTACAAGCAGGCAGCACTTCTTCCGGAGGAATAAAACAGCCGTCTTTCCCTTCAATAACCCTATTGATCAAACAATTTAGAAGCACTTTCTATGCACAATTGATGGTCCAGACTCATCGTACTCTGCCTTTGCAATCCACATCTGCACTCAAAACAAGGTTTGTTGGGTCTCGTTAGGAACCAGGCAACAAACAGCACAATTCAAGATATATTATATTGATAAAGAACAGACCTGCTGGAAGGTGCTCAGGGATGCCAGGATAGAACCTCCGATCCAGACACTGTACTTTCTCTCAGGAGGTGCAACCACCTTGATCTTCATGCTGCTGGGGGCCAAAGCAGAAATTTCCTTGCTCATTCTATCAGCAATGCCAGGGAACATGGTTGTGCCTCCTGAAAGTACAATGTTACCGTACAGATCTTTCCTGATGTCAACATCACATTTCATAATGGAGTTGTATGTTGTTTCGTGAATGCCTGCTGCTTCCATTCCTACCATGGATGGTTGGTACAAGACCTCGGGACACCTGAAACGCTCAGCGCCAATGGTGATAACCTGCCCATCAGGCAACTCATAGCTCTTCTCCACTGCAGAGCTGGTCTTGGCTGTCTCAAGCTCCTGCTCATAGTCCAGGGCTATGTAAGCCAGCTTTTCCTTCATATCCCTCACAATTTCGCGCTCCGCTGAGGTGGTAAAAGAATATCCACGTTCAGTCAGAATCTTCATCAGAAAATCAGTGAGATCACGACCAGCCAAATCAAGACGAAGGATGGCATGAGGGAGGGCATAACCCTCGTAGATAGGGACTGTGTGACTGACACCATCCCCAGAATCCAACACAATACCTGAAAAAGGGGGAAAATAGATCATCAAATTGGAAAACTGAAACAGATGAATAAAACAGACACCCCCTGTGGTTGATGAGGACAGTGTTAGTTTTTAAACAATTCCATACAAAGATCCATTCGCACGTAAACCAGATGACGCTGCCTCTGATTCTACGGCCTGGACCTAACAAAACCAAATAATTTGAAAGGATATCTTACCGGTTGTACGACCACTGGCATAGAGTGAGAGAACAGCCTGAATGGCTACATACATGGCAGGGGCATTAAAAGTCTCAAACATGATTTGGGTCATCTTCTCGCGATTAGCCTTAGGGTTAAGAGGAGCCTCGGTCAAGAGAACGGGATGTTCCTCTGGGGCGACACGAAGCTCATTGTAGAAGGTATGATGCCAAATCTTTTCCATATCATCCCAGTTGCTGACGATACCATGCTCAATGGGGTACTTGAGAGTGAGAATACCTCGCTTAGACTGAGCCTCGTCACCCACATACGCATCTTTCTGGCCCATGCCAACCATCACACCAGTGTGGCGAGGACGGCCAACAATGCTAGGGAAGACAGCACGTGGGGCATCATCTCCCGCAAACCCCGCCTGAAAAGATACACAGGAATTGGAAGGAAGGAAGGGGAAAAAAAGTCAATGCTAAAGAATTAGGTGGAGAAGCATGAAGCGAACAGAGACGCATCGTGTACCTTAACCATTCCTGTTCCATTATCACAAACAAGGGGTTGAATATCCTCAGCGTCTGCCATCTTCTAATATCTGCTCTGCTGGAAAAACAAAACAAAAAAAAGAAAAAAAAAATACATGAAGCTAACATAACAATATGCATATCACATCGTTGCAAACGATTCAATCGCTAGTTAGGAAGAAATCTAAGAAAAGTTGCAGATCTACAGATCTAAACGAGAGGAACAGAATGAGGTTGAAAAGGAAGATTGATTGATTGAGAATGCGATGTACCTTTGGAAATGCGAGTGCGAGAGAGAGGAGAGAAGAGGAGAAGAGAGGATGAAAAATCGATTCTCAGTGACAAACACAAAATGAACGAAATTCCATTCAAATGAATATAACAACCATCAAACCCAATCGGGACCGTCGGATCATGCCTCCCAATTTTTGTCCATTTTAAATTTGGAGAGAGAGAGAGAGAAATTCACGCTGCTACTGCTACATTTATCGCTCATTCTTTTCTCCATTTACACCAATACTATTCATTCTTTTACGGAGAAAAACAACGGGTGCGGTTAATTTCAGAAATTTTGTTTAAATAAAATAGAAAAAAAGAAGGGACAAGAAAAGGAAAAGGACGAAGGAAGAAACATTTCAACCCTTCTTTTCTTTTCCTCTAATTATGAAGTGTGCGAAGGCAAAGATGTAATGTAAGATTTAAGAAAATACATCAATCATTCTACGCACATCATCTCTTTCACTCAGCCAGCCAGCCACCCTTTAAGATGAATCAACTTTCAATTACAATATCTTACTTGAGGACCCACACCTCCAACCACAATACTTTTCCACCACTTCAAAACTGCATTGCAATGTACGATTTAAGAGTGCCAACCAAACATTCAAAAACAGATCACCAACATTAGTCTCGATAACCAACATTTATAAGACATTTAAAATTATACCACACTGCAACATTTTTTGCAAGCGTCTCTTACCTGTTATCTGTCCTCTCTACCAATTACCACTCTCACTCAACCATAACCACTATCATTTTCTTTAAAACAAAGTACTCCTTGGGCCCTCAGATTCTGTCACCTAGCCATAATACAATCACAGGTCATTTCGTGTTTTACCACTGTAAAACTCCATCTTCTCTAACATCTCTGATATCATATCATATAAGCGCCTTGAAATATAAATAATTTTAGATCGTGTTTGATCTAAATTTTTTTAGACAGATCATTTTTTATTTGTATTTCAAAATGGAATTAGTAGAGTTATCCAAGACAAACTTCTTTGTCTAACGTTTTAACTCAATCACAATTCTGGATTAAAAACTCAACTCCTTAGCATGAAACCAGACATACTTATTATATCACGTTAAGTAACATCATAATTTCTAATAATGCAGTGCAAATTTGGAAGGTAATTTATTTTAGCATAATTTTATTAAAATTATTAATTAAAAGATGCGTCTCGTGCTCACAGCAAGCTGCCCGTCACAAAAGAAAAATCGATTGATTTGGCTGAAACAAAAATCCTTTTTGCATTAAAAAGGAAATTTTAAAATACCAGACATTTGTCAATTCTATTGATAAGCGCATAAACTGCATAATACTCTGAATATCTAAGAACCATATACATCAGACTTGATTTTAGATTGCCTTGCACGTCATGCTGTCAGGGGTAGGAGCATTTTCCTTTTCCATAAATTGCTAATCCGATTTCCATTAATCTTTAAAGATCATTAAATAAAAGAGGGTATAAGAAGAGCATATCAATCACTCAAGGGCTACAAATTATGGCTACAAATGATACCATCACACATTGGCCTCTTCTATGCTCCCCTACCAAAGTATGTAGGACATTAAAACGTCATATTTACTCCATCATTGCATCAGCCGAAATATCAGCAGCAGGAACAACAGACTTTCCTTTGTTCTTCCCTGCACAGTGTTACCGCAAATATTAAAGTTAAAACGCATAATATTTAGTAAAAACAATTTTAAGGTTATTTCTTAAAATGTCATAAAATTATACGATACTGATATTTAATACATTGAGCTTTAAAGAGTATCAAGCAACAACACGATAATTTCTACACTACTTTCCAATTTGACAAACCTTATCAGCATGCTTCATTTAGCATGCAATCATCTAAGTTATAGCTAAAACCAGTTCCGATTGTAATCAAATAGATTTCATCTTGTCAGTTAGCATATGTGATTGACATACGAATGTTAGAAATATTGATTAGTGTGTGTGAGTTGTGTGTGAGCTGGTATAAGCTTAATGGTAGAATAATTACTAAGTCTACCTATGTTAGTGTAGTCAGTATGACTAAAGTAGGGAGTAGTGTGTTGGGTTATCTATAATCATTGTACCTAGCAGTCTAGGACAGTCCCTTGACCTTCCATCTCCCTATTGTATCAACTCTTTATCAATATAAATAGTAGAACATGAGAAGGGTCCATTAACCCCTTTGGAAATATATTTCTCTGTTTTAATCTCAACAACAACCATCTCATCACTAGTATTGTAGATACAACAGTCATAGCCTGGCAGTCTGGAATAACATCAGGCAAGACATATGCGATCTGTGTACAAATACAGATCCAATACAACCCCATTCATTACTTCAATATATATTTTAATTTCAACTTCGGATATGATCAGGTTAAACTAGGTTATGCCTTTCGGCGAGTTAGATGTTTCATAACTTTAATCCATCCTAAATACAGCAAATCGCTATTGGACTACAGCAGATTGACCCTCCCCTCTAATATCCTCATAGCTAATCCCTCAATCATCACTGTTTCGTGCTTATAATCCCCACTTGACTAAAGTCAAAGGCAGAGAAAACATGTATCAACTCTTGACTTAATCTAGGATCAACTCAAACAACAGAGGAAATACATTAAACCCTTAATATAAGTTTGTAAGGGTGGATAAGAATGTTTGTTAGGAATTAAACATGAGGATAATTCAACCCAAAAGGATAATTCAACCCAAAAAGAATATTTAAACCCAAAAGGATAATGCCACAAACTAGGTCAGGCATAAACTAATTTTAGCCTGTGAACATGCTAATTTCATTTATTTTCTAATTTTTCACTCCTAGAAGTCATTATTCAACCATACAGGCCCTAATATCCTCAGTTACATTCCTATTTTATAATGCCCTGAGAACTACAAATTGGCAAAAAGTGAATGCGTATATTGAGAAGCTAGTTCGACCAAAAAATGTCAGTATAGCTAACAGCCTTTGTCAAAATTAACATGTGTTCAAACAGATGTACTACCAAGATGTTTGCTAATGATAAACAATCTGATTTGAATAAAAAATCAAAACAAGTGTCCTAAATTACTTATTCAACTTTAACTAGTCCGTGCAAATATACTGCATAGCCCATGCATTGCACACATTACAGCTCGTATAACTAAATTAAGTGATGAGTTAGCCTATGAGGAAATAACTGATGATCAAATCAAATTAACACTGCTCGTATGTAGCAGATTTAGGTATCTTTTACTAGCATTACCTATTCGTGAAACATCAGTTTTAAAAGTCCTAGAAAGAAATTGGGAATTTGTAGTTTGGTACATTATTGTACTCCTGTTTCATAAATGGAGTGCTCTTGTTGTGTATAATATAAGATATAATATACCTTTGTGCAAATGTATCCCAGGTTTTAGAAAAAAAATAAATAAATAAAAGTTAACCCATAGATATACAGAATGTAGTGCAAGATAGAACAAGAAATTATAAGTATGATGGACTTACCTTTGCGCTTGGGCCCTTTAACTTTCACAGTCTTCTTCAAGCGAACCACTACTGGGGGTTTAGGCTTATCTTTGGTATCCCCTGCTCCCAAAATCAAACAAATTAGCAAACATGTTTTCTCGTATTAGCACAAAACATCATGATACAAAAATTTATGATTCCATGAAACGAATGGCAGGTACCTTCAGCAACTGCCATTTGAACATCTTCCATGCTTATCAAACCATTTTGTATGGCGTCCTTTTGCTCCTGAAAAGTGAAAACGAAAATTGTGAGAATTGAGTGCGTGAAGGATAGAAAAAGCAAGCGTGTGGAGTACCCGGCGCCATTTTTTGAAGAGCTTCCGCTTTCGTTTTCCAGATATGGAATGGGGCTGTTCCCTGATCTTGAGCTTGGCGGTGGAAGGGTCTCCGTGAAGCTGTCTCTTCTTCTCTGCTATGAGAGCTCTCCTTCGCTTCTGCACCACATTGAACTTCGCCATGGCAGCACCAAACCCTAAACCACCGTTCCCTTTCTCTTAATAATATCCCTGCTCTTTATAATTATTTAAATAATACTATATTTTCTTGTCTAGGGTTTGTAATTCTGATAATAAATTTTTTATTAAAATTAGAGTTTTATAACTCCTTTTTAATTTCTCCTTATAAACTTTTTTCCACAGTATCTTATTTATCTTAAGCGTGCTTGTCTCTTGATCCGTTGGCATTTTTTTTAAAGAATTTTAATAAAAAAATATTATTGTATATAAATTTGTAAATAGTAAAATATAAGATACAAAATAATAATGATTAAACAAACAGTGTTTGAAGATTTATAGTTTAGGGAATAATTATATTTTAAAATTATTATGCCTTAAATATTTTAAATATTTATTTTTATATAATTTAAATTAGATCATAAGAATATTAAATATATTATATTTTTAATAAGGTTTGATTAGTAATTTGGTAAAAAGGTCTAATGTGACTTTTTCATTAAATGGAACTAATGGTATTTCATCTTATGTATTAAAATTTAGAATTGTTACGTGTGAAAATCTAAATCATTTTATATTATGAAAATTTTTTACCATGACACACGATAAAATATATCCATAATTTTTATACGGGTTTAATTATTTTTTTAGTTTTAGTTGGGACTGAATTTTTGTTTGATATCTGCTTTTAAAAATGATGTAATTTGGTTTTCAAGTTATTAATTTTGCTATTATTAGATTCATTTCGTTAAATTGGAAGAAACGACGTTAAATGTTAACTGATGTGGCAAAATAAATATCCAAGGTGGCAAAACTTAAATTCTTTTTCCAATCTTCTTCCCAGCAAACATAACTTCAGGCACATCTTCGTCATCATCAACGCCATCATCAACACCATTATCATTACTCTTACTTTTAGCAATGTCTTTCTTACTTTTCTTCTTTCCCGCCACAGTAGGTTTCTCTTCTAACGTTGGCTCCTCAAAGAGCTTTGTTCCAATGGAATACTCATCATCGCTGAAGACCACAACCTTCTTCTTAGATTTCCCGCCACCGCCTTGCTGCGACGCGTTCTCCTCCTCCCTCGCTGTCAACTTCTTCCTCCCCATGTCCAATTAGGGTTTTCTCTTCTCCCGTGAGTTGGAATCACAAAACTACGAAATGGAAAGGAAAATCGCCTCAATGGAATAAGAATAAGATATATTCGCAGAAACTCTACACCAAAGAATAAATTAAAGGAAAGGAACGCACCCTAAGTTAATCAGACGACAAACGTAGAGAATATGTCACGCAAGTGAAAGGAAAACGCCGATTGCGATTGGGTTTTTCATTCCTTCTCAACCCAACATAGAGTTTTTTTTTTTGCTTTTTGGTTGTATTTTGGGGATTCGGGGAAATTGAGAAAAGGCGTGGGTTTTCTGGTGTGTTTTTTCTTGTTGATTGATTTCGTCATTTAGGGATGGTGTTTGTTTCAGATTTAGAAAAATTGAGGTATTAACCATCTCTTTCAAGGAGTTTATGTGAGTTACACTATCACGATAGAGTTCCGCCAGTCCTTCATGGGAACGAAATCTACGAACGAGCTCGACAAACCAGATCGAAGACAACAACAACCTGTAGAAAACCAGAACTACATCACAAGGCCAGGAAAAATGAAGCAACGCCAGGATTTCCATGGAAGACAAAGGAGCAACCTGCATCTCCACCGCAGCTTGACCACTGTAGAAGAGAAAAGGTAATTGGGGATTGGGGTTTGCAAACCTGCGACAGAAAGAGAACCAGAATTGGGGATTTATTTCCCCCAATTAAAAACCTAAACTTTCAATATACACGTAACCCAAACTCTCCCTGCCACGTCAATTTAATTTAGGCCAACTAAATGCGATATTTATTTTGCCAAATCAGTTAACATTTAACGTCGTTTCTTCCAATTTAACGGAAATGACCTAATAATAGTAAAATTAGTAACCTCGGGACCAAATTACATCATTTTTAAAAACGGATATCAAACAAAAATTCAACCCCCAACTTAGAGACTAAAAAGGTAATTAAACTTTTTTATATGGGTCCATATTTTGATATGTGACACTTTGAGTATTAATTTAACATAAGAGATCACATTGAATTACTTTTACAAAAATAAAAATTTAATTGAATTTTTTTTAGAAAATATAAACTCAATTGAATAAAATAAACATAAAAAACAAAAATAATCAATGACTAAAATATACAAACCAAATTATTAATTAAGTCTTTTAATAATAAATATTATTTTATTTTATTGAAATAATGTTATTCGATTATGAAAAAAAAAAGTATAAAAACATTAGTTTGATATAATTTAGATATAATAGAGTCTGATATTTTAATTTCCAATGCATAAAATGTTACATTTTTTCCTAATATGTTTGTGTTAACTCTTAGTTGCATAGAAATCAACAAAAATCTCAATTTTCTCCATTAATGTTGGTCTGTTTTTGGCACAAATATGGGTATAAATACAAATGAAAATCTTTTTACAACAATAAATGTATACACAAATTCATACATGTATGAAGATTTTCAAGACAAAAATATCTTATGCATTAAAGATATGATCACTATTATGAATCAAGAAATATGGGAAGAGAACATATGTAACACCCCCGAGTAAAAAAAACTAAAACTTTAAATACATTAAATCCAAATTAAACCAACTTTACATTTAACCAAGAATGAACCATAATTCCGATTGATTACAAAATAGAATTCTCAATAAAGTAATTTATTTAAAATAACCCGTAAATTTCCCAACTCTTTCTCAATTTGCTCGTAACGCAACTCAAATATCTGCATAATCATCTGCTCCCGTAATAAACGATCATCGCAGGTGGAAATCACAACCACAAACATAGAGGTGAGTTAACTAAGAATTAATCATAAACGAATAAAATAACACACATACGCTAAACATTCATCACAATAATAAAACGACAACAACCCATATACAAATATCAACATGGTAATTCATCATCGTCACAAATCAATGGTCTATCCCCCAGTACTCTACCATACTTCCTATTCTTCAAACCAACAAGTTCGCATCATCTGCCTATTCGTCACCGAACCTATCATCTTCCTGCATCTACGGCCAAAGAGAATCTCTTTCCCACATTCATGGCCGAAAGAGTCATCAACTCAAAATCATCCTCTTCTCGCATCCACGACCGAAAAGAATCTATTTCCCGCATCCACTGCCGAAAGAGTCATCAACTTAAAATCATCCTCTTCCCACATCTATGGTCGAAGAGAATCTCTTTCCCACATCCACGACCAAAAGAGGCATCAACGCTTAATCGCTCCTCTTTCCACATCAAAATCTATACATATCCTCAATAACATATATATTAAGCAACACTCACAAGGTTTAAACATAATTCCATAACATTTCCAATAACCACCAAAAATCACTTTGGTCTACAAGGATATACAAAAGAACCGTACCTGGTCTACCAATCCATCAACATTCCTCACTAATCAACCTACGATCACCAACACAGAGCACATATATATCCTAATAATTTGATAAATTAACCATCATCGTTTCATCAAATAACATTCACCTACTCTATTATTATGTATTAACATGCTTCCCCAATTCTCCAGAAAAGCTACCTTTAGCATGATAAAATCACGCCCATCACTCTTTTAAACATATTCTCTTCCATGAACCCATCAATCTTTCACTGGCCGTGAGTTTCCTAACTGAGGCACACTCTCCCCTCATAACCAAAGCCATATCTATAATTTATTTCCATCTCCCATAGCTACGCATTTTTTCCATGAACCCATCAATCTTTCACTGGCCGTGAGTTTCCTAACCTCCAACAACTTAAACCTAATGAAGGATAAATGTGTAATTTTATTTTTTTAATGGATAACGGGTATCCATGAGTACCGATAATACAATATTTGAACCCGACTCATTAATAAACTGATATTAAATTATACCTTATCCGTTACTTATAGATATTTAGTATCTGTGAATATCAACTACTCCTAACGAATTTTATTCGCACGCATCCCTAAAGTAGATTTTTGTTCATCTCTAAGTTTTATAATTCACTTGAAAATCATTTTAATATATATGATAATATTTTACTAAACATTTATAATTTACCATCATCTATCGACATTTACCATATATAAAGTAGAGCTTCTTTTTTCCAGGAAAATGGAAGTGATGGTTGAAAAAGGAAGATGTTGAAAAAGGAATTAGAAAGCAACTAAGTGCGGTATGTACTGGTAAGTAGGAAAAAAGTGATTGTTGATTTGGACCAAAGCAAAAGAAAGTGATTATTCTAAAATACCATCTTGAGACTAACCCGCAAAACCGTGGGGCGCACACCGAAGGAGACGTCGCCGTCTAATCTTCAGAGTCCAAATCAGTGGGCCCAGCCCACAGTGTCGTTGGGCTTAGGATCTGAAAGCAAAAACCACGCCCAGCGCTAACACTATGTCTTACTAATGCATATATTAACATGTTATATATATATATATATATATATATATATATTATAAAATTGTGATTAAAACAAAGGATACAAGCTCTTTAATAAATAACCGCGGTATCTACCGCTGTAGCTCCATCATAACTATTGATAAATACAAACGTAATTTTGAGAAATAAAAACGTAGAATTCAGTTGTGGAAAGGCGCAAAAGTGCTTCTGTTTCTGTGATTCTGTGGGAGTTGGGGAAAGTGGTGGACTCGTGGCGACTTTTTAATTCAACAAACATAAAAATCGCGTAAGGCGTGTTGGGTGCTGTTTGGAAGACAAAAAAAACATAGGTTTCTTTGTGCAAAAATAAATAAATAAATAAATACTACCGAGCGTGAGATTGAGAATCTCTCCAACCTAACCCTTCCGACTCAGACCGAGGCTGGTGTTGTCCCAATCTAAGGTTTGTTTGTGCTTCCGCTGTCGTGTCTGATTGTTGGTTTTGTTTATTTCAGTTTCATGTGACATATCCATTGATCTGCATGTGCAGAGAAAGGAGTAGCAGTGAAGGAGTGAGCTAGAATGGCGAACATAGACATCGAAGGGATCTTGAAGGAGCTGCCCAATGACGGGCGTGTTCCAAAGACCAAAGTAGTGTGTACGTTGGGTCCTGCTTCCCGATCCGTAGAGATGACCGAGAAGCTTCTGAGGGCAGGGATGAACGTTGCTCGTTTCAACTTCTCTCATGGCTCCCACGAATATCATCAGGAAACCCTCAACAATCTCAAAATTGCTATGCACAACACTGGAATACTCTGTGCTGTCATGCTCGACACTAAGGTCATTTCGCCGTTACTTTTCATCGGTTCAATTTTTCTGTTATACTACTGTGTGCCCTCTTTGAATTCTTCATTTCCTTTTTTTCGTTGCCGATCATACTTCCTTTCTTCATTCACTATTGAACAAGTGCATTTATTATGCATTTGGGGACACTTCTAAGCTCAACCTTTTTATAGCTTTTATGGAAATTTGGTGGGGGCATTTCTAGAAAGAAATGCGATTCTAAACAATTAAATTGATATTTTTGGTGTTTCAAATCAATTTTTTAGCTTTAAATTGCTATAAAATTGTGGTTGATATGAATGTTTTCCAGCATGTGAGATTCAAGGAGAAATATTATATCTTATGCTCTAGGTTGGGAATTGTGTAATGTGTACTATTTTTCTCTACAAATATGCCTTTTAGTTAAAAAGTTTTCAAGCTCAGATTACTTCACTTCCAATTCAGATTCATCCAAAATGTTCAAAATTGAAATCGTTCAAAGCCTAGTTTGCTAATGCTCACCCAGACACTACTTAACTTATAAAATTAGTTATGCATAAAGTTTAACACTTCTCACTATTCATGCAGACATGATTCTCCCATGTCTAGATTCATTGCCTGCTCTAATTTCTTTTAAGTGATCAATGATTTTGGTGATAGAATGGTGGTAAGTGTTAAGTTTGTTGTTTCCATTTATAGTGTCATATATAGCTATTAGCTTGTGGACACAATTTCAAAGTGCCTTTGGCCTTCTTGAATGAATTTTCTAACAAGTGTATTGTATCTTGTTGCTATTAAATGCTTAAATTTGTCGCACTTCTCATGACCAGTTTATGCTCTAGTTTTACATTTTAATGCAGTAGTTGTACAGCTTTGTGTTTTTCCCTGTAAATTTCTTGTTGAGGAGAATATCCTGTTCTTGTCATTGTAAAGTTCTGTTTCTTTTATGATGATGGATTTCTTATTCAATAAATCATTAACATTCCGTGTACATCTGCTATATGCTGTATTTCTGCAGGGACCTGAGATTCGGACTGGTTTTCTGAAAGATGGAAAACCTATTCAACTTAAAGAAGGACAAGAAATCACCATAACTACTGATTATGATATTAAGGGGGACGCGGAGATGATATCGATGAGTTACAAGAAACTGCCTGTCCACTTGAAGCCTGGAAATACCATACTATGCTCTGATGGGACAATCACTCTCAATGTCCTGTCCTGTGATCCTGATGCTGGTACTGTTAGATGTCGTTGTGAAAACACTGCCACCTTGGGTGAGAGAAAAAATGTTAATCTTCCTGGTGTTGTGGTGGATCTTCCCACACTTACTGAGAAGGATAAGGAAGATATTCTTCAATGGGGTGTACCCAACAAGATTGACATGATTGCTCTTTCGTTTGTTCGGAAAGGCTCAGATCTTGTTAATGTCCGAAAGGTTCTGGGTCCACATGCAAAGAATATTCAGTTAATGTCAAAGGTATTTTTTATTGCATTCTTATGCAATTTCCGTAATAAAAAACCTTGTGCATCTTTCAAAATAAACTAGATGTTTTTTTTATTAGTTGTGATCTATTTTTCCTTTGTGGTTTCTCAGTTGATGTGGAAATAGCTGCGTTTTTTCCTCATCATTCACGATTTGCACATCTACGACAGGAATAGTGTTTGTTGTGTATTGTAAAAGTGTAATTTATATTGGTCAAGTATTCCATAACTAGGAATGATAAGAGGGTGAAATCATGCTTTTTGCCTCCTTACCAACCAGTAGTATGCATAGCAGTGATAAAGGAAGAGAATTTTATGTTCTTGTGTGGCAGACTATTTTTACACGCACACACAAATATATATATATATATATATATATATATATATATATATATAATGTCTTCTAAGCATGAAGTTCAATTTATTCCATACTCTTCTCTTTTAACACAAGGAGCATGCTTGTCTGGATTTTATATATGTAGTGTTATCTAGTTTTTTTTTTTTTTTTGCTAGTTCGTTTCTTTCAATTCACAAAACCTGATTTATATTTTATTGATTTTATGATATTCCAAGGTTGAGAATCAGGAGGGAGTCCTGAATTTTGATGAAATCCTGCGGGAGACTGATGCATTCATGGTGGCCCGTGGTGATCTTGGAATGGAGATCCCGGTTGAAAAGATTTTTCTGGCACAGAAAATGATGATATACAAGTGTAATCTTGTTGGGAAGCCTGTGGTCACTGCCACCCAAATGCTTGAATCAATGATCAAGTCCCCCAGGCCAACCCGAGCTGAAGCAACTGATGTAGCTAATGCAGTTCTTGATGGAACTGATTGTGTCATGCTTAGTGGTGAAAGTGCTGCCGGGGCTTACCCTGAACTTGCTGTTAAAATCATGTCTCGTATTTGTATTGAAGCAGAATCATCCCTTGACTATGGTGCTATCTTCAAAGAGATGATAAAGTCTACCCCCTTGCCTATGAGTCCACTGGAAAGCCTTGCATCATCTGCCGTCCGCACAGCTAACAAGGCCAAAGCAAAACTCATTGTTGTGCTGACACGTGGTGGGTCTACAGCCAAATTAGTTGCTAAGTATAGGCCAGCGGTTCCGATATTGTCTGTGGTGGTTCCAGTTTTGACCACAGACTCATTTGATTGGACCTGCAGTGATGAGACGCCAGCAAGGCACAGCTTAATATACAGGGGCTTGATTCCTATATTGGGCGAGGGATCTGCTAAAGCTACTGATGCAGAATCCACAGAGGTGATTCTGGAAGCGGCTCTTAAGTCTGCAACAGAAAGGGGGCTTTGTAAGCCTGGTGATGCTGTTGTTGCGCTGCATCGTATCGGAGCTGCCTCTGTTATAAAGATCTGCATAGTGAAATAAGTAACTCAAGATATGCTGATGAGCTGAATGTGTTATTCGCCTGCGTGGCACAAACTGATGCAGGGCTATGTTTTGGCTTTTGTTTGTGAAACTTTTGTGCTGTTTATCCATTATATCATAAAATGGAAGATTTGATTTAGTTACTAGCTTTAGATGAAGTGAGTTTTGTTATTCGCTGTTAATACTGCGGAGTACTCTGAAAGAGATATCATGGAAATAAATCAGTATTCTTGCTTTTGCTCTGATAGATACATCGTTTCATTATCCTTAAAAAAACTGTTGGCTTGGAATGGCAAATGTTTATTTGAAGTAGGGATGACAAAATGGTTCTGATAACGAAGCTGTACATGTTAGGAATGAACAAGGCAATGCCATTATAACATTGCCACAAAAAACGAAATAGTGGGTCTTGTATAAAAAACGGTGAACTTCATCGATTTATGTTTGTTTTTGTACATACATAAATTTTATAATTTATGAAACCACATCACTAAGCAAATATTATGTCAATTTTATAATTTAATACAAACAAATTCATACCCAAATGCATAATTTCAAACAAAAAAAATAAGTTATCATAGTGCTAATGTCTGTATTAATAACTTTGTTTAAAAATTTTAACATCAAATTCATGCTACTCTCTCTCTCTCTCTCTCTCTCTCTATATATATATATATATATATATATATATATATATATATATATATATTAATAGAAATATGTTTCATTTTACTCATATATATACATCTTAATTTCATTTAGAATATTTTAAGTTTAACTTCATTTTTTTTATTTCATTTAGTCAATACCTTTTCAATATTATTTTATGTTTTAAATTATATCTACATATGCTTCTGTTTAAAGATGTGTTGAATTTATTTTATACGGAATCATATTATGTGAACATGTCAAAACATTTAACTTTCACAACTATCCGTAATTACACAATTCATTTTAATATAATATATAGTTGAAAAGTTTAATTATAAATTTTAATCCTATAACAATATTATTTTATCATATATCAATAATCAATTATTAGGCTAATTTTATAATATAAAGCAAAGAAATTTATATCCAAATATTATTTTTTTTAGTTTTATTATTATTAGTTGTTGTATTATTATTATGATTATTAATATTGATATTATTATTATTCGTATAGTTCAGTATTATTATTATTATTAATATTATTACTTGTCTGGTAAAAAAAACATTGTTTTTGTCTGGTCTGCTACAAAAAGAGACGATAAGCATTTGAGAAGCAGAGGGAGAGAGATGGCGTATGGATGTTGTTGCCGATGGCAGTGGGTGGAGGCCAAATCCATGGGATTGGGATGTTGCTACTCTTCCTCAGCTGCTAGGACCAACACGAGTCCGAGTTTTCGTCTTCGTCTTTGTTCTCCTCCTCGTCCCGTCTTTGTCACTGTCTCTGTCTCTGGTCTCTCCGATGGTAACCCTCACACTGGCAGTGACCGAGAGGACATAAAAGGGTCGGGAACTTCCGCCAGAGGTCGCAGACTGCTTAAAGTTCGAGAAGAGAAACAGAAGCGTGAATACGAGCGGCTCCACAACTACCCTGCTTGGGCAAAGTAACCGTCTTTCTCTTCATTCCTCCATCAGCGATGCTTCTTCTATTTATTAATTGATGCTCTGCTTTGCCTTCAGAGTCCTCGAAAATGCCTGCAAAGACGACGAAGAACTCCGTGGCGTTCTTGGAGATAGTATTGGCAACCCTGAACTCATGAGGAAACGAGTGGAAGATAGGGTTCGAAGGAAGGGTCGAGACTTTCAAAAGTCAAAAACAGGATCCGTCCTTGCTTTCAAAGTCACCTTCAGAAAGTAAACAAACATCATTCTTTTTCCCTTTCTCTTCTCCTCCCCTCTTCACTCTTAAACCATACTTGCATTTCCACAATTCCTGTGTGTTTATCAAAACCCATTTTCAATTAGCTCTGCATTCCTTCTTTCAGCTTCAATCCAACTGATTCATATATCTGGTTTGAATTGTATGGACCACCATCAGATCGGGATGTTAATGTAATCGGTAATGTAAGTGTTTAGTTTAGACTTTTAGACTTTTAGCTTTTAATATGTAGTTATATGTATTCATAAAAATTTTCTGTATTCTTCATGTAAAATGCAGGTTATTCAATCATGGTATGTCATGGGTCGCCTTGGTGCCTACAATTCATCAAATTTGCAGGTGAGCCATGTTCACTTCTTCAGTTTTCTGTTGCTGTCTCATAATTTAGTGTTGGCACCATCTTTTATATTTATCGCAAGATAGAAAACACAAAGAATAATGCGCAGGAGAAGATGGAACTGAGATTCCCAATCCCGATGGTTTCAGTGTATTTATTTACAAATGCGTGCTTGGAGTTCGATGAAATACATAAAAATACTAAAATATCTCTCGGAGTAATGTTTATATTAATTTAATCGTAATCTTTATGTTTGTCCAGTATTGTCCATTTGTAATTCCTATTATTTATGTTAGAGCTTCAAAAATCAATGTAAATAGAAGAATTACATCGGTCTTATGATTGCACATACCATTATATTTTAATAATATATATTCTTTAATTCTAGATTTGTTTCTCTGATAATTTTTACTTAGTATTGGAGCCTGGTTCCATCCACCATGATCTATGTCCACTGTGCCATGTTGTAAAAAATATAGAACTCATTTTTGTTTGTCTTCTCTACATGGTATTTCTGTCCCATGACTATTTGAATCCCGCAAGCTTTGGACTAACCTTGGTCATGACTAATCACTGCCATACCCGGGGTTGTGCTTCCCAAGCTGTCTCTGAAGTGCATGGCTGTACCAGCAGATTCTCCTCCCTCCAATAAGTCCATATCTAGAAACACTGAGGAGTGTCATTAACTTTGCTATGCAGTACATACGACCTTCTGTAGCCAGAAGTTTCTGTAGATATTGAACCTTGTTTAGCACATATCAAAACATCACCTTTGCTTAGTTGTCTCGAATAGTTTCCCAATTTGCCTTTGCCAACTAATCCCCAGCCTTTGTCCCCGTCTCTCCTTGGAGTCTTTCAGTTTTTGTTTCCAAACATTCATTTTTTCATCAAAGTTTATTAACTGTCTTTCCCAAAAAAGGATATCGCCAACACATCCAGACGTTCTGAATTAGTTATCAGTAGAAGACTCTTGAAATAGGAGGGTTTTAGGAAAAAAAATACATTTTTAATGTTGTTTCTCTATCCAAGTAGCCTAAATTGCCTTCTATATGTAGCTAGGTTTAATGCATATTAGACACTAGTAATAACTTAAATTTCTCTGTTGTAAATTTGTAGTTGGCCCTCAATTGATTATCTTTGTAACTCTTATGGAAAATAAATTATTAAGCTGAGTGGTGAAGCTTTGTTTCTCACTTTCTTACAAAATCTTCTCAAACATCATCAACTAGTTCTAAGCTGTTACTGTTTGGTTCAACTCACGCATGTTTTTCTTTATTATCAATCAGTTTGGCACTAGTTCTCTGCTCTAGATTGTTCTATTCTTGATTTAGTTTTTTTCTTTGCTTTGGATTAGCTTGTTCCTGAGTAGATTATTGTATTTTAGTGCATTTAAGTCATCTTCCCTATTTGATTTGGTTTTATTTTTCTATTTCCTATTGATGTAAACTCCATTTGCACAACGGTTGATTTAAGATCTTTAGGGTTAGAACTTTGTAGTAAATTTGGAAAATTAGTGAGAAGGTGGATTAGAAAGTTGCTGAAATTCCAGGTTGAAACTCCAATTGAAAGAAGCAATTTTTATTTATACACAAACAAGGACAATTTATGTGATTTTGTTGTTTGGAACTCGTCAATTTTAGCTTAATGCAAGAGGCCATGGCAATGATATGCCTGCATGAGCTGAGTCATGCCACTGTCTTCTATATCTAGCTTCCTACTTGTTCCTTTACATTCTAACAAGAACTGAATTATCTTGAATTGATGACAGATGGCAAATTCATCAATGGAGTTTGATCCGCTATATGATGCAGATAAGGGTTTCAAAGTTATGTCATCATCTTTCCATGATATCAGTGATATTGAGTTCCAGGACAACTGGGGCCGTGTTTGGTATTAATGCTATAACTCAACTCTTTAAAAATGAAATAGAAAAAATCTTGTTTTACAAGGAACTCATCTAAGTATGTATTGAAATGTTGGCAAAGTCTCTTTAATCACACGCAGCTTATTATAGCATCTAAAAACTTAAAGTCGTAAACAGAATTATTTAAATGCATAGAGAGCACATTAAAAAATCCAAAAAAATATAAAGAAGTGAAATTTTGAAGTTAATGTGTATTGATCAACTCAAACAAAAAAACTTTAAAAAATACTCAAACAAAACCAGTTGAAGTCATATTTTAGTAACACAGACAATACATAAATTACTGTTTGCTTAATTTTTCCTAGGAGTGATTTGGATTACATGTTTGACAAGACACAAACTAGAAGAAAGAGAGATAAAGGAAACATTCAAACTGTTTTACGGAATAATTAATTTGCTAAGGATAAATAGAACAGAGAAGTAAAGAAAAAAGAAATAAATTGTGTGGGTAAAATAATCGTTAAGACACAGTGATACATGCAAAAGTTATGAATTTAAAATTCTAAAATACATGAAAAATGGAGCTAATTACATTATAATTGTGATGAAGGAATAAAGTACAAAACAATTGGAGTAAAAATCTTCTTTTATATGAATGAGACTTTACATTAGTTCATTCACATAATGTGTTTTATGTAATTATATAATTATATAACTGTAAAATATGTGATTTAATCAAGATTCCTGTTGGCAAAAAACATATTTAAGCTTTATACATATATCTTACAGGGTGGACTTGGGGACATCTGATTATTTTGCAATTGATGTGCTTCTCAACTGCCTAACTGGCTTGAACTCGGAGTAAGTTTGAATACTAAACTTTTTGTGACTAAATTGAGGATACATGTATTACAAATGTGTGTCTTGTTAGTTGTTTTACAAAAGCTACTGGGAGTAACCTTTTTCAGAATGTCAGATATCTTGGAATCCAACAAATCGTATTTGGTGGTCGCCGCATGGGTGATTGGGAAGAGGGGATGACAAGCCCCGAGTATGGTTACAAATACTTCAAGATTTAAACTGGAACTCCTTGCAGTTGACTACGCTCAGTTTGGTTCAAAATTGGTTGTAACATATATGCATACGGAAAGGTCAATTTTTTGGGTGAGTTTAACTTTAGGGTCCTTATTTTTATTTGGTATTTTTGTCATTCAGTCCCACTTTAGGGTGAGTTTAACCTACTCAGGCTGTGCCTGTTAGAGGAGGTATTGCACAAATGGAAAATGGCATTGCTCTTTAACGTATCTGTAATTTCATTGCTAAAAAGCGGAAGCATGGTCTGGTTGTATTTGACATAGTATGCCCGAAAGAATGATGGTATGGTACACTGCAAGAGACAGTTTGACGTAATTTGACAGAGGAATGTCATGCATCCTCTTATTTTTAGTTAAACTTTCTCAGGGATATATTCTACTCTTCAAAAAGTATGATTACGCAACTTAACTGCGAGACAAAAATTTGCTCCTAGATTTAAAATTAAGTTATACTTGAAAAGAACATTTTTCAGTGATCAACCAATAAATAATTTTATTTGAACGAGCATTTTTCTCTTTTGGCTTGAAAACTTATTTCCCGAGTAAGAATTTCATTGCGTAGTATCCACATTCCTCTGGTATCTGTCTGTTCTATCCGAAGTTTTTTTCGATAAAAGAACTCCCATAAAAATTCCAGGCGATGCAAACTCTTAACGCATTTTCTATTGTGGAATCAAACTCCAAGAGTGTCTTCAAAGATTAGTCTGTACAAGTTTAGACTGAGTCCGTTTTTAAATAGCCTAAAATATGGGAATCATATAGTCCATGAATATACCTGATCATTTTGAATGACTATGATCTCATAGATGATACACCATTGTCATATTCAAGCAAAATCATTGAAAGAAAATCATACAAGAATATGCAACAAATAGAAATATGAACGGTGCCAGTCACTATGCATAACGGCACTTAAAGAACCATAACAAAAATCATGAAATTTCGAAATGAGATTAGACAGGCAGTAAGTATCTTGCGCCACATATTGGGTTAGTTGTGGAATGGACTACTTAGATCTTCGCATGAAGCAGATGACGACTGGTTAAAGTCAGCTGTGCAACCTTCAGCAGAGGGTGACATGTCTCAAGCTTTAGCTTCGAGTATATGTCGCAGAATTAGCAGTTATCAGTGCCTCCACTAATCAATTTCCATGAACTTTTACCGGCAATAAATGTACATACATGAAAAGGCTTCTTTCGACGCCCGAGGACAACGCATCAAACTATTCGGTGGCTTGTTCAGAGGTTTAAATCTTTAAAATGCACAAAACCCCCAAAAGCACTGGCAAAACATGAGCAACAGAAATCATTGAGCCAGGACAGCATCATGAAACATCTTGTAAAGCCAGATTCAACTCGTGTGCAGATTTTGCAATTGATCCTCCTCTTCTATAGGGAAAGAGACAACAAGCAATGTAATTAGCACAAGATATTTTAAATCACCACATTAATAAATTGGCTCGCTAAACATCAGTTTGCTTTGAGTTTTCAAATATTAATGTTTATATGTTGCCTTTGGAGTTCAAGCCAAACTAGCATTGCCAAATTCGGCTTAAATAAATGGACATTTTTTTCCATACAAGCCAAAAAATAAAGTCGAACTATACCTTGAAAGAGAAGGTAAAAAACGTTTGACTTTTTCAAGTTCTGGGAAGCAGAGGTTGCAACGTTCTAGCCTGACCCTCATTAACAAGCAGCATAAAATGAATGAGTATATATATGTGTTTGTACATATTATTATATATATAAAAACCTCTGAGGAATCAACAAAACCTTTTCTCTGCCTCAATATCGACACCAACAGGTAGTGGACCTGATACAGTTGAATAGATTACCGAGCCAAATATTCTGACCAGTTTCAATAGCATTTCCAAGGATATTCCCTGATGTCTACATATATGTGAATATCTAATTTGTCAGCACAACGAAATCTATCAAATTATAATTTAAAAATGTAAAAACATCAAAATTACTCATCTTCTATATTCTCTACGGATACAATCACAACATTGATGAAGATTTTGTAACTGGAAAAAATTAAGGGTATATGGTCAAGTAGACCTTGACAGCTGATCTAACCCTAATGCCTAAGACACATTATAAATGATTACTTGTAGAACCTATTAGATAAATTATCCCATATTATTGATGGTTAGTCATAAAACATGCAATAAAGAGCCAAAGAGTTTGTAGCTCACTTGAAACCAGCTCAACTTTGAAGCACCATCTGACAGGAGCTTGTAGCTCCCCAATCCCCCTCATAAAGGTCAACTTTGTTAGAATATTTATCCTATTTATCATCATTATATTGTGTCTAGGATTACCCTATTTATCATGATTATATTGTGTTTAGGGTTACCCTATTTATCATGATTATACTGTGTCTAGAGTTTACCCTATTTATCATGATTATATTGTGTTTAGGATTACTTTATTTATCATGTATTTTGCATTACAATTTTCTTATATATAGAATGAGAGTGAGAGGGATCTTTCAAGCCTTCTAAAACTTTGAACGTTCAGTAAACCCACAATTGTATCAGAAGAGAACTCACCTTTCCATTTCACTTTGTAGAAGGTCAGTTAGAAGTGGTAGAAGACCAGTGCATATATCAAGGGTAATGATATCAATTTTTTCCATTATAATGCTAACAACATCCGCAATCACCTGGAATAAAAACCATTTATATAAGAATTATGCATACATATTAGGACAAAATTTAATGATAGTATGCAATAATGACAAAAAAAAAACTCTGCTCACAGCATGATCATCCATCTTTGTCATTATGCCAATGACCTCGTTAACATCATTCCTTTCCCAACATCTGAAGACCATCTGCAATATAATGATTTCGAAGTTCAGCAAATGTATAATTGCATGTAGGTATGGGTCAGTTACCAAAATTCAATTCAAGTCTATAGAAATCCTAAATGTTTATTGAAGGGAATTTATCTTTTCATACAAAACCCAATTTCTCGTTCTGCTTGATTTGGAAAATTTCTGAGATAAATATTTGCTCTTTCCTCTTTTCATGGGATAAAATGGCCTTAGCTTCTGGTTAATAGCTTTCTAAGCAGGTTTCTTCTTTTAATATATAAAATTATGATCAAGCATTGCCAATTCATATGTTTCTTCTTGTGACCTCCAGGTTATGTTTATGGTAGACTCCAAACTGTATAGGATGGTATAGTGAGAGATCAATTATCCAGAAAATCTCAAAATATCTGCAATGATCAATCTCTTAGGAGTGTTTTCATACTTCAATATTTCATAATATATCATGATCCACTTCCTCAAATTAGGCTTACCAGAGTAATATTAGTATAAATAAGGATTACAGTTGTCTTTTGCGACACATCAATAAACACCAAATATGAATATTATATTCCATAATAAGGAGTTTGTTTTCTCTTTTTCTCCTTCCCTACCTAAATCCCTATGACATAATGATCATATGAAATTCTCTCCTCTTAATCCTTTTTTTTTTCTCTAATCTGAGAGAAGAAAAAGAATGCTGAAGCACATCAAGTTCCCTGACTAGTTGACACTCAACATTCAAAGACTCTGGCTCATTATCAGTAAGACAAATCCAAATAAATTCAAAGAACCCTGAAAAATATTCATAAAATCATAATTAAACCATCAATACCTGTAACTTAGCTGAACGAGCCATCATTGAACTGAGAAATTCATCATGTTGTTCCATCACATCAGCAATGGAATCTTCATCGGTAGCAGAAACTGTAGCCTTCTCAGTAGAATGTGCTCTCTGTTTAACTTTGAGGAATAAGGAAATTACATCCACCAAGTAAAAAGAACAGAGAAAAGGACACAACAGACAAAGCAAACAACGGTCTCCTCAATACAATTAAATCAACCATTAAGGAAGCATTCAGTAGGAAAGTTCTTTCAAGTTTTTCAAGAATTTTAGGTTATCCATGTTAAATTCTCATGTTTGGCATGACAATTTTAAGAACCATTCTCAAGAATCTAACATTCCCAAAAATAGCGTTTTAACTATGTTTCCTAGTAAAATTATATATTTCAATTCCAGTAATATGTTTAGACATTCCAGACATATTTATAACATTCCCAAAAAATATGATTTCTAGGAAAGATTGTTGCAGAAAAAACTATACAAGAAACACCCCCTAAGTTGGTTCAAAATCCATGGACTATCAAGTTCAACACAAATGTCTTCACTCGTTAAGATGTTGCGAAAATTTTGCTGATAGAAATGTGTGCAACAGGACGAGTAAATTATTTTTCAATAGATATCCATTTGCACTAAGAAAATTCTTTAAGAGAAACAGAAGTGCATATAAGGAGTACAAATCTTCTCTTATCAAACAAAATAGAAAAAATGGAAGATAAAGAAAATAAAACAAAGGCAAAATCCAGCTACACTCATTCAGTGTTCTTAATCATATATAAACTGCACTCATTTACCGTGACTGGAAGGTCATTGAGGGATAAGCAAGGTAAACAACACATTCTCTGTGATTCTCATAAAAAAAGAATTTCAATAGCACAACTAGCATCATAAAAGCCAAGAATAGAAAACAAGGTCAATGGGACCCATAATCAGTCGGATCATAAGTGGCTGATGTGCCCACATCAAGTTTGAGATGAGGAATGTCGCAAGGTATGTATCAGGTAACATGACATCTAGTGGATATGTTACTTTCTTAAAGCCAGGCAAAGCAGCATGCAGTTGAGACCAAAGCATCCGAGACTAAGATTATTAAACTATGGGTTTAAAATTTTAGAGAAATGCTAGCCACAAACGTTTTTGAACAGACTCTTCACTATTGGTCGAATTTATTAGATTACACAACAGTTTATGGGCTCCCAATTTCGTATTAAAGAGCCCAACTTCTTATTTAAAGAGACCCACTTGTGATAGTGTGGTGTTCAATAAATTTTAGTCAATAAAAAAGAATGTTAGAAGGAGTGTGTCAAACAGAATGTAGTTCCTTAATATATACCTTATGTGGATGCAATTCGCCAATTATGCAGCTTTCTCTAAATTAAATTGACTGTTAAACTTTGAACTACAGCCAAATGTTTCTACAAAAGCTTCCACGTGTTGCCAAAATTGTCAAATGAAAATGATCACAGGTCCCACTTTCCCTTATAATAGAAAGGGTGCAGATACAAAATGAGTATGTACATAGTGGCCCACTTATTCTCTGATACTAACTTGATTGCCCTCTCCCAGATAAAAGAAATTTCAGCGCATTCTTACAAAACAAAGAAATGGATTGATTATACCAGTATTATTTTAAGTGTTCTTTAAGTATGTCAGTAACCAAAGCTATGATGCATTAATCATCATAAGTAACATAAAATAGAAATAAAAAGGCTATAAATTATTATAGCAAACAATAGAATTGGTATAATACCCCACTGAAAGGAAGCGCATGAACTGATGATATCCGTCCGTGAGAAATCCCTTGTCTAGGTCCTTCATAATTAAGAGGTCGTTCCCTCTTTTCTAAATTGAGGAGTGACCGCATTCTCCCTACATATTATAGAGCATAAAATTAAGAAACCATTTATATAAATGAAATGACAACCAACAGTTCACAAAAAGAAAGATACCTCCTTTTTGCACTTCCACAGAACATACATCCCTGTTCACTTTCAAGCTTCGAGCTTCGTCTGGGGCAGGATGAAATTCTAAACAGCATTAATACACCATCCAACAGGGTAAACACACCCAGATTTTCACAAACAAATGCCCATCAATCATTGTAAAAACCATAACATGAGGCAGTGAACCTTCACACCATTTTGCCTTAGTACATTGTCTACGTTTAGTCTCATTATACCATTGTAATTGTATTCAATGTCCATGAAAAATCAAGCAGAGATCAAACAGCTACAACCAGACGACAAAAGAAAACTTAAGCAAAGGTCCTTCCCATCACATGACAAATTGAGATGCAATGATACACCCCAAATCATTCCTAATATGCAGATCAATTTCAAAGTTAAAGCTTCCAGCAAGTCAACACTATGTTTTGAGACCTAAGTCGCACAATTATTAAGAGCATATTACTTTCAGATGAAGAAAGAATGGGAAAGCATGCCATCTTTTCTTATGGCATCCACATTCATGGTATCCCAAATCATAAGACAAGAATGGTTTGTCATAGTAAGTATAGGTCAATGTGTGCTTTTGCCTCACAGCCATAGCCCAGATCTGACCAATACACAAAGTTTCTTTTGTTCACTGGTGAGGCATATATATCAATCTATGTTTATCTTCTCCAAAACTAATTTCCATCTCACACTTGTATTACTTTATTATTGTGAGCAACATCAGGGCTCTGAGGCTTAGGATCATGACATGTATTGAGATAAGATAATAATATCAAGAGAAACAAGAAATATTTGTCAAAAAAAGCACTTAAAAGCTTGAGTTACTAAGTACTTAAAAATGGCCTTCATCAGCCACATCAAAAGTTTGTTACATGTCAATAAAGCACATGCTCACAGCTACACTAATTGATAAAAATTTATCCATAACTTGGTTGAAATACTAAGATTTAGATATGGAAGGAGTAAAAGAGAGTAAGCAAACTCCTAGTAACATGTATTAGATTATATGGTGTGATGATAATGAGGTTCCAATACTATGGTTCACAACCATTTGACCAAAACTTAGACAAGAGCAATAACATTAACAGTACAAATTACAGTTAAATAGATTATGAATAGAAAACGTATTGCATAAATATCAAAGGAAAACAAGTTGTGTGAATATAAGATATGTAAAACTTTGTGCTGATTACTAGCTCAGAGCTCAATGAATTTATTCATATTTGCCAGTCTCAAGACACCTAGCATAATTTAAGTCTTTAAAACATGTAGAAATACCTTGCGTAGAGCTTACAGAAGCGGGGAAATTATTTTTATCTGCAAAACCACTTAATTCACTGCTCTTAGATGCTGCAGATTCAGTCAGAGGAGAAGGGAGGGGCTTATCCACATCATCTCTATTATTTGAAAATTTACGCATATCTGCTGCCTTCGACTGTAAGGGGAATGGCATTGTTCTTCCAGCAACTCCAACTTCTTTTCTAGAATCAGCTGCAGGCTCTGATGACCTTGCACTTGTTCTGGGGACAATTACAGGTATAATATCTGATTTATTGACAATTGGAACATTGGATGTTGTGTGAGATTTCAAAGAACTCCTTTTCTGAGCTGTTGTATTAACCACTGTGGTTGAACCACCAGGTACTGTTTTGGGACCGGAGTTCAAATTAATCCTTTGAGGAGTACTTGGTGCACTTCCTGAGGCTTCATGCAATCCATAATCACATAGTGAGTGATAATGATTAATTGATAACAGGATCCAGATATAATAAAGATTACACAAAAAAAAAATTGACTAAAACAAATTCAAAAAACAAAATAAGAAATTGAGAAATGAGGAAGGATGTATACATGGCAAACATTTTCCCTCCTTTAAGGGGTCTGAATCTTGAGAAGAAACTGACAACCTCCCAAGAGATCTCGTTTCCTTTAGTAATTGATCTGGATTTTGTGAAACAGATAGCCTAGCCTTAGCACTGATCTCATTTAGAACAGTCATATTTCCTCCTGAGGATTTAGTTTCTGAATGACCATTTAGATGGTTCACACTATTAAGTGCATATGGTTCTATACGCTGGACAAGAGATCAGAAATGTAAAAGAGGCACATTAGTATTAAATGGTATCAAATACAAGGGAACAATTCCTATAAGAAGCAAAATTTTATCTTGAAGATAAAGTGCCTTTACCGAGATGTCCACTACCCAGACACCAACACAGCTTTGATTGTATGAGCAGCCAAGAAGTTTTCCTTCATGAACATTAAGATCTGACAATTTAGACCAACCCACATCCACCATATCATGGCATCTTATAGGTTCCCACGAGAAAACCTAAACAGAACCAAGCAGAATATTATTACCTTCATAAATGATTTACCTAAAATAAATAAACAAAAAAACAGAGCATACCTTTAAACTCTCGTGTAAACCACAAAGCAAGGTCCTCCCATCAGGACTAAAAGTAAGAGAACGCACTCCAGATGTCTAACATATAAGAAAAAATAGTCCAAATAAACCAAAAATAACTTGACAGATTGATCCAAACGAATCATCTCGAAGAAAATGGTCAATTTCCTATGATAAAATGTACCTCAGGACCAGCTGAACCAATAAGCTCAAAGGTTTCAAGGTCCCAGAATTTAACTGTTCTATCTGCCGAACCTAAACATGGGAAGAGATAAATGAAATAAAATTAAACTCGAATTCATTGAAATTAACAAAAAAAAAGGACTTCCAGAAAGAAAACACAATAATCCAGCCCTGTATTTGTTGCAGTAACCATAAATAACATAATATAAAGTTGTCCACAATTATTATTTGTTTATTTATTTTTAAGAAAATTTCCTACTGTTTAATGTCAAGGTATCCCAAATTAAATAGTATTGACGTGTTCAAAAAGTTGTATTGTGTTAAGTGTATCAATTGGTTGTAAGATGAAATCTAACACATGTTTTCTCTTTCATAACTTGGATTCATCATTGAAGCAGACCTAAGGGAGATCACATCAATAAAGTTCTATCTTTTCTTTCTCTAATCTCGAAACCAATAATACTTATCAACTGATAATACAGAGGAGTCTTTCACAGTACACTCAATAATAAAAACTGGAATTGTAGGGAGAGGGATCCAATCTTCAATGAGATGGGCGGAAGAAGACAGCCAGCAGGTAAGGAGAAACAAGGAGCAGTAGGAGGATGGGTGAAGAGACAGAAAGGGTTATCTCGAAATATCCAAAGGGGGAGAGAAAGGGGGAGGGATGTAGTATATCCTATTGGGATTAATGCTAAGGAGCTTGGTTTTGGAGGGAGAAATAGTTGACCTGTCACACTGTGAGCTTTGCAAGTTGAGTAACTTGTGTTGTTCCAAAAACTTAAATACAAGTCACTTCATAATATATAAATGTTTATGGTTAATAGGAAAACAACATTGCAAGCCTCAGCTTTAGAGGGAGTGTTGAATTGTTATTAGGCTTGTTGTTTATAAATTAGAAGCGGTATCAAACTAGACTTGTACAAGTTGTACCGTGTTAACACTTGATCTAAAAGCTTCGTATTTGTAGGCATTGTGCAAGGATAGTGTTTTGTTATCAAATCTCATGTCAATAAAATACCAATAGCGTATATTCTCTTCTCTCCCTTTCCATCAATGCATATAGTTCAAACATATATGATGGTATAAATACGGGTATAAAGACAACATAGTCCTGGGGAAATACATTCTATCCTGTTCACCGTCTATCGGTTGAAAAGGAAAATATTAGGACGAAATTGTGTGTATAAAGTAGCAAGTATAGGATTCACTATAAATAACAAACCAAACACGCCCTCTCTTGCTAAGGTAGAAAGGTACTTATTTTCATGATTTCATCAAAGTAAGACTAACCTGTTGCTAGTAGAAACTCATTGGGATGAAAATCTATACACTGGATCTGGCCTTCATGACATTTAAAGTCATGCAAGAGCTTCCCTGCAGTCAGATCCCATAACTGCCAAAATATACATTATAATTTACATAATTGTTTAAAAAAAACAATAGATTCTTATTTGCAAATGAAGTACAGCATGCCAAAATTACATTAATCACAATTCATAAAAATATTAAGATAAATATACTGCGTACTATGCAATAAGTCCATGATAATGAGTATAAAATTTTACCAACTTTTTCAAGAGTCATACTATAGTCTATACTAATTGAAGATTAGATAATTTGCTTCCAACTCAGCCGCAAAGGGAACATTTCTTCTATATAACAAACACACATTGGACAAAAATATTAAAAAAAGGGTAATCCCTAAAAGTAGACTCAATAATGCAGCAAGCTGTCCATTCTCTCTACATGCCACTAGAGCTAGTTTACGGCAAAGGACATCATCAAAGCAATGCAAGCATTTCCCTCCAATCAAATGCACAAAATGAATGCATAAACAGAACACAACCACAAAATTTTAGCCCCTTTATTTTTGCATAACCTTTTATAAAAAGCCATGCAAAGTTAAGGGGCACTTTGCATGTTTAAAAATAAATTTTGTATTGCTTGGATTGTGATAGGAAGTGTAATACAAGCTTCAATAAGACCATTCTACACACCAATAAAGAGCAAACACCTCAAGAAATCTACACAGTACCTAACACAACAAGATTAGATTCCCATTCACAGTCTGTGAAGAAGTAGCAGTCCACAATACAGCCCTAGCTGGCCTCCTAGTACACCAATAATTTTGCGAATCCTGCCACGGACAGCTTAATTTCTTGTTTTATCTTTACTACCATCACGATGTGTATACCTTCAGGTTATCATGTCTATTGTTTTCACCTGTACTACCATATTATGTGTATAACCTCAAATTATCATGTTTATTATACTCACTTCTATATCTTCTCTCTCTCACTCGCCCAGTAATAGAGTATAAGACTTTTCTTAGCTACTGCTTTGTGTAACAGTAAAGAGAAAAACATGCATATTCAGTATTGAGGTACATGTTTGGACAAACTTCTCTAAAAGGACTTCTAGGAAAGAAAATGAAATGAGCTTCTCTACAAGTTAGAATTAACTTATGCACAAGTTAATTTGTACAAGCTCTCCCATATTGCTATTCCAACTTTTTATCTTTTAACTTGTCCAAAAGCTAATTTTAACTTATGAAGACACTGATCTTCTTTTTTCTCCTTTTTATCTCTTAGAAGTCCTTTTAGTAAAGTTTGTCCAAATATACCCAAATTAGTATAGAATATTCTTCCAGCTAAGCCAGTTGTTATGCCAGCTGTATTTTCTGTTATGGGTAGTTACTTAACTACCCCTATCTCTGTACTATTAAAATATGCTCTCGGTACTCAGATATCAGAATATCAATAAAATCAGAACTTATATCCTCTTTCAGTTCTTTAACCCTCTGATTATAAGCATTTCATGAAACAAGGTTACAACAGTAGACACCTGAACTTGCAATTTTTCATTGAGGGTATTCATTATCATGTACATAACCCAGCAGTTTTCATTCCGTGGTTCATTATGTACCAAGCTTGAACTAAAAATCTTAATTATTTTTATTTGAGGCAAACCATGCAATACATAGGTATATATGGTTCAATATGATTGACTACTTTTTCCTTGTATAGTTGACAAACCATGCAAGGCAAGTCTAGTTATTGAATCTGACTCTGATAATATCATGAAAAGGGAAAGCAATTATAACCTTTACAGTATTGTCCTCTCCACCTGAAACAACCCACCGTCCATCTGGGGTAAACCTGATTGCATTTACCCCTCGAGTGTGACCTTTGTATGTATGGATACAACCCTTCTTTCTGATGTCCCATATCTTAAGATTGGTGTCTAAAGAACCAGATGCAAAGAACTCTCCAAAAGGATGGAAGTCCACTGATGTACAATTGGACCTATGACCAGTAAGAGTACGAACAACTACCAAAAGAAACACAGCAAGTCAAAGACTAAATTTATCGGTATGGGCAAAAAACTTGTAGCAAAAGTACTGAATAAATTCTGAGACTAATCAAATATCATTTCATGGGTGAATTAAAACCATTTAAAGTGAATGGCAAGAAACTGCGTACTCTTTGCCTCTTCTAAGTCCCAAAGTTTGATAGTGCCACTTGCAGCACCAGCAGCTACCAAGACTTCAGAGGAATCAAAGCTTACGGAGTCTATTCCACTTGAATGTCCTGACAAACTCTGCAGTACGGGAAACAGCTCTTACTTAAAATAGAGAAACAAATATTCTTTTGTCTACAGGAACAAATTTCTGTAAAATATGAATGAGACAGACAAAAGTAAATAAAAAGATGATGGCAGCATTATTGATGTAAAAACAAGAAAAAGAATGTATCTAGATAAGAAACTGATCAGTTGTCCCCAACGGCCAAGAGGACATCCCAATAGCTAAAAACTGAGTACCATCTTGAAGGTCTAATGGGTTGAATTTGTCAGAATGGGATAAGCAGCGCAACACATATTGGGTGGTTTTCAACTGAAACCAGAAAAAAAAATGGAATCCACTCACTTTGAACATTTGAGAGAGGAATCCCTTTCACCCAATCTCAAATATATACCATAAAGATGTCAAAACAAAAATACCAGAAGGGGATAATCTCTAGCCTTAAAAATTATTGGTCTGTTTAAATTTAATCCCGACCAACTAAACCAAAGCCCGAATACAACGAGCGTATTCACAATATGTAAGAACAAACCCAAATAAAAGAAATGGAAACGATGATGTCATGGTGTGACATTAGGTATAACTTAGTAAATTAATCCGATGGTACCCTGACAAGAAGTTTTCATGCAACACCATTTTCATCAGCGAATTTACTGTGCAAACTAGTTTGGAACAGCTCCAAATAATTAAAAAATGATTTTCAAATGTGAGAGGGAACAAGAAGCCCGCACAAGGAAAACAATGCTAATAATTAAGGCGCAACTAAAAAAAGATGAGGAGAAAGGAGGGGAACGAACCAGTATGGCATTAGGTTTGCCAATAGCCCAAAGATTGACCTTGTGGTCTTCACCTCCAGTGACAAGAACCCTGGATGATTTACGTCCAATCTTGAGGCAGTTGACGGAAGAAGCATGTGCTACAAATTCCTCTGGACATAACTCGTCAAGGCCAAGCCAACCAGCAAGTACCAACCATAACCCACACACACAACAGAAGAATAACAAAGCAAAGTGGGCAACAGATAGCAGAGAGATCTGAAGATGAAAAAGAAAATGAAGGGCAAGAGCACAACATAGATCAAACAAAATGCAGAAATGCCAGAAGGATACGAAGCTTGTAGGCGCGTTTGGTAGTCATCGGTATGAATAAAAAACCCTAGCAATTGCAGTAGCGACAGGAACAGCAGCTCTCGATAAGAGACATTCGAGTCCCGAGATCTAATTTGGTCCACAAAGATTCCCAGATCTTCGCTACCCAAGCTGCTCCCGGCCCCCACAAAATAAATGTCGGTCACGGCAGATCAAAATGGAGAGAGTGAAACTGAAATGAAACAAAGACCAACCGAACCTAACCTAACCTTCCTTTTTATTCTTGTTCTGGTTAGGTAAAGGGCGGTTGGTTGCAGTTGCAGTTGCAGTAGCAGAAGAGATTGCTTCAGAGTTCACACAGCACGATTCAAACCAGTAACCCACATAGAGAGATACATTCACTTGTGCCTGCTCTTCTCAAACTTTTCCACAACCAGATAGTGTGTGACTGATACGATAAGCCTGAAAGGTTTATGAATTAAGAGTAATAATGCTAACGCCGCCGTCGCATGGAGCGAGGGCTTCACCACTCCCTTGGATCTACGAGTGAGTGAGCGAGTGAGCGAGCGAGTGTGGGAGCCAAAAGCTGAAACTGCTCGGCGCTTTCACGATCTCTGTGTGACCTTGTCCCTCGGTAGTCGGTAATCGTAATGCTTTGTTCAAATTAACCTGAGAGTGGGAAGGTTCAAAATATATTTGTAAAAATAGATAGAAAAAAAAGGAAAATATGTAAATAAAAATATGAAAGCTACGTTCCACGTTTTATCCTCTCTCTCTCTCTCACCTCCCTCCCTCCGCAAATCAAAATTGAAAAGACCACACAACAAAACTCAACTCCAATGGACTCCCTTCACCTTTCTCATCTTTAGCTACCTTCGCTAATCATTCGTCATCTTTCACTCACTCACATCACAACCACTGTTCATTCCACCTGTACCTTTTTTTTTCATAACTTATTTTCAAATTTTATTTTAGAATATGCAGTTGGCACTTTTTTTTAGTATTTTTTCCCTGACTAAAGCTTTTTTAAAAAAACACCAAATAGACTTATGCCGAATTAAATTATGTTAAGGATTTGGTTTTAAAAAATAGTAGAATTGGATCTCTAATGTCACACACTGTGTTCATAACAGATGGTAATTGGAACTCTGAAAAATCGAGTTTCGTTTAAGGTTTTTCATTTCTTTAAATGGTGAAAAGTGAAAGGGAGGAAAAATGTAAAAAAGAAAAAAACAATTAAAATTAAAAGTAACGGTTACAAATGTGAAATTAAATTTTAATTTGGATTCAAAGAATGAAAAATAAAAAAATATTAATAAAGAATAGTAAATATTGAGTATAATTTCAATTTTCGTTTTTCATAATAATTTTTGACAATAGTGTCATTAATCTATTTATTTGTTTAAATTTATTTTTAAAAATATATTTAAAAGGAAAATCACAAATCATTACACGTTGTTAAAATGTTATCAGAAAAAAATTATTAAAAAAACATTTTCTAATTATTAATATAATGATTT
Organism: Vigna reflexopilosa; assembly: GCA_027742785.1. NCBI lineage: Eukaryota > Viridiplantae > Streptophyta > Magnoliopsida > Fabales > Fabaceae > Vigna > Vigna reflexopilosa. Next base: position 136,028 of record CM050928.1, on the reverse strand, counting down.
TGTAACAATTTAATAAAACACTGGATAAAGTTATAAAAGTGTAATACACTGATATTATTATTATTCGTTGTCGAAATAAAAAGAAAATAAAATGAAATATATAGAAAAAAAATGAGTAAAATTTAAAGTTGAATTTTAAAAATTTATGTTTTGTTTTTGTGAGTTTAATAACAAGATAAAATAAAACAATATTTAAAAATAGAATAAACATCCCAAAATATAATGAATGAAAAATGTGTTACTGACATAATAATTATAAAATAAGATTTCAATTTTGTTTGTGATTAATTAAACTATATAATATTTTCCTTATATTGAATAAGATTCATAGATAAAATTTTGTAATAAAGTAAATAAAATGATAAAAATTATTATGTAATAATTATTTGTAAAAAAAATATAGTATAAAATAATACCGTACAAATATTGAAATGAAATTTCATAATTTTATATATTTTTTATAATATAATTTTATTATAAAGGTGAAATGTGTTTTTAATTCTTGTTTAAAATTTTTTATATATTTTGATTTTCAAATTTTAAAAACGAATGGATATAGTCATTCAATCCTATATTAATTTTTTTTTGTCAATTGTGTTTTATGCTAACATTTGAGTTGTTTACAACTTTTGACATGTTTGTCAAAAACATAAAGTAATTGTAACATGAGAGGAGAGTACTTACATAAGTGTTTTAAAATGCAAGACCTTGAAGGGCACCTCGTTAAAGAAATATACCACTACAACTAAAATGGTGAGTTGGAACATGGGTGTCAAGAAGAAAAACACATATTATCTTCAAGATATGACAATTTTTTCGTTCGACGACACTATTATGTTGTGGAGTTTTTTAGCTTGAGGTCTCGTGAAGAAGACCATGTTACTTGAAGTATGCTTTGAAGTGATGGTTAACAAACTCCCCTCTATTGTCTCACTTGACCAAAGAAGTTGAATCTTGGCTGAAAACTGATTCTGAATCATGACAAAAAAAATATTGAACTATTTGAAACACTTCATCTTCAGTCTTCGTTATGTAAAGTCATGTCGTTCGTATGCAATCATAGACAAATATTACGAACCAATGGTGACCAAATATGGTAGTCCTGGGAGAAGTCCCTACATATCAAAATGTATTAGATCAAAAGGAACGCTACTTTTATTCAAACTCGCATGATAGGAAGTTTTATGGCTTTTAGCAAAAATACAGGTATCATATGTAAAATCAATATTTTTAAAATTTAAAAATAAATGTCTAAGATAACTGAATGATAAATGTCCCAAACAACGATGCCACAACCATATTTCTCGTTCTTTGCTACTAAAATGGTGGTGTACGTGATGTGCTTCTCCTTTACAACTTTTGACATGTTTGTCAAAAACATAAGGTAATTGTAACATGAGAGGAGAGTACTTACATAAGTGTTTTAAAATGCAAGACCTTGAAGGGCATCTCGTTAAAGAAATATACCACTACAATTAAAATGGTGAGTTGGAACATGAGTGTTAAGAAGAAAAACACATATTGTCTCCAAGATATGACAATTTTTCCGTTCGACGACACTATTATGTTGTGGAGTTTTTTAGCATGAGGTCTCGTGAAGAAGACCATGTTACTTGAAGTATGCTTTGAAGTGATGGTTAACAAACTCCCCCCTATTGTCTCACTTTACCAAAGAAGTTGAATCTTGGCTGAAAACTGATTCTGAATCATGACAAAAAAATATTGAACTATTTGAAACACTTCATCTTTAGTCTTCATTATGTAAAGTCATGTCGTTCGTATGCAATCATAGACAAATATTACGAACCAATGGTGACCAAATATGGTAGTCCTGGGGAAGTCCCTACACATCAAAATGTATTAGATCAAAAGGAACGCTACTTTTATTCAAACTCGCATGATAGGAAGTTTTATGGCTTTTAGCAAAAATATAGGTATCGTATGTAAAATCAATATTTTTAAAAATTAAAAATAAATGTCTAAGATAATTGAATGATAAATGTCCCAAACAACGATGCCACAACCATATTTCTCGTTCTTTGCTACTAAAATGGTGGTGTACGTGATGTGCTTCTCCTTTGCTAAAATCATTTAGGTAGTATAGCCTTTCTCTCTTATTACCCCACTCAATAATCTTCTTGCTGAAAACATCCTGAAGAAGGCAAAAAGTAAAGTGCATCAATACCACGCAATTCAGTTCTTCAATTATTTGACTTATAGACATTAATTTATTAGATAGTGTAGGAACAATGAGAATGTGAGATAAGAAGAGTGAGGGTGATAATGCCATAGTTCCAATGCTTGTGACTGGGTATGTAACTCCATTTGCAATGCAAGTCCTACGTGGTGGGGTTGAATGGGAGAAGTCTATGGGATCAAAGGTCATATGGTTTGTTGCCCCAAAGTAAATAATTCATGCACTTGCATCCTGAGAATTAAGACTACAAAATATATTGACCGCAATTACCTGGTTTCATTGAGGCGGAGGAATTGGTCATAGGAACGAGCGAGAATTGAAACTCGGCAATGACTATCGCAATTTTACTAGTGCCTTCCTCAAGTTGAGTGGTTTTTTTCTTAGCTTGTAACTCATGCCACCACTTTGGATGCCCTTGTAACTTAACAAGTATCACAAGTGTGTCTAGCATTTCCACAATGTGTGCACTTTCCTCCATCGAATGGACCCTTCGACTTCAAAATTGAGTTGTGTTTCCCAACCACCAGTGTTGGTTGTTAGCCAACTTTTGAGCCTTTAGTGGTCATAATAACACCACTTGTTATATTCTCTGCTCCAAATGTAATCATAGCATGACAAGTGTCCTATCTTCGAACATGCGAATAAGCCTGCTCAATGATTAGAAATGACTTTAGTTGGAGTATGTCACTCTGAATGTAATCAAGTCGGTCATTCAACCCATTGAGAAATATATAAACTCTTTCCTCCTATAGTAAAGAATTGTATTTTTGTATATTTCTTAGGTACTCAATGGGATTAGGACTTCGAAATTTTGTCTCACGCCACAACCCTTGTAGATCATTATAATATTTTTCAATCAAACCTCATTCTTGTCGCATTTAGGTTACCTTACGTTGAAGGTCATAAACCTGCTAAGTATCAGATTTGTCGAAGTATGTCGTACCAATGGTGTCTCAAACCTCTTTGGTTGCTGGGAAGCGGTTGAAATTCCCCACTAGCGAGGGATTCATTGAGTTGATCAACCATCATTTCACTATAGTGTTCTTAGTTCACCATTTACTGAATGTCAAATCAGTTTTCGATTGCGTAGGGAAGGATCTGTCAATATATTCTAATTTGTCTTTGTCTGATATGTACATCTAAGCCATATGGGACCATAGGGCATAGTTGGAACCGTCCAACTCGATGTTGAACGGTACCATTGAGGAATTAGAGATCGACGATTGTGATGTTAGTTGGGCTTTTGATAAAACCTTCGTCATTTTGGCCGTAAGATTTTCCTAAATGGAATCAGTAGTGACAGCGTTTGATGGCTAAATTGAACCGATCACCAGGTTGGTTATGGAAGTGCTTACCAAAGGGAGTCCTTACCACATCCTTTAGCCCATTGGTTAAGGAAAAGTTCTACTTAACCCCACGTCGATGGAGTAGTTAAACAAGTGTTTTGGAAAGTACTCTTGTTGTCTCATAAGCGATCGGTTAAGGAAGAATTATGAAAGGAACCTCTGCCAAACCACTAACATTAAAAATGGTTGAAGCCCACCTGTAAAGAATCCCTACCACACGGTCTAATTATGAGGGTCAAGGAAGAGTTTTGCAAAAAGCCCCTACCGCACAATTTAACTTAAACAATTGGTTAAGGACGAGTTGCAAAGAACCCCTACCACACTCAAACCAAACAACTTAACTTAAACATGGTTAAAGACAAGTTCTAAAGAACCCAAACCACATGCAAACCACATCAAAAGAACCTTTTCCTATATTCTTGCTCCTTTCATAATCAAGCCACAAACCATCCACTTGGCATTGTAACCAAAGGTTTAACTCACTTCAACGTGTCTCGACCGCTTCAAAATTAACCAATCAAGCTTCCAATTCCTTTTGATCTTGTTGGTAGTTGGAGTGAGTGTGAATGACGTCCTTTAACTTAGAATTTAATTTGGCATTGGCCTACAATGCTTGCTCCAAATCTAATTGAGCCTCAAACAACTCTTTCTTTAGTTGGTCAACCACCACTCCAACACTTGAAGACACCTTGAGGCTTAGTAATGCCACTTGAGTGTTGAGCTCTACAATGACATCTACCGTTTCTAGCTCGTTGACGAACAGACCAGACGACAAAAAACCAACCTCGAACGGTTAATCAACAAACTAGACGACAAATCACAAACCTGGATGGTCAACCAATACATCGGACAACAAGTCACTATGGTGAACCAATGTATTGAAAGACAAGTCAACAACCATGACAATCAACCAACAGACTGAACAAATAGTCGCCAACTTAAATGGTCAACCAACAAACCTGATGATAAGTTACCAACCCAGACAATCAACCAATTTATTGAATGGTTAATCACCAGACTAGATAGTTGGAAAACAGACTAGACAACCAGACAACAAATCAGACGACCATTCACCAAACCAGACAGTCTAAACCAAACTAAAGAAGATAAAGTCCAAAACCATTTCACTTAAAGGTTAAATCATGATTAGTCATGTTTGAGCATAATTAGACCAATTTTAATCAAAAGCCCATCCCAAAATCTATAAATAATGGTTTGTAGTAAGGAAGTGGGTTACACATTAATTACAACATTCAGTGTTTTATGCCTAAATTTATCTGACTTTGACATTGGAGTACTTTCTGCAAGTGTCATTCGAGTAGTTTGGATGTACAAGAGACTCACTAGACCGAACAAGACTTGGATTTATAAGTGAAGAATTGGAAGCCGAATAGTCGGACTTGAATATTTTCCTTCACTCCAGAAACAATTCTTAAAATATATTTTGACAAATTCCTTAATAAAGACAAAGGAAAAGTTTAATCATTCGCTAGGTCCTTTTTTTGGTTAGGAATCTCAAATAGGCTCATTACCTTTTTTTTGTCTCAATTGAGTTCTCATTTTTGCAAAACTGCTCCAATTAAAGCGCTGCCATTAAATTGGGCCAACACTGTTAGAGTGATGTTGACATGGCATGCTGGTGGTCCAATTTTTAATTGACGTAGGCTAATTATTTTGTTTTGGTTAGACATGTATATTAATAATCTTTAATTAAAGAAATTGGGGAAGAATTTAATTAAACTCATGACTTTCTTCGAATTAGAAATTGCGAAAAGAAACCATGAAGCACTAGTTCGTCTTCATTGCAAGCCTCACACTTCCACGAGCTACCAAAATCACCACTACTAGCCACCACAGAATCGCACATCGCCACGACCAATCCACATTCACGCAACCACTACACCAAGATCGCGCCTCCACGAAGACCTGCAAACCCAACATCTTAAAACCCAAAAAGCAGAAATTCCTAAGTAAAAAAAACTCTAAATCGCATAAATCTTCATCTTTTCCATCGGACTAGCATCGCAACCCCAATTTCCAGAAACCCTTGCCTTCACCGGACAATTCGCGCCTCCATAAGCCAACGAAACCTGCAAGAAACTAGCAAGAATCCAAAAACAGAACCAGTATCGCGGAATCACACTTCATCATCTTCTTTGCACCTAAATCAAGAAGTCCAAAAATCAACAAACCAAATCACGAAATCTTAACTTGCGAGCCACCTTTGTCTTCATCACGCCATGGAAGCCCTATATGCGTCCCTCTCCTTCATTGGCATAGCCTACAACCAAAAGAAGAACTAGAGACCACGACAAAAACCCCCTTTTCAGAATCGTGACCTTGTGAGAGATGCAAAACCCCAATCGCAAATATGAATGGATCATCTGCAATTGATTCCAAATTTCCTCCCAATAAACCCTGATTCAAAGAACGAAGTTTGATTCTTTTTTCTGCAATCTCTAATTCGAAGAAAAGGGGTTTAATTCAATTTTCCCCGATATCTTTAATTAAAAATGATAATATACATGTAAAAATCATCTAATTAACAAAATAACTAGGCTATATCATTTAAAAAAGCACAATTAACATGCCACATCAACGTCAATTTAACGGTGTTAATCTAATTTAACTACAGGACTCTAATTAAAACAATTTTGCAAAAATGACAAAAAATAAAATTAGAAACCTATTTAAAATTCTTACCAAAATAAGATCTGATTAATGACAACGGATAAAATCTCCTTACTAAATTAATTAATTAAAATTAAAAATTTAGAAAAGAAACTTCATTTGAGAGACTAATTAGCAATATACACAAGACAATTTAAGTTTATAAAGATATTAATTCATTCTAAAAAAAGTTGATTAAATCGTGCTTATTTTGAATTCCGAGTGAAAAAAAAGGTTAATATATTGTAAAGCATGTAAGGTTTAAATTTTGAGTGAAAGTGATAATATATAGTCTAGAAATAAAAAGAAGGAATTTTGGAATAGTAATTGATATAAATATAATGTGAGTAGTGATGGAAAGTAAATGGAGGATGGAAGATTGAATAAAGTGATTGGATGGAATGATTTGATTCCATTTGGTGTAATGAAATGGAGTTGGAGTAATAGAAGATCACATCGGTGCTATTGAGTTTGAGCTGTTACAGTGGCAGGTGTTGTGTTTGTTTGATACTGAATAGTTTAGTATTAAAAAAAATGTTGTCACAACTCAACACACTCGGATGACGGCAAAGGAAAGTGGCGTTGAGGTTGAAGTTGCGCCTGAGCGAGCGTCCATTGGAGACACACACAGAGTTCAACCCTTCAATTCAAGCTTCTGCCTTCGAATCCGGCCTCTGCCACTCAATCACTGGTTTGCTACTCTCTCTCTCTCCCTCTCTCTACCTGTTCCGTGCCTCCTTCACCCACCCCTGTTTCTCTTCTCTGTAGATTCAGTTCATATCACCTAACTCTAACGGACTATCCAACTAAGAAAAAGAGAGCTTACGAAAGACAATTTCACTGATGCTTCGGATCACACGTACCAATTTCATCGCTTACAGATCCACTCGTTGATTCGCGATCTGAGCTGCAGAGTGCCATATAAAAACCCTAATCTCTAATCTGTCACAGGAATCGGGAATTTTGCCCGTACAGAAGGTGGCTCAGCCCTTGCGTCATGCGTTTGCGCATGTTCGGTTCTCCTCCTTGCGTGTTTCTGTGATTGATGGTAGTATGAGAGATATGCACCGGAATTCTACTGGTAGTACTAATAACAGCACTAATACTAATAATAAGATATCATCGGCACTAAGGCTGTCCTCACCTCAGCAATCTCTGAGACGCTTGGGACTGTGTTCCCAGATAGCAACGGGGGAGCACTCCTCTCCTATCGTCTTCCCCGAAAAACGTGCCAAAGTGAAGGCTTCCAGGAAGTCCAGTGTCCCCACTACCATTCGTCCGGATGATCAGGACACCAGCAAGAATTTCGAGCATAGGATTGACATTGGAGCAGGTGGAGGAGGAGATGAGAAGTCTGATTTGTTAGGATACGTCGTTTTCTCTGGAAAACTTGTTTTGGATAAGAGAAAAATTTCTACAAATAATAATGCTGATGCTCAACAAACTTCTGACGTTACCAACCAAGATGCTGTAGATGCCAAACTAACAAGCAAGGCCTTGGCTTGGGGCTCCCAAGTGCTGCACCTTGATGATGTTATATCGGTAATGCATTTGCTTCTGTGTCAGATGGATGGTTCAATACTTCTGTGGTAGGTGCTAGGAAAAAAAAGAGTCTAATTGGTTTTAGTCCGTGTTCTAAACAGGTTTCTTATAATGCTGGTCTCAGACATTTTACAGTGCACTCGTACCCATTTAAAAAAGCTTCATGTGGGCTTTCTTGTTTCATAAAATCTCAACGAAGTCGCAAGGACTTTCGCTTTGTAGCTTCTAGCGTAGAAGAAGCACTGCAATGGGTTGGTGGATTTGCAGATCAACAGTGTTTCGTGAATTGTCTTCCTCACCCTTTATCGTCTTCAAAGAAGCAGGCATCCTCAGAATTATTTCAATCAGACACCCCTCCAGAATTGCTCTTTAGATGTAAAACTCCACCTAAGATGCTTGTAATTTTAAACCCACGATCAGGTCGGGGTCGTTCAAGTAAAGTTTTTCATGGCATTGTGGAACCGATATTCAAGGTATGCTACATTCTTTCTTGGATTCCATGTCCTGCATATATTGTTATTTTCATCATTGTGGTACTGTGCATATTGTATTTTATGGTTTCAAATTTGGCCATGAAATTAGAGATGTTTACTGTGTAAAACAGCAGGACATTGTGCAAGATTGGTAATTATAGTAATTTCCATATTATGTCTAGTTTCTCATTGTCTGTCAACACATTGCTCTTTCATGTTATTACTACTATTTTTATTAATATTATGTCAAATCTGTCTTTGATTTCAACATTTCAACTATTATAGTTAAGTACTTGTACTATTTTATATATAACATGCGATAAGAAGGATACAAAATGCATCATGTGACTTTTTTACATGTATCTTCGGCATGTACTGTGACAGCTTGCTGGGTTTAGATTGGAGGTGGTTAAAACAACATGTGCGGGTCATGCTAGAAATCTTGCATCAAGTGTGGACATCAGCACTTGCCCTGATGGTAAAATCTTTGTTCTTTAGTCTATACACGTGGCGAGTATTGTTTTGTTACTTTCTAAATGTTTCTTCATTTATACCACTTCTCTGGCTTTTCTTTCAGGAATTATCTGTGTTGGTGGTGATGGAATAATCAATGAGGTAAGCCTTTCATGTTTTCTGTGCTGGATCATAAGCTATCTAGGACTAATTGAAAAAAATTAATGGATATCTTTGTATAAATTCCAGTGGTTCAAGGCTTCTTTCATCATCACAATAAGAGGGGTAGTGGAGTAATTAGTTTTTTGGTAGGAAGTGGATTAGTTCATACATGGAACACCGAGACTGATGTGTACATCTTCTTCTCAACTGACACCAGAACAGCAGTGTCTGATACATGTATACTAGTATTAAAACTAATGTAGAATGGAAAGAAAACCAATTTCAATCCATGAATTCAAGCATATTGCTCCAAATGCTCCACTGATTATTTATATTCCCACACACTTTTTCCTCTCATATCCACAATGTGATCAGACCAGAATTTGGGTGCTCTTCCACTACTCTACCTTGCTGGTAGTTAGATCAGATGTGATCATAGTACGTCCCATGGCCTCTTGAGCATTTATTTCCTTCATACCCTCTTTTGTATATACAAACAGTGATAGGAGGTTTGCTGTGCAAGAAGACCACTGTGGAATAATCTACCGTTCCATTGTAAAAAGTTTGTCTCAAGCTTCATAATAGGTTTTTATCTCGTTTCTTCCTTTATTCTTTTTCTCCCCAACAATTCCGCAGAGAAGGGTACGCACTACTAGTGCTTAAGTATTAAATGTTGATCGTAGAATGTTTTTTGATGGAGTAAATTACATTCTGTCAGTCATCACATCGGGGATTGTTAAAATGATATAACCTTGCAAATTTTTCAATAAACAAGTTTGAAATCAGAAAAAGGAGTGACAAGTTTACACAGAAAAATCTAAACTCTTCAGTCTCCTTTATTTAATTGAGAGAAAGTAGTTAAGTCAAGTAAGAGTGGAAGAGATTTTAGTTTCTTGCCAAAGTGAATATCTCAAGAAAAAACAGGATCATGAATAGAATAACAACTTTTTTTGGGAGAGTAAGAGTTTATTGAATATATGATGATACAAAATACTCACCTAAGGTGGTTTGGTCATTTAGGAGGTCATCAATGAAGACCCCATTTAGAAAGCTTTGCTTTAAATGTGTAAAGAAAAAAATTGGTCTTCATAAAATCCCCGTGCCCATTTTTAATTCATAAAGCTGTCTCTACTTGATAGGATTGAGGTTAGTCACATTGTCTTTTCAAATCAGTGATCAGAGAGATAATCACCAAAATTTTCCTATCCTCCTTCGATAAGAAGATATTATTATTTAGAAAATGGGGTAAAAAATCATAGCCTCATCTGTACCTGCTTTCCTACCCTTGATTATGTCCCAATCAGCAGACGTAGAATCATCCAATGGAGAACATCTGTTAGAATATACAAAAAAGAAGGATCTCCTATTGTGATATCTGTATTGAATATCTATATACAATCATTGTGTAATGTGTATACCTTCACTATAAATAAAGAATAGTTCCTTTCATAGGAATCTTATCTGTCCCTCATAATTTATATAAACTGTTTCAAATCATTAAGGTGCTGTATATTGGCACAAAATATGGTGTATTTTATACCCCATCATCTTTTGAACAAGGATATTAAAGGTTGTGCTTTTTGTAGGAGTACTGTTCTTTTCACACACACAAACATCATTAATGATGGGCAAGTTATATGACGTTGTTGGTTTGTAGGTTCTTAATGGTCTCCTTAGTAGAGACAATCAAAAGGAAGGAATATCTATACCTATTGGAATCATACCTGCCGGTTCTGATAATTCACTGGTATGGACTGTTCTTGGAGTTAGAGATCCGATTTCTGCAGCAATGGCAATTGTAAAGGTAGCATTCTTTCATTTCTTTCTATTCGAGTAAGTGATGGGTATGTAATTAATAACTTTTATAGTTAGGATCAGACATCGATAACATTGGTTCATATCCATGTTGTTGATATAAGTTGACCATATTCTTTGTGTATTGATATTCATTTGATTAGGCATTGATAAATCTGTTCACTCATTCATTGCCAGTATTCAGTTTCTGATTTATCCATTTTAGCATCTGTTTATACCATATAGTCTAGTCATAGTTAGAAAGGAAAGCAAAAATAAGTACATTTCATCCCCATAAAATGGAAATGACTCTGTGCGAGTGAGGAGGGGGTTACATTCTTCTCCTCCTACAACCTATATAAGAGGAATTTTAAACATGAGGTGTGCAGAGAGCGAACTAAATGCCGACCAATTTTTCCCTTTTCTTTGGTTAAATAGTTGGACATTTATTGGCTATATGTCACTTCTGTTTTCCATGTCGGCAGTTGTGTAGACTTCTGGAAATCTTACTCTTATTTAATACTTAATAAATTCTTACATAATACATTCTGTTTCTTGTTTCAGGGGGGTCTTACTGCTACTGATGTCTTTGCTGTTGAATGGATTCAGACTAATACAATTCACTATGGATTAACAGTCTCATACTATGGTTTTGTTAGTGATGGTAAGTCAATGCAGTGTATTGAATATAGTGAAAAACTATACATGAGAATGATCTTCCTTATGTAGAAAATACACATAAGGTCATTTGTTTATAATGAAGAAAATATGAACTAAGCTTAAAATACAAACTAATGAATAATAACAAAGTAACAGAAGCTAAGTAACTGAAAAGTAATTGAAGATAAAAGATAAATATAAGATATTTAACACAATGTATACATTCTTTTAGTTATTACTATGGCAGAAATTATCGGATAAATGAGGGAAATCATTTGCTTTTATTACATTGTTCTTTCCTTTGTTTGTTTTGTTGCTACATTTGTTTTGTTACATTGCTCAAAATTGTTTTGTTCACTTTCCTTCTAAGTGAAGGTTCTTGAATGATTCTTTTATATAAATAAACTTTTTAGTTAAAGTCCTTTCTCTTTAGTAACTTTTGGCAATTAATGGGATGGTGCTAGGGGAAAATAGAACCTTTATTTAGAATTTAGATATGAATGCAATTGATCAATGTGGTGATACAAATATTAAGGCTCAAATTTAAATTTAAGTGTCTTATGTATTTTTCACATTTCAGTGTTGGAGCTTTCTGAAAAATATCAGAAGCGCTTTGGTCCACTACGATATTTTGTTGCTGGATTCTTCAAGTTCCTGTGCTTACCACGCTACAGCTATGAAGTTGAATATCTTCCGGCTTTGAAAACTGAGAGAGAAGGAAGGATTTCTGGTGAAAAGGAAGTAGTTGACATGTCAGATCTGTGTACTGACATCATGAGCAGATCAAATAAGGATGGAATGCCCAGAGCATCTAGTCTTTCAAGTATTGACTCAATAATGACTCCAAGTCGTATATCTGGTGGGGACCTGGATACCTGTAGTAGTACCCATGCTAGCACGGAACCTTCTGAATTGGTGCGTGGTTTAGATCCAAAGTCTAAACGCCTATCATCTGGAAGGGGCAATGTAACAGCAGAGCCAGAAGTTATCCATCCTCAGTTGCCTCTATCAACAACTCCAAACTGGCCAAGAACCAGATCTAAGTCAAGGAATGATAAAGGATGGACTGGATTGACCACAACACATGATACCACTCGATGGGGCAATACTGCAACGAATGATAGAGAGGATATATCATCAACACTGTCTGATCCTGGTCCTATCTGGGACGCTGAACCAAAATGGGATGCTGATCCTAATTGGGATGTGGAAAACCCAATTGAATTGCCAGGACCATCAGATGACACGGTAATGGGATCTACAAAGGAGGTTGTGCCTCGTTTTGGGGACAAATGGGTTGTGTCAAAGGGACGATTTCTTGGCATTCTGGTTTGTAACCATGCATGTAGAACAGTTCAGAGCTCTCAGGTGGTTGCTCCCAAAGCTGAGCACGATGATAGCACACTAGATTTGCTCTTGGTTCATGGGAGTGGTAGATTGAGGCTGTTGAGATTTTTCTTACTTCTACAAATGGGTCGACATCTTTCACTGCCATATGTTGAATATGTCAAGGTATTTGCATTTGTAGTTGTTTTACTCCGTGTTTTCTCATTGAACACAGTTGAAAATCACTGCATTTTCACACTAATATATTCTGATGACTACACACTAGTAAAACCACCTAATGATGTAATTCTGTGTGTGTGCGTGTGTGTATATATTCCAATCTTTTGTCTTCCTTCTCGGAAGATTATTATAATTTACACTTGTGATTAGTTTTGAACTATGTACGTATAGGTATCTTAGAATAATGTCCTTGTGAGCATATCTGGCTGTTATTTTATCCTGGTAATTTGAGCATCTGTATCTGTTAAAACTTGTGCATCCTGTTAATTTGTTGTAGGTAAAGTCCGTGAGGATAAAGGCTGGGAAGCACACTCACAATGGATGCGGTATTGATGGTGAGCTTTTTGCGCTCAATGGACAAGTAATTTCTTCTATGCTTCCAGAACAGTGCAGGCTTATTGGTCGCTTTCGTTTATGATAACTGAGTTTTTTTCAATTCTTTTATGGGTTCTGAGAAGTTTCATGTACCTTCTCATATATAAGTCCAGATACCCAATTTGTCTTGCAAATTCCTTATCGCTGTAACAGCTGAGCTTTGTAAATCTTTTGGTCCGGTTATATGTATCTGTTGTTGCTTGCTTACCTGTCTTCCTTTTTTTTGGTTTTATATATATATATAAAAAACGCTCATTTATGCACTTCCTGCAGCCAGAAGGTTGAATATATTGATGATAACCATTTCCTCGAATGGTCAGTTGATTTTCTTATTCTAAAGCTTTTGATCGTGATCTTGCTTCTCAAAATCTGGTTATCATGTTTGGTCTTCTGCATGTACTGTTTTCACCGCATGGTGTAATCTCGAGATATTGTCGGGTCTACGATCAAAGTTTTCCTAAATTCAAACACGTGAATGAATGTGATCGACGATTTTATCTAGATCTAGCCGATACAATTTTTTAAAGGACTCTATAGGGTGAAGTCAGAAAATTTGTTTTACCAGCTCTAGAAGTGGATGTTAAGCCTTGGCAAAACAGGATTGAGTAGGAATCTATTCTGAGTATTTTGACAGGTTCCATAATTACTGAACAAAGTTGTGAAGGTTTCCAATGCGGGAAGAGTATCTTGATGTCAGTTTAATTAATAAGACAAAATATAATCTGTTGACCTTTCCTCAAATAAAAGAGAAATTAATCTGCAATTTTTTTCTTAAAATTACTACAGAAAAGATATTTGACTGCAAAAATAAAATAGAGAAATATTGGATTAGAACTAAAAGAGAAAGAGAAAGACATCATTATATTAGGAAAGTGTTACTTTATTTTTTCACATTAGTGCAGAGAAGACGTCTTTTTCCGACCCAACAAAATTACAGCTTTTGAATGCATATTTGCTTCCATATATAATTGATGTAAATATGAACGATGTCTAAAGAAAATTGGTGAGACGGTAAGAGGGCCAAAATCTACTAAATGTTTTCTTAAAAAAAAAAACAAATATGATTTACGAAAGCATAAAAGAAATAAGAAAAAGAGGTGTGCGTGGCTATGATAAGTATGAAACTAAGAAAGAAATGTCCGAAAATAAGAGGGAAGAATAAACATAATAATTAATTACAAAATTCAAAAGAAGAGGAGAAGAATGGTTGAGTTGAGATGGATGGATATGGATATTATAAGAGTGTTGCAGAATGGGTCACGTGTCCTCTTCGCGGGTGTGACTTAGATTATTATTGTTATTATTATCAGATAATTACATAATACTGAGATTATTTATCCATTATACAAAATTTGGGGTCGAGGTTAAGAAAAGGAAAGGGAACAAGGAAACCCTTGATTTGGACGTGCAGAGGAGAAGAGAGAAGAAAGAAAAGAGAAGAGAGGATAGGATAGGATAGGATGAACAGCAGCAGTGCGCTCAGAGCAGGTGCTATGACATCGTCGATGGTGAGCGTGTCTCCAAATTGTTATTGCAACTGTAATTGCTCATCGACGACGATGATGCACATGAGGAAGACGACGAAGATGCCTTTGTCAGTTGCAATGAAAAGCAAAGTCGTTCGGGGTGTTCGGTGTGAGGTTGCCATAAACGCGGTGGAAGAGTCGTCAACGTCCGCAGAGGCGAAGGTTGGAGCGCGGGTTAAGGTAAAGGTGGGTCTGAAGGTTTACCACGTCCCTAAGGTTCCGGAGCTTGACCTTACGGGTATGGAAGGTGAGATCAAGCAGTACGTTGGCCTCTGGAACGGTAAGCGAATCTCTGCCAATCTTCCTTACAAGGTTCAATTTGTCACTGACGTCCAAGGTCGTGGTCCTGTCAAGTTCTTTGCCCATCTCAAAGAAGATGAATTCGATTATGTTTAGCTTCTCGTTACGCCCACTCTATTTGTATGTCACTCACTTCCCTCATTATCACACTACTATTACTTCTACCCGTGAATAATCAAATCATCCATGTGAGGTGATGTTATCTGCACTGCACCCTTTTTGTGTATAATGTAATTGATCCTCCTCCTTTAGTTAACTTCTTTATATCTTGCAGTTTTAATCCTCCTTAATTTTCACTCTACTATTAGTGATATTTTCGTTGCGGTTGCACCTGGTTAGAGGACATCATTTATATAACCCATCCCAACTCTCTTTCCGTATTTTTTTTTTTTTGCGATTCCTGCCTTCTCTCAGCCGCTACAATAATCTTTTATTGCTCTTGGTTTCTAACTTCCCGAGTAACTTGTGGGAGGTGCTGGTAATAATCCTTCAAGAACTAAGCAGTATTGCAGCAATTGAAGCAAATCTTCAGAAGAGAAGAACTGCAACTACTTTCTTTTACAACATACAATTACAATATTGCAAAACATTCTTTACAAAGCAGAAAAGACTTAATTTCCCATTAGCCAACTTCTTATGAGTCAGCCACATATACTTTATCAGCTTGAGTAAACCATATAACTCCTTTAACTGCTTCTTAAAACTAAAATAATACTTTGACAATTGAAACAACAATAAAGTTTGAATTTCACGACTGGTTACATTTTCCACCCTTGCTTTAAACTTCCAGAAAACGCTTCCAACATCTTATTTGAATTTTAGAAAATAAATCCAACACATTCGGGTTAGATCGTCTACAAAATATAATGTAGTAACGATTACCTTTAAGGGAGAGGGTTCTTTGAGGCTCTCCAAGTGGTACTTGGGAATGGAAGCTTACTTTGCTTTCCATGTTGACAAGCATGACAATCTGTAGAAATCACTTCAAAATCAGCTAAATTTTTTACCATTTCATATTTTGCATTTTGAGAAGCCCTAGGTAGTGATAATGCCCAAGTCTCTTGTGTCACAACTCAGCAACATTTTCTTTTACTGAGAAAACTACTTGTTCCTCCAAAGTTGGATTAAGTGAAAATTTTTGCCTCTTATTTTCACCTTGAACAAATCTTGACCTGCAACATCCTTGATTAGGCATCAATTGTCTTCAAAAATTACCTTAAAGCCTTTTTCTAATAATTGACCAACACTCAACAAGTTTTAGTCTAGGTGAGATACATACAATACATAAAAAATTGTTTTATTTCCAGCATGTGATGCAATGACAATGGTTCCTATTCCTTTTACTGGAATATAATCATCATGACCTATCTTAACTTTTGAAAATTTTGAAGGCTAAGTTCCCTGAAGAGTTCCTTGTCATGAGTCATGTAATTGGTGCACCCACTATCAATTGGTCAGGATTCACTTGAGACATTGCTTGAAAAACAAGTTGCAACAAAAAGTTGATCTTCCTCTTCATTTGCAATTTTAGCATCTTCTTACTGCTAGATTTTATTCCCTCAAATCACAACTTGAAGAAGTTCATTGCACTTATTGCACTTAGCATCAAGCCTTCTCCAGCATTTGAATGGTGGATGGCCCATCTTGCTGTAATGCTTGCAAGGAGGATACATTCCCTTCGGACTTCCAGCTATGTTTTCATTTTTGAAGGAACTTTCTCCATTTGCTTGCTGCTTGTTCATGTTCTTTTTATATCTCCCACCATCTTCATGTTTGATAAGTAATGCTTCCTCAACAAATCTTTCTTCTCTTGTAACCCTTCATTGTTCTTGTGCTTGCAAAGAATTCAACAATTGTGCCAAGGTGATCTTGGATAGGTCCTTAGTGTTTTCCAACACGGTTATGGTTGCCTCAGATCTTTTAGGTATAGTAACATTTTTTCAACAATGCGGGAGTCATTAAACTCAGTACCGAGCAATCTTACTCTATTTGCTATGCTTAAAAGCTGTTTAGAGTATTCTCTAATGTTTTTTGATTCCTTCATCTTTTGCAATTCAAAATCTCCAATAAGATTCAGCAGCTGCATGCCTTTAATTTGACCATCTCCGTCATACTCCCTTTTGAGATATTCCCAACTGGTTTTGACTGACTTTAAAGTCATGATTAGAGTAAAATTGTTGGTGATACTGCATCGGGGTCGCCTTTGCCTTAGCTTTTTTGGTTTTTCTGTCCCTGTGATTTTTTTTATTTGAATCATTGTTGGATTGTTGGGTAGTGTGGAAACTTTATACTATTCTTTTACTGCTTTCCATAGATCTAAAGCCTCCAGGTAGGTTTCATTCTAACGTTCCAAATATGATAATTTTCACCGGTGAAGACCGTTGATGTTATTGTTGATAGATTTGAATCTCCTTCCATACTTTTAGGTTTTACTCTCAGATTCCTCAAGAATAAAACTCTATAATACCAATTGTTAGTAATAATCCTTCAAAAACTAAGCAGTATTGTAGCAATTGAAGCAAACTCCTCTTAAGTGCATCTTCAAGCAATTAAAATATCGGACTCAAGCAATTAAAATAATATTGTGTCTGCATATCGCCATTACATTAGATTGAAAGGATATATCAGATATGCTATCGCTGTCTGAAGTTTTCAATGTTGAAAGCAGGTAGACTAAAAGAATGATATAAATTCAGCTTTTGCTGTGATCCTGTCACTTTTGTTACCCGAGAGTTTAAATATTTTCAAGTTTAACACGTCCATCTTGTAACGATGTAAGACATTCACATTACACCATAATATAATCCATCTCTTATATTTTACCAATCAATGTTATTTGATAATTTGAATGTTTAGCTTAATATTTTAATATTCATTTGTAAGTGTCTTTTTTTGGTAGATGCAATGGTATACTTTGACAAAGCTGTCTTTTAATATTCATTGGGAGGGTTCTTTTATTATTAAGAAGTGGATTTTGACTTTAATTTAATTTTATAAAATTTATTTATATAAAATCTACTTATATTAAAATATCCTTATTCCGTCCTCTACTAACATCATCTCCATGTTCATTCAACATTTTTAGCATAATTTCTATCACCGTCAAGCTCATTGATAAATGTGTATCATCAACGCGGACATCCAAAACTCTATTTATTAAGATCAGATGTTGCGCATCCTTAACCTCTTCATCAAACGTTATCTCCTTCAATTATGCATTCGTCGCCAAATTTAATACAGTGCAACAATTGTTCTAACTTGTTTGTTCATCAATTTCACGTTATATGTCTCAAAAACCAAATCATTCATCTTCTTTTGATGTAAGTGATTTCTTCTTTTTGTATATACCTAGAATTAGATAATGCCACAAACATTGAAATTTTATGATTACCTAAATAAAATAGAGAAAATTTAAAACTACAACTAAAGTCATAAATTTTATTTGCCATTTCAAATTGGCCATAATCATGTTCACACCCAGAAAAGGAACAAGTCAAGCTCAAAACAAGAATAATAAACTTCACAGGAGACATTCATCCCCGCACGTTTCCCACCATTTTGTAGGAAATATAGCTTTTCTACAATCTATGACCTTCATAGAAGAAAGTCTTCTAGCATAATAAAACTCAATAAATTGCATATTAATTGTTTCTTTTTTTGCAATATCGTTGTCCAATTTTCTGATACATATATACAAATTCTATTTCACCTTGGATCATCATTTCTATGAAGGAAGACCTATGAACCTTATTATTTTACCTCTAATCGATCATTTTTGAAATAGGTTCATAGCTACACTTAGGTTCTTGAATCTAAATTCCTCTTCTAACAAATTTTGATCAATATATACATTTAACTTTGTTGGATATTAAGCTTAAATACTGATTTTAGTCTTAAATTTTGTTAAATTTTATTCTTTTTAGTTCTTTATATTTTGTATCCTATTATATTATATCTACTGGACTGCCTCTGTCCGACTCTGCCGGACTACCTCTGCTAGGGTGCCTATGTCGGAGTCGGGTTGTTTTTGCCGGGTACAAATAAATTAAAGTTAATTTTCATGTCAGATACACCATTGCCACGTAACATAAAATGTCCACTCTATAAAGTTTGCTGTTAAGTATTTTAACGTGATTAATAAAAATGCTCAATCAAACAAAATTTACAAATATTATAATCAAATTAAACAAACTTAAAATCAGTATTTGACTAGATATTATAAAGATATTGTTAATTACAATATCCTATGTTGCAATATTGTAACTAACATAGTATTGTAAGTAACATAGAATATTATAACTATAATATTTAACTTTTTTTTCTTTAAACTCGTGCATATAAATTGAATTTAATAAGTTTATTATAAATATAATTAATTACAAATTCATGTATATTATAAATATTTGTTAATTTATCATATGAGTTAATAAACTTAGATATCTCCAAATATAACATTTTCTTTAATAAAATAACAATTAATCATTTTATAATTAAATAATTGACTTTGAAATTACTATATTTTACAGGTCTTCATGAGATCGCAATGTTTCAGTTTATATATTTTAATCAAATCATTGAGCAATAAATATATCCTTTATTCCAATATGTTTTTCTTAAAATAACATTTTTAGGTTAATTGCCACATTTTAGATATCATCACTTTTAAAACTTTTTCTCGAAGCTTTGTTTTTAATGACATTTAAAGGAAAATATATATGTATATAAGATTATTTTTTTCCTCAAATGTTAATTGGTGTGACTTTTTTATATATTGAAATAAATATTCTAATTGAAGTAAGAGACGTTTAAAAACATCCTTAACGGAAAGAAATCTTCATTTTCCTATTCATTTTCATCATAAGGGTTTCATAGCCGGTTGTATTGTCATTATCTGTCCTTTTTAATAGAAATTTCAGGAACGCTCTTATCAATAGAAATTTAATATATTTGACGTTCAATTTAACCAACTATTACAAATGTTTCAATAAATTTTAACTACTAATCACAACCCAGTAATATCAGGTAGAAGTCACAATAATCTAAAAATGAGCACGTCAGTCGGAATTGTAATTATTCTGTGTCAAGATCAATGGATACTGACGAAGGGATTCTGTGACGCTTCAAAATGCTCGAAGTGGCACGTTTTGCCATTTCATAGTTCAAGACAATGACTCGTTCATCATCCAAATCAATTCGTAAGAATTCTGCATTACAGCTTTGAACAAGTTGGCGCAAGTGTTTTAGATTGTCAATTTCTGTTCCATTAACCTTCAAAACCTGGGTATTAAAATTTAAAAATAAAAGCAAACGGGAATTAATATATCATTCATTTTAAGGAAACGGTATTAACTTGAAACAATGAGCAAAATATGTAAACAATTTGTAATTCATTATTGTCCTTATTCTAGAAGTGAAAAGGCAAATTTATCTAAAGAAATTGAGACCTTGTTCCCCTCCCACCAGGCAAGTCTATTGTAGGTTGTGCTCGATTTTTATGTGAAATTTGGTCATTAAGGTCTTGTGGATAGACTAAAGGCTTGTCCTGTTGTCCTGTTCTAAAGCATACTCTAGTAAAAATTCGTTATGGGTGGCCATTGCATCAATAATGTCATAATTGGAAAACAAGCTAGCTTTTGAGATTTAGTTAAATCTCAAACTCCGTATTCTAACAGTGAGTAGAAATATGATGTGAGTTTGACCATTATATGATTTACTAAACGAGTAAATGACTTAACCATAGACAAGTTGACACCTGTAATTCTGCAAGACGCTCATATCCAGCATTGATATCATCCATCAAGACCTAAAACAAACAAGATATTATTAGTAGAACAACTTTGAACCAAACATCTTGATTCATTTGCTAAAACCAATTCACAAGGAAACTGCACCATATAGTAACTTAATAGTCATAAAACTTTGGCAAATTATAAGAATTTTATTGGTGATCAGGCAAATTATTTTCTAAATCTACGTCTTCACTCCTTTGCCCAAAATGTTTCGATTCAAGTTGAATTTTGAAAATTAATTTGAAATGGTAAATCTAATCATTAGGAAATGAAAGTTTTTTCTGTCCAATTGAGTGCATTATAAATATCATTATGTGGCACAAACAATTATGTTGCTGCTTAAGAAGAAGCCTCATATGCCAATCCTTCTTTACTCTAGCAAAAGAAGTAAAATTCATGTGGTGTTAATCATGTCAATAAGCTTTAGAAAGACAGACACTGTTATAATCTCAGTAAAAGAAGTGCTATCAGAAAAGCAAAGGAACAAAGCACAAAAAGCCTGTCAAGAAAGACATAATGCATGAAGGACCTATGCCCTCTATTGGCTGTCACCAGTTGCAAGTCTGTTATTACGCATAACAGACACAGAAATGGCAAAAATTAACTCTATAAGATTTTCATCGGCGTATAAAAGATGTCTACCTGAGAGAGGATAACAAGTTGTTGATTTGCTTTCTTGGGCAATTCCCTTAGTGCCCGCTCACACAAACGACGAGGTGAAGTATTATACCAATCTTCCCCATACTCATGAAGGTATGGTTGAGTGAGTGGAACAAATACCAGACCAGCGAAAATGTAATAACTTGGAAGTTTATCAAACTGATGAACTGGAACCAGCGGTTGGATCTGAAATGTTGATGGCAATATATTTAACAAAACTCTTAAACCAACAGGTAACACAAAAATGTAACTAGTAGGAAAAGCAATTAACTCAGGAATGGCAAACATCAACTAACTGCAGCATTGTACAGTTAACAATCTCAGTTCAAATAAAACTCTCCATCCTTCATTTGTTAAAAATGATCAAACGTTAAAACAAAATTAATGGTTGTAATCCCTTTTAATGGAAGAAGTGGAAGGGACCTTAATCAATTATGAATACAACAAAACAGTAAAACTGCAGTGAGTACTATAGCTGGAAAATAAATTCAAGACTCTACAAGTTTAAGTTGTAAAAATCGTGAATATAAATGAGTAGTCGACACTCTATATAAAACAGAGTGCCATCTCTTTAGCATTTTGATAATAACAGTGGGATAACCACATCATAAAAGCTAACTATTGTACTTGGAGAATCCAAAGCCTTACAAAGGTCACAATAGAATCCCATACTTCAAGACCCATACCTTGCAGCTGAATCCTTATACATCGACTCAATTAAGCTAAAATTTAAAAACTCAACCAGTGATACTTGAAAAACTTGAATTAAGTAAAACAGTGCATTTTCTTATTACGCTGTTACAATTTACTACTGTATTTATAGAGTACAAAGGAGCAGAATACAAAGGTCAATGCACTTCCTTAAACCCTAACCTAATAGTTGGGTTCTCATACATAAATAATAATAATAATAAAGAAACATTACATATCAACAGATATAATTAAGGAAACCTTGATAGAAACTTTTATCTGAATGAATATTGAAAACTCAACTGCATTTGTTCTATACACTGCGTTTATATACATAGGTCTAACTAACTGAAAGTTAGTTAGAGTTTACACCTGTCAAAGTTAAAGAACCCTATATTACAGCTGTACAAGAAAACAGAGTAAAAAACTACTGTAACTAACAGAGTTTATGGCTGACAAAATTAAGAAATAGTATACTACTGTTGTACATGAAACCAGAGTTAAACTCCTCTAACAATCAAGAAGTACAGAAATCATTTCAACTTGTTCTCACTCCAGAGTGGAAAGTACAACCTCAAATAAGACAGAGTATCCTATAAAATAGAAGAAAGAAAAAACATCACTACTCACAAATCAATAGTGCAGCAACACTACCCCCATGTGCATGCATTGAAAAAAATAATGCAACTCTCTGAAATTAGGATTACCAAAACACCAGAAACAGGCCATAAACACAATCCTGTTTCTTAGCTTGTTGAGAACAATCATTCACTTACTAAACATAAGAAATACACAATAACATACGGGTTGGAGAATAATGCTAAGCTCATGCTCTTGGCCATCCCGCAGAACTCTAACTATTGCTTTTTCATTAGGTTTCTTCATAGACACCAAGTGATCAAATGTTATCCGTTCTCTGTTTCGAAAAGGAACTGCAGCATACATAGAGGTTGAGTTAGTTACAACTTTAACTATGACAGTTGTTGCAACCTATTGGATAACCTCAATATCAAAATATAAAGAGTATGCTCTGACAATTTTCAGCGTGGGAGGACTCCCAAGTCTCATACCTTGCCATTGCACCTAAGCCTTGTGTTCTATCAGGTTGATGCTAGCAATGCAGACATGCAATATTAAAGCAGAAGAGGAACTCAAATAAATGGAATAACTTAGATAGTTGCTGCCATGTTTATTCTTTCCATATCACATACATCTGAGCCACATTTGGCTAAGACTTCTTGATGATTATCTATACAGTAAAAAATGTATAATGAAAATCCAGGGAACAGAAAAGAAAGAACACACCTGTCCCATCATTTGCTAAAAGAACACCATCAAATGAAAGTATAATATCATCTTTCTTCAAAATCTTGTATGCATCTGAAAGTGGATTAATTTTGCTTACAATCACCCCAGTCATATCAGGTCTCATGCTAAAATGGTTTCTGAGGTGCACATTTTCAGTAGTCTGGCATGACAAACCCAGAGAACAAAATCCAATATATTTTCCATTTTCTTCTACACCAGATATAAAATGCTTTATTACAGGAACAGGAATAATGTAACTGCAACATCCAATACAAAAGGAAGTAATCTAGTGTACAAAAATTATGTTTGATCAGAAAAGCACAATATAAAATATATAATTCTTCACAACATCCAATATATTTTCCATGTTCTACACAAAAATGCTTTATTAGAGGAACTGTATAATGTAACTGTAACATCCAATATGAAAGGAAGTAATCTAGTGTGCAAAATTTATGTTTGATCAGAAGAGCAGAATATATAATGCTTCATGATAGTTTGCATGGTTTTGTACCCATGATCTAGTAACTTCGTGATGATAGTTTGCATTGTTGTGCACGTGATCTAATAACTTCTTGATGATAGTTTGCATGGTTGTACACATGATCTAGTAACTTCGTGATGATGATATGCAGTGCAGTCAATGGCATCATGTAACACATTTGCCCTGCTTCTATTACAAGATGTAAGGTTGCTCATGATAACTCCTCCCTGATTCTCCCTTTTAAACCAATTGGATTTTAAATTTTAGGGATACTTATATCTTATACTAAAAAAATTTCTCAGACCTTGATGCTCTATTTGCACTTTGAAGATGCCTTGCTACAAGTTTCAACATATGAGCTTTAAATTTAGAGAAGAGCTTTATAGATATGTATAAAACTTTATTGTATGTGAATTGTTTCTTGTTATTTTATGTATGTTCTTCTTTCTGTTTCATATTTTAATTACTCTATTTCACAAGCTTTCACTTTCTTTCACATAAAAGTTCTACTATCTTTTTTATTATTTCGTTTCATCTTGTACAAAATCTCAAAGTCTAAAATACACTCTTCAGTTTTCACTATATTCTTTAATTTTGTTTCAGTTTTCTTCTGCAGCATCTCTGTTTTCTTCTGTTTAAAAGGGACTGCCTTTGTTGTTCGCTTTTTTTCTTCAAAAAATATGTTCTAAATTCTTTGTCAATGTCAAGTGCTCAATTGTGCATTTTTTCTTTTCTAGTTTCCAGGTTTTTCAACATTTTCCTAGAATGTCTATCAACGATAGAGGATAGGGGAAATTTTTGTCAGCTTCGCCAATCCAAGCCTTACCTTAGGCAATTAAAAGTCTGGTAGAGGAGAGAGATTAGTCTGTTAAAGGAGAGAGACTAGTTGTTAGAGGAGAGAGTATAAATAAACAAAGAAAATAGAGGGAGGGAATATCAGATATTTTTGTGCCTTTTTGGGTAGAGACTGGATCGTTGTTCCAGTGGAGGAAGGGAGGCTTCCTTCGGGAATACTCACTTGTTATTTCTGTTCATCTATACTTTACAGAATAATACAGTTTATATTCATACAATTGCGAGTGTGTGAGTGGATTTCCATCTGTTACGGTCCTTGAGTAAAGGGACCTAACAGATTTGGTCCGACCTGCCGGATCTCTTCGGAGGGGAGAGGAGTGAGCTGTAGCGGAGAAGAATGGAGGAACGAATGGGGGCTGTGGAATCAACAGTGGAAGAGTTGAAGGCGGAAATAAGAGCGATGACTCTCGAGTTCCGAAGAGCTTTCGGACGACGCTCTGGGAACCGAGAACGAAGCTCTAAAGGGAGTCGTTCTGTCAATGCCGATCGAGAGCGACGATTATCGGAGAGTTCGGAGGAAGAATCGGAAGACGTCCGGAGCAAAGTACAACGGAGCAAAGTACAACGCAGCTGGACGAAGCGCGTTGAGCTACCAACTTTTGAAGGTACTGACCCCACAGGTTGGGTCGCAAAGGCTGAAAAGTTCTACGACATTCAAAGCGGAGAAGGAGAAGATTAAGTTGGTTTATATATGTATGGAGGGAGGCGCGAGCTACTGGTTCCGCTTCTGGACGAAGAAAACCAAACACCCAACGTGGAAGCTATTTACAGAGGCACTGACGCGGAGGTTCGGCGAACTGAACCGAGGCACCATTTTTGAGAAATTGGCCGTTGTACGACAGACGGGAAGCGTCGACGCGTACATCCAGGAGTTCGAATTTTTGGTGGCGCAGGCAGCGGGAGTGAATGAGGAGCAATTACTGGGATATTTTTTCGGCAGGAGGACTGCGAAATCTGGTGAGGCCGCACGATCCACGTGATCGGTTAAAGGCGATGAAGCGAGCTTGAGACGTCGAACAGGCTGGGTCAGGATCGTGAGGGAGTGGCGGAACGGGAAGAAAAGGATGGACGACATGGGGACGATATTCCGCGAGTTCCGGGACAGTCGTGGAAACATATCGAGAATCATCGGAGGCACCCGTGAACACTAGCGGAGGGCATGGCTCAAAGAAGGAAGACATCTCCAATAATACGAGCTCCAAAGTGGGTAGCAGTGGAGGGGAAACAACCAAGGTCGAAGGGTAAGAACTCTACCCTATCCAGAATATATTAAGAGACGTGAAGAAGGACGTTGCTTCCACTGCGGCAGACCTTACAGTCCTGGCCATCGTTGTTCAGAGAGAAGCATGTGTGTCATGATATTGGCTGAGGAGGATGGAGAAGACGAAACAGACGAGAGCGTCGAGATGGAACAAATGGTGATGGAACTGTCGGGGTTGTTTGCTGGAGGACTCACGCAATCTAATACTATGAAGTTGCAAGGCTGGACAGAAGGGAGGAGAGTTATGGTATTAATTGACAGCGAAGCTAATTATAGTTTTATATCCACTAGTTTGATGAAAGAATTGGGTTTGGAAACCACCGACACACGTCCTTATAAAGTGTGCTTGGGAGATGGGCAAAAGAAAGTGACCAATGGGTATTGCAGAGAGGTCCCCGTGAAATTAGGTAGTTTGGAGGTCAAAGATAAATTGTATTTCTTTGAGTTAGGCGGTGTGGATGTGATATTAGGAATCACTTGGTTAGCTTCCTTAGGAGAGATTAAAGTGGATTGGGGACAACTCATTATGAAGGTGAAGCAAGAAGGGAAAGATGTGGAGATAAAAGGAGATCCCACCTTAACGCGTAGAATGGTGACACCCGAAGTTCTCTTAAAAGAAAAAGAGATAGAAACCATGCCTCTAGGTTGGGACTTAAGCCAAGAAGAAATGACAGTAGAAGACTGGGAAGCAGAGAGAGTAGCACCAGTGCAGGAAGCGGGATTGCAACAGATTTTGGCAAAGTTCAAGGGGGTGTTTCAAGAACCCTAGGGGCTGCCACCAGAGAGGAAAATAGACCATCGAATTCCATTGAAGGAAGATAGTCTTCAAATTAACTCAGTACAGTTTGTGCGTGCAATGGAGGTGTTGTACACGAAGCTCCGTGACAAATATACCGAAGTCAAGACTAAGAAACTATCTGATTTGGAACACCTTAACGACGAACAACAATTGAAAGTCATCAATTATTTGTCCGCTGCAAAAGAGGTTATGAAGCACTTGAAGATCGAGAAGGAAGAGCTTCTTGGACAAGTCAATGAATTGCGAGTCGAGCTCGCTTCGCTAAAGGCTGCCAAAGACAACCAGTTAGCATACTACCAGATGCTTTTGAGGAAGGAAAGCCACAAAAATAATTTTTTTTCTAAAGAAGTGGAGAAATTGCAGCAGCTTTGCCTAGAAGGAGCATATCAGGATTTGTATAATAGCAAAAGGATCGTAGCTGTAGGAGACCATCAAGTGGAGGGAGCTTTACCAACTGAACTGCAAGACAAGAGACCATGTACACCCCTCTGAAAAGTGTTACAGTGCAGGAACCAGCAGCAACAAGGGGAGGAGATACCCAAGTTTTAAATACAATGGCTAGAGGATGGTTTGGATGGTGTTATTTGGGAAGAGGAATATTACATCCTGCAGTTCCTGACTTCAACCTTGAGGACAAGGTTGATGTTGGGGAGGAGGGTAATGTTAGGCAATTAAAAGTCTGTTAGAGGAGAGAGATTAGTTGTTAGAGGAGAGAGTATAAATAAACAAAGAGAATAGAGGGAGGGGATATCAGATATTTTTGTGCCTTTTTGGGTAGAGACTGGATCGTTGTTCCAGTGGAGGAAGGGAGGCTTCCTTGGAGAATACTCACTTGTTTTTTCTGTTCATCTATACTTTACAGAATAATACAGTTTATATTCATACAATTGCGAGTGTGTGAGTGGATTTCCATCTGTTACGGTCCTTGAGTAAAGGAACCTAACACCTTCACACCCAACAATACAACCATTACCCTATTGGGACAACCTTCTTCAACCCACACCCACTAACTTCAAATAATTTTGCCAGGTGGTTCACTCATATTCTATAGCTTCAATATACATCCTAACTTTTAGTAGAAAATAATACTAAAATTTATTATTTAGAATTGATTGAAAATACATTCTCATATCCTCTATTTGTAACAATCTAATTTTCCTAAAAAGGGAAATAGAGAAACTAGAAAAACAAAATAAAATAAAAGATTGTATATCTATTTTCTCTAATTAGGAAGATTCTAAAGATATCTTCTCTAATTACAACACTTTTCAACCTCTCACACCATCCAACCAATGGAACCTTCCATTGAGAACACATCACCTTCCCTCGTTCATACAGATATTCAGTCTTTATGATGAATAACCCAAAATCTTCAAGATTTTCACCCCCTGGATCACATAACTTGCTCCCTGTCAGAATAACTTAATTGGATGGGTTAACTTCCTAGAATAGGTTAACTTATGCATAGTATTTATTACCTATGTGACCAATATGTGCAGAATTTATCATTACTTTTTTGTGTATCTTTGATGCCAGGAACTCCTATAAATGAATAGGGTGAGAGATGAAAAACACTCTTAAGCATTTTTTCCATACCGCTATTTCAAGTTGGAATCAGTTTTTCATTCAATATGGTATCAAAAGAAAAGATCCATGGCTTCAGAAAATGTTCCTCCTCCTTCCCCTTCATTTTGATATTTCCAGTTTTTATCCTAGTTTAACCTAATTATTAGCATAGCCATTAGTTCTTCCTGTCTCTATACTTTCTAAAGAACCACCACGCCACTCCTTACCCAACTTGACCCACCATTTATTCAGCTTTGTGTCTCATGATGAGCTAATTTTCCAAGAAAACCACTTATTATGTTTACTGTTCTTGACTTAGATTATTTGGTCTCTGCGTTTACTTTCCCTCACGGAATCCTAGACCATAAAACTATACCTGATTTTTCCACACCCTTAACAATACCGTAAAGAACAATTTAGCTACAAAGTAGGAAATAATAAAATAACAAATCATGACCTTCAGTGGAAGGCTGCTCTCAAGGTTGCAAAACTGAGCTTAATCTATAATACTATTATGAAATAGTGAAAGAGATGAGGGGAAATCTCCCTTGTGTTGAATATACACATAGGGTCCTTTATTTATAATAGAAGAAATATGGACTAAGCCCAAAATACAAATAAGAAATATAAACAAACTAACTAAGAAATATAAACAAACTAACTAAAGATAAGAGATAAATATAAACTAAATATAATATCTCTAACACTCCCCCTCAAGTTGGAGCATACAAATCATATGTTCCAAGCTTGTTACAGAGATAGTCAATTCTTGGTCCTCGCAAGGACTTAGTGAATATGTCTGCCAACTGGTTGCTTGAGTTAACGAACTCAGTCTTGATATCTCCGGATATGATTTTTTCTCTAATAAAATGGCAATCAACTTCAATGTGCTTGGTTCTCTCATGGAAGACAGGGTTAGCACTAATATGAAGAGCAGCTTGATTATCACATATAAGTGTCATGTGAGTGATATCTCCAAATTTCAATTCACTAAGTAATTGTTTAAGCCATACAAGCTCACAAGTAGCTGATGCCATAGCTCTATATTCTGCTTCTGCGCTGGACCTAGCCACAACACTTTGCTTCTTACTTTTCCAAGATATCAGGTTGTCACCAATAGAGACACAATGTCCAGAAGTAAACCTCCTATCAGAAGGGGAACCAGCCCAATCAGCATCTGAATAACAAACGATTTTTGTATCGTTGTTAGGACCATATAGCAAACCTTTTCCAGGTGATCCTTTAATATACTTCAGTATGCGAACAACTGCATCCCAATGGTCTTCACATGGGGAGTTAAGGAATTGACTCACC
The DNA here is from genome assembly GCA_027742785.1 of Vigna reflexopilosa. NCBI lineage: Eukaryota > Viridiplantae > Streptophyta > Magnoliopsida > Fabales > Fabaceae > Vigna > Vigna reflexopilosa. The sequence continues at coordinate 106,238 of CM050928.1, read as the reverse complement.
ACACTAACTGCGAAGGAAATGTCAGGACGCGTAACAGTAAGATAGTTTAATTTACCAACTAATCTTCTGTAACGTTCAGGATCTGAGAAAGGCTCCCCTGATTTGGTAGGAGCTTGATGTTAGGATCCATAGGTGTCTCAACAGACTTACAGTTCATTAACCTTGTTTCCTCCAAGATATCTAACGCATACTTCCTCTGAGATATGACAATACCATCATTGGATTGTGCTACTTCAATACCCAAAAAGTACCGGAGTTTGCCAAGATCTTTGGTTTAAAAATGGTGACAAAGGTGTTGTTTCATCTGAGAGATGCCAAGGTAGTCGCTTCCTATGAGAACAATGTCATCGACATACACTATTAAGTACATACATCCAGCACTTGAGTGGCGATAGAACACTGAATGATCCGCTTCACTGCGAGACATACCAAATTGTTGAACAACACAGCTGAATTTACCAAACCAGACCTGAGGAGACTGTTTTAGGCCATATAGGGATTTGCAAAGACGACATACCAATCCAGATGACTCCCCCTAAGCAACAAAGCCGGACGGTTGCTCCATATAAATTTCTTCATGCAAATCACCATTAAGGAAAGCATTTTTGACATCAAGTTGGTAAAGAGGCCATTGTCGAAGAGCGGCCATGGCAATGAATAGGCGAACCAAGATCATTTTCGCCACTGGAGAAAAGGTATCACCATAATCCAAACAAAAAATTTGTGTGTAGCCTTTGGCAACCAGTCGAGCCTTCAAATGATCAATTGTACCATCATGGCCAACTTTGATAGCATACACCCACCTACAACCAACAACAGACTTTCCAGATGGTAATTGGACAAGCTCCCAAGTTCCACTTTTCTGTAAAGCACTTAATTCATCCAGCATGGCTTGACGCCAACCAGGATGAGTTAAGGCATCACCCACAGACTTGGGAATTGACACAGAAGAAATGGATGAGAGACATGTGTAAAAAGATGGAGATAACCTGTGGTAACTAAGAACAGTATAATGGGGGGAAGGGTTACGAGTAGAGCGTATACCTTTACGAAGGGCAATAGGCAGGTCAGACTCATTTGCTGGAGCCAGAGGAGACACAGGAGGTGGCACATAAGGTGAGTCATGAGGGAGACGATTGCTGCGACTATAAACCTGAAGGGGTGGAGTTGAAGGACGATCCTGTGGGGAATGAAAGTCTAAAGGATCACAGACAATAGGAATATCAACAGTGGTAGGTGGAGGTACAGAACTAGAAGATAGTTGTGAAAAATAAAACGACGATTCATCAAAAGTGACATCAACAGAGATAAAATGACGATTGAGGGAAGGAGAAAAACACTTATAGCCCTTTTGTGACCGTGGAAATCCTAAGAAGACACATTTGTGAGATCTAGGAGATAACTTATCAAGACCAGGACTAAAATCATGAACAAAACATGTAGACCCAAAAACTTTAAGAGGTAATGGCTGTAAAGGGTCTTGAGGAAATAAGACAGAGTGAGGGATTTTGTTATCTAGGACAGAAGACAGCATGCGGTTAATGAGATAACATACAGTGAGAACTGCATCACTCTAAAAACGCGAGGGTACTTGGCCATGAATTAGAAGTGTACGAGTTGTTTCAATGAGGTGTCTATTCTTGCGCTCAGCCACCCCATTTTGTTGAGGAGTATAAGCACAGGAGGTCTGGTGAAGAATGACATGAGAAGCCATAAAATGTTTAAACTGTTGAGAAAGGAATTCACGGTCATTATCACTGCGTAAAGTTCGAATAGAAACCCCAAACTGTGTTTTTATTTCATTAAAAAATGATTGGAAAATAAAAAATAACTCAGAACGATTCTTCATTAAAAACAACCAAGTACATCTGGAGTAATCATCAATAAAAGTAACAAAATACTGAAATCCTAAAGTGGACTTAACACGACTAGGTCCCCAAATATCAGAATGAACTAATGAAAAAGGGAACGACGCTCATTGTGAAACACTACAAGGAAAGGAACTACGACTATGCTTTCTTAACTGACAAGACTCACACAACAAGTTGGATAACTTCGACAAACTCGGAACAAGCTGCTACAGTTTGGCAAGACTGGGATGACCTAATTGAGCATGAAGAAGGGATGGTGACTCCATGATGACGCCAACATGTGGAGAAGGGCGGAGAAGATATAGGCCATGAGACTCACATCCTGTGCCAATCATGTGTTTCGAACTCCGGTCCTGCAAACAAACAGAATCTTTAGTAAATGAAATAACACAATTAAGGGAATGAGTTAGACGACTGACGGACAATAAATTGAAAGGAGACCCAGGGACATAGAGTACATGATCAATGGATATGGACGGAAAAATATGAACAGTACCAATACCATGAGATGAGACTCTAGACCCATCAGCCATTGTTACCGATGGTAAATTATCCGGACATGACAAGGAAGAAAACAAGGACTAGTTACGGTGGCGCCTGAGTCAAGGACCCAAGATCCGAGGGAGTGAGTCAGACCAACAAAAGGTGTACCTGTGCGTGCAACAGATGCAGATGTAGTGGAACTAGATTGCTGACGATCCTCATACCATCTGAGAAATTCGTTGAAGACTGCAGGGTTATCTACAGTATTTGATGAAGTAGGATGGTCTGCAGGCCGAGGAGGTGGATCAGAATTAGTCATTGCTACAGATCGAGGAGGACGTCCATGAAGCGCATAACATCTATCAATTTTGTGGCCTAATTTGCCACAGTGGTCACATTTTGGTCGTCCTTTACCTAGCTTGCGAGACCAACTTTTATCATCACATTGGGCAGCCATAACAGAGGAATCATCACTGTGAGGAGATGTCTCAATGACTGGTTTGCTCGGAATACGCAAAAGAGCAGAACAAGTAGAAGTAAAGTTGGGTATGACTGGAGAACCCAAAATCTGATCACTGACATGGGAGGAATCATCTGAGAGTCCGTATAATGCCAACAACATGAAGAATTTTGATCGTTGTTCCAGTTCTTCAGCAGGAGTGGAAGCAGGAGGTAATAGCTCATTAAAATCATGAAGGAAGGCATGAACTTTACCCAAATATTCTGCCATGGGACCAGGATTGCGCGGACCAACAATAGTGAGTAGATCCTGACAAACACCATAAAGACGTTGGGTGTCATTCGTGTATAATAACTTCGCTTGTGCCCATACTTCTAAACATGTTTCATATGATCAAAACATTTGTTTCAGAGAAGAGTGAATGGTGGACTTTATGACGATCAATAGTTGGGCATCAATTTTCATCCAGCGGGAAGTGTCCTCTATGGTAGCACTAGTCACATTTTTAGTAAGGTGATCTACATAGCCATGACTCTTCAATCAAAGTTTGATGTCGGATGCCCATGTTGCATAATTCGTGCCATCTAACTTGTCAATGGACAAGTGTACATTCACATAATTGGTGTATATTGGGGAATCAGATGAGGCACCAGCAGAAGAAGATGAGGCACTAGCAGAGGTGGTTGTAGACGATAAAGAGGCCATGGAGAGGGAGAAACCCTAAAAATTCAACGTGCTTCGATTGACGCAACGACCACAGATCCAGAAAGAGGGCGAGGAGGCGATCACGACGGTGCTGGTCGGCGGCGGCGGGCTCCGGCGACGGCGCGTGGAGGCTCGTGGGTGCTCCGATCACCGCGATCTTTGGACCATGGTGGTCGCCCGGCCGAGGCGATTCAGATGGAGTGGTCGCCGGTCAATTCTGGAATTCCGGCGACGGCAGCTGCGGCGGTGGTTGCGACAGTGATGAGTACCGGAGACCATGGAAGAGGCTGAAACAGAACCTAAGCTCTAGATACCATATGAAATAGTGAAAGAGATGAGGGGAAATCTTCCTTGTGTTGAATATACACATAGGGTCCTTTATTTATAATAGCAGAAATATGGACTAAGCCCAAAATACAAATAAGAAATATAAACAAACTAACTAAGAAATATAAACAAACTAACTAAGAAATATAAACAAACTAACTAAAGATAAGAGATAAATATAAACTAAATATAATATCTCTAACAATATGAACAGTAATTGAGCTTAATCTATCAATAATATAATTGCGGTTGTGTCCTGATTTTGTATCCCCACCTTTAGCTGGAGTTTTCCCCCTTCTCTAATTTTTTACAATTGAATACTATTGATATAGAATAACAAATTCTGGTGGAAACAAAAAGGTAATCAAGCAAACCCAAAATAGTTTGATAAAAGAAACAGTTTTAACCCAAAATATCATTCCACAGTGAATTTTCTTCCCCCAATATATTCATTTCTTTTTTAACAATACCGTCTACTCTCTCTCTCTATCTATTTATCTATCTACCTATCTATTTATCTATCTACCTACATATATGTGTGTGCATGTGTGTAACAATTATTTTTCAGTCCTTTTGCGTAACTTTCTTTCCCACCCATTTTTCCTGCCTGTTTGAATATTTATCCAACCCATTTGAATAATTTTTCCCAACCATTAGGCATGAATTTTCCCTGCCTTTTTGCATGCTTTTTCCACTCATTTTGTACGTGGGTGATCATTAACATGAATATGTACACAAGTTCTTTCATGAGCAAGAAATAATTCTTTTGTGATTCTGTTAGCCAAATGAACCTTTTTATGAATGCAGTATATCGTTTGTTTCAGAGAACAGCCTTCATTTTTCTTTTTATTAATAAACTTATTCGTGAATTATACTGGTATGCATGAAATAAAAACTACTGGAAAAAAGAGACATTAATGAATCTTAAGCTTTGAACTCAAGAAAAATAAAGGCTAAGAAGTCCCACTTACCCTATGTTCTCGGCACCTGAAAGATTTTGAAATGCTACTCCGGCAACCTTATTGCTCATAATGGCAGGGCCACCACTGTTCCCAGGATTTATGGCTGCATCAATCTGTATTGCCATCAGCTGTGATGCACCATGAACATACTGTGTCGGTTCAACCCTTGAAACAACTCCTTTGGTGACTGAAATGTTGTCACCACCTGCAAGCAAACACCTACACTAATTATTTAACTCAAATGTTTGGTCACCTCTGCTACAAGTGCTCACTGTTCACAGATTCCCATGCCACGTATGCCCAACATAACCTCACTGTAATGTCACTTTCCTAAAAGCTTTTTGTTGTTCTATTTGATAGAGAAGTGTTTTCAACGAGAAAGAGAAGTAGAAATGGGCCTCAAAGAACCTCCCCGTTCCTTAAAAAGAATCAAGAAAAAAAGAGGGAAACATTGACTGGAAATAATCCATAAGGTTCTCTGTAACACTACAATCATTGCAACTCAACTAAGTCCTAGTCGGAAGTTTGCTTCTCAAGGAAAACCTTCTTTTAGACCATTAATTTTCATACATCAAGTTTTGGGAAGTGTTCCAGTGAGGGATATTCCACCCTTAGAGGCTTTACCTAATGTCTTGAATCATTTTCAATTTAAACATTTCTTTCTATTTTAGTTCTACAAATATTTCTTAAGAATTTCAACTTAGGAACCCGAATGATGAAGAAGCAGGTGAATTAGGGTTCCTAACTCTTTCACTATATTTTCAATTCATCTGTGCTTTGAACCTTGATTTTCTTCGTCCTTAGTTACATTTTCTTATGAATCATTTTTTGGACTCCAAGCATTCCCCTACTCACTAGGGGTTTCATCTTGGCAAACTGGCATAAATCCCTCTGGAAATCTAAAACCGATGCTTAATAGGACCAATGGTAATGCACATAGTAGATTTGTTGGCCAGAGTTTTTTCTTCTTAAATGTATTTTAAATTACATGCATACTTAGTTCTTTCTTGCATTGTAACAAAACTGCCTTCTGATGGAATAACATATTTAAGGTTCTTGGAGACAGTGTCACATGCTACAGACATAAACGGAGTTTCTCATAATTTATTTTAGAATTTTTTACCAGAATAACGAAGATATGGTTTTCCTGCCAGTGTGCAATTTGTCCATATAACTTTTCCTATGGTCTCATAGTTGGTCCTAAGCCCTAGAAAAGGAGATGGGCCACTGATAGGAACCCAGAATTTAAAAGAGAAAGAAGAGTAATATTCTTTATTGAATAGACAGAAAAGAGCACAACACAGGAGAGCACTCTCTCCTCCAAGGGTTTCCCCTTCACAAAGAGCTAAAGCTCAAACTACAAATTATCATCCTCTCCTCCAAGGGACTGATTGGTCTAATTATATAGACCAACTCCCAACTGACAGCACTCCATCCACTTATTTTTCAGTTCTTTCATTCACCACTTCCTTTTATTTTTCATTCTACAATAAACCTTCCATATCCTATCATTCCTTCTATAATACGTATTCCACTCTTCCTCATTATTTACATGCCTAACAGCCGCCCTTTGGCTGCCAATGTAAAATTTGCAAAGATCCTATTAGAAAAGGGAAGGAAGTATTTTATTTCTCCAAACATTTTGAATGATGCAGCCACTTATTTATAGACAGAATTGGTCCCAAAGAGGAAACTAAATCTGCCACATTCAGGAAAAAAATCAGGAAGCAATAAATAGTCTATCATAAAATCAAGGCATAGATTAGGAAATAATGGATCTAACAAAATAAGGCTGAATTTCACATTTCCTGCAGTTTTTTAATATTATATTCTATTATTATTATTCATGATGACAGCCTTTCTTTCTTTTGTGGTAGATTCTACTTTCATTCTTAGTAATATATAAGTCTACCTCAAAAACAAAAATAGAACAAAAAATATGTAACACAAGTTAATCCATACACTATTGCTACCTTGAGGATATCCCACAACAGCAACAGCTTCTTGTAGAAATGGGACATCTCCAAGCTCCAAGGGATTCATACCATCCCAAAACTCCTCACTCTCAATAGTCAATATAGCTAAGTCACATTCATGACCAACAGCTTTGACTTCTGCTCTATATTTGGTGGGACAGCCGTGCTTCCTTACAAGTACAAAAGTGTGATCAGCTACCACATGAGCATTTGTAAGAATCCTTCTACCCAAAATTACAAACCCTGCATCACCATCATAAAGATCTTTTAGAGAAAGGAAAAGGCACAAAAGTAAACAAGCCAAGTGAAGAGCATAAATACTTCAACAAATTCACAAACAACTACCATTTTAGTCCTCAAATATATTCACTTTTCTTAGTTTATCCATTTAGTTGAATATTATCAATATTTTTTTTTTATTTTAATCAATCTTAGTTTAGTCCAGTCATATATACATCAAATCCATACAGAACCAATTCATGTTAGAGCATATGTATCATGAGTCAAGTTTTTTACAAATGCCATCACCATGAGAGCCCTTGAGAGACTAAGTGACATGCCAATCAATTAGTTGTTGGTGCTGAGAAAGCTAGTGATGACAGCTTCATGCATTGATTTGGTCCAAGTATGCGAAGATGACATGCCAAGGAGCTGGTCACACAAGGTAATGATGGGCCATGATTCAAGCAACAAAGTAATTGTTGGAAAAGGGCAACTCTGGTTGCAGGAGGTTGAAGGACATAGTGGCTGCTGGAGAATGAGAAAAGTTCAAAGAGCATGGCAACAATAGAAGAGCAAGAATGCTCATTTGGTGCAGTGGCTACCAGAAAGCAAAAACAGTTCAGACAACACAGCAGTTTCCTAAGAGAAAAAGTACTCGTAAGGTGTGGCGCATGCCAAAGAGCAAAAATGTTCAGAGAGTACAGCGCAGTCAAAGGGAAAAATTGCTTTGAGAACACAGAGGCTGGAGAAAAGCAAAAGTGGTCGGAGGATGCAAAGTTGTTGAAGAGCATAAATGCCCAAAGACCACGGTGTTTACCAGAGAGCAAAACTGTTGCAGGGTGCAACACCAGCTGTGGAGCAAAAGTGATTGGTGGGGGCAACTGCTGCTGTTGAGCAATAAAAGGTTTGGAAGAGTTATAAGCTGTCAAAGAGCAAAATTGCTTGGTGGGTGCGGCAGCTGCTGGAGAGGACAACAATTATTGGAAAGAAAAATTGCTCAAAGGGCACGCAGCTACTACGGAGAAAAAAAAAATGCTTGGAGAACACTACTCAAATCATGTTTTCAACAGTTTAAAAATGAAGATACCGAATTTGCATAACAGAAGAAGTGCAAGTACATTATGCATTTTCAGATTTTCATAGCTTGCACCAGTCATAGGAATGGTAACGTTCACCTACACAACTAAAGTGCATAAAGCTTGAGACAAAGCACATTTCTGCTCTATTTTACAGAAGAACAGGAAAAACATTTAATGTTGCCTTTTTCGAGATTCAAGCTCCAAATCAAAGTCTCCATTGATGAAATAGAAGTTTCTTCAAACAATTATGGGACTGTTTGGGCAAACTTCTTCACAAACCCTTTTAGGAAAACAAATAAGAGAATACGAAATTAACTTCTCGATAAACTAAAATTAGCTCATACAGTAGTTAAAAAAATCGAACAAGTTACATGCGATAACTTTTAGAAATTAGCTCATGCATAAGCTAATCTTAGCATATGGAGAAGCTAATTTCAAATTTTTATCATATTTTTCTTTTCTAAAATTAGCCCATGGAGAAGCTTGACCAAATATGCCTTGAAACTATTTCCTTAATCACTACAAATAGGCTATTGCTTGTAGAAGAAATCGAGTTAATATGCAAATTTATTCTCAAATATTTGCGGAAGAAAAATGTGCATCTTTATTCTCAATCATTTGAACAAACATTATTTGAAGACATTGTAAACAATCATTCAAGACTTTTCAAACTTACAATGATATACATAAATGAATATCAAACTTAATAGATGAAGCTTATTGCTGCAGACAATCCAGTACGTAAGACTGTAAGTAAAATAAACTAACCAGAGCCCATTGTTTCGCGCTGGGACTTGTTCTGCCAAGGAAGTAAGTAGTTGGGACTGCACGAAACAGTGAAAACTTTTACTACAGAATTCAATGCAAGTTCGACCGCCGTATTCTGGGTCGCGTAAGCCTCACGTGATTTCGTAACTGGCAATCGCCGGTTCCTGAAATTGTAACCTTTGAACAAAGTCGCGGAAGATGTGAAAAATAATTGTTTTTCACTTCTAAGTTTGCTCTTAATTTGTTGTGTGATATTGTTCCTGACAACTGACAATGGCTGTGTAACAGCATTCTGTATGGTCTTGGTCGCTGGTTGAGCGATAGCACGGTCCTTCAAGAGATGAGAGTAAAAGGAAGAGGAGAAAAGGTTGCGAGCCATACGAACAAGTGAAGCCATCACCGCATTCACAAATCAAGCAACCGTACACTCCTACTGCGTATGGTGATTCCTACGTCTCAAATTAGGGCGCCATTATATATATAGGGTGTGGAGGAAAAAAAGGGAGGTGCAGAAAGAAATTCCAACAGCGAAACGTGACCTAACCTGTCCAATACTGAAGGCACAGGGCAGAGAAGGGGAAGCGAGAATGAGAGTGAAGAAGAGGAGGAAGAAAAGGGCTAAGAGCTGGTTTTGTTGATGAATCGAGAATGTTCCGAAACCAGTACGACACGGACGTGACGACATGGAGCCCTGCGGGGCGGCTGTTCCAGGTGGAGTACGCGATGGAAGCGGTGAAGCAGGGCTCGGCAGCGATCGGTCTCCGATCCAAGACGCACGTCGTTCTGGCATGTGTCAACAAGGCCAACTCCGAACTCTCCTCGCACCAGAAGAAGATCTTCAAGGTCGACAACCACATCGGCGTCGCCATCGCCGGCCTCACCGCCGATGGCCGAGTCCTCTCCCGTTACATGCGATCCGAGTGCATCAACTATAACCATACCTACGAGTCCCCTCTCCCCGTGGGTAGGCTCGTTGTTCAGCTCGCCGACAAGGCACAGGTCCTCATTCCAACCACTCGTTCAGTGTTCCGCTCTTTAATTTCGATTTTAGGTCATGCGAAATAAGTGAATTGCGTGTTGTATGTTGGATAAAATTCAGAACTGTGAATGCATTTCATTTATCGTTCTTATAGTCATATAAGTGTCTATAAAGAAGTCTCATGTTTAAGCTGTGTTTTAGTCCTAGAAAGTTCAATAAAGAGGGTATTGGAGACAATTTTGAGGTCGTATGTGCAGAATTACATGGTAAAAGAGGATTGTCTACAGAATTTATCAGAACTGAGAGGGTATCTTTCTTATCAATGTTTTTGTGATGCAATTTTGAGTTACAGGTTTGTACACAGCGGTCATGGAAACGTCCGTATGGGGTTGGTCTTCTGGTAGCCGGATTAGATCAATCAGGAGCTCACCTCTATTACAACTGTCCCAGTGGAAACTATTTTGAATATCAGGCTTTTGCAATTGGGTCTCGCTCTCAAGCTGCAAAGACATATTTGGAACGCAGTTTTGATAACTTCATGGGCTCTTCCCGAGAAGATCTTATCAAAGATGCACTTATAGCGACTAGGGAGTCCTTGCAAGGTGAAAAACTGAGGAGTTCTGTCTGCACCATTGCTGTCGTTGGAGTTGGTGAGCCATTCCACATTTTAGATCAGGAAACTGTTCAACAGTTGATTGATTCTTTTGAGATTGTGAGGGAGGAAGAACCTCCAGCTGAAGAAGCTCAGCCAGCAACCGAGCAGGATGCTCCCACAGACCAGGCTTCTGGTCCAGATCAAGGTGCAGCTCCTGGAGATCGAGGAGCTTCTCCCATGGAAATTTGATTAGAAAAAATCTATTTCTAGAGGTGTTAAATACCGATATTTAAAGATGAGTCGGTCTCGTATGAAGACATTTTTTTTATATATTTCCTTTGCGTTAATGTTTGTTTCTGCAATTCATCCGAGCCTGTTCATCGTAAACATTTTAATAGTTGTTTGATGAACTTCACTGAAATTATGTAGGAAAAATGTTGGATATAACCGTGCTTGACTACTGTAGCCTATGAGAAGGCAACCGTTCATCTTCAGTTTTGGGATATCTAGTTTTTCTTATATTAATGATTTTGAATATAAATATCTTGATTATTGATTTAAATAATCCATGAGAGATTTTGAATATAAAAATATGCATTATTAATTTAAATAATTCATTTTACAATATACATATTATATATATATATATATATATATTGTATCATCATAATCTTGAAAAACTACAGTTTACTTATTAGGAAATTTGGAACATATCTGATCATAATTTAAGTATGTAAGATGAAGTTCTTTCATCCCAGAGTAAAATAGGACTGAGTTTTTTGCCTAATAAAATTAAAATCTTAATTAAATTTACTTTTTTTAATAAATTTAGATATTTTTAATTAAGTTTTTATTAATTTTTCTATATTTATTAAGTGTTGAAAAACGTTATATTTTTATTTTCATTAATTGAATAACCTGATTTGTATTACTCATAATTGTTATAAGAAATTATTTTGTAATATTATAATTTCATAGCTCTATAATTTTATAATTATATATTTTATTATTTTATAATTTTATAGCATTTCTTATGTCACAATTCATTACTTTTTAATTAAAAAAATTAATTATCCTCCTGCCTTCTTGTCTGTCTTATATATAATGTCTTGACATGTTGACTAACTTTCTATCTAAATTTATCAGTTCTAGTTCAACTTTTGCTACAATAAATTAGATGAAAAAATATCTAATTTAAGAAAGTTACAAAAACTGCAATATCTTCAGTTGGACACCAATCACATATACAACAACTATACCTTTTATTATCATTTCTGATGCACCTCCTTGTAATGGATAATGTTCTCACCAAACTTTCCCCTCTCACTTTAACATTGTTGTGGATTCTGGTATTTTCACTTTTTGCGTAACCAAATTTTGGTTTGATTCTATTTCTTTATTGGATCGCAATTTGTTGACAACTTTTTTTAACGTTTTGATAACGTCATGTGTCAGCGTTGAATTGACTAACTTTTTTAATCTTTTTTTAAAACCTGATTTGGAAAAGGTGATATTATGTTATTCCAAAAACACTCTCCGTCCTTTTTCAGCCCTTTTTCTCCTTCGAAGGTCTCTCTTTCCATTTTATGTTTTAGGTTTTGCTTTGAAGCTCTCTTTCTCCATTACTTTCCAGGTCTCGATTTTAGGTTTTGGTTTTTCTTTGAAGTTCTCTCCATTTTAGGTTATAGGTTTTGTTTTTGGTTTGAAGCTATCTTTGTCTCCATTCATGCTTTTCGTTGTGGTTTGAAGTTGTTCTCTATGTTTGAATTTTTTGAAGGCGTCGAAGTGTTGAGCAATCTGTGTGGACGTTAAGCGATTTCCTTAGTCGTTTAGTTTTTCTGTTGAGTTGGACATTGCGCTTGGTTGGTGGTTGGGTCCCTATTTCGTGGAAGTTGTTACCTTTTTTTATGCCATGGCTTTCGTCAAGTCAGTACCAACCACACACTAGGGAGCCCCTCTACCAGAGCCAGGGAGCAGCGTTGGACTTTTGGTACAGAGGCACTGTAATCGCTTACACAGGCACATAAGTGACAAAATCCTTCTTCCTCACACATACACTTGAATAAAACACTCTTACAAACCCCTAACTAGTTGTTGGTCCTAAAAAACAACCATTAATCCCAAATTCATAAATTAAATTCTAACCAAGTCAGTACCAACCACACACTTGGGAGCCCCTCTACCAGATCTAGGGAGCAACGTTGGACTTTTGGTACAGTGGCACAAGTAAGCGATTACAGCCTGTCTGTAATCGCTTACACAGGCACAAAAGTGACAAAGTCCCTCTTCCTCACACATGCACTTGGATAAAAACACTCTTACAAACCCCTAAACAGTTGTTCGTCCTCAAAAAAACCATTAATCTCAAATTCATAAATTAAATTCTAACCAAGTCAGTACCCACCACGCACTAGGGAGCCCCTCTACCAGAGCTAGGGAGCAGCGTTGGACTTTTGGTACAGAGGCACTGTAATCGCTTACACGGGCACATAAGTGACAAAGTCCCTCTTCCTCACACATGCACTTGGATAAAACATTCTTACAAACCCCTAACCAGTTGTTGGTCCTCAAAAATAACCATTAATCTCAAATTCATAAATTAAATTCTAACCAAGTTAGTACCAACCACACACTTGGGAGCCCTTCTACCAGAGCCAGGGAGCAACGTTGGACTTTTGGTACAGAGGCACAGGTAAGTGATTATAGCCTGTCTGTAATTGCTTACACAGGCACATAAGTGACAAAGTCCCTCTTCCTCACACATGCACTTGGATAAAACACTCTTACAAACCCCTAACCAGTTGTTGGTCCTAAAAAACAACCATCAATCTCAAATTCATAAATTAAATTCTAACCAAGCCAGTACCCACCACGCACTGGGAGCCCCTCTACCAGAGTCAGGGAGTAGCGTTACACTTTTGGTACAGAGGTACTGTAATCGCTTACACAGGCACATAAGTGACAAAGTCCATCTTCCTCACACATGCACTTGGATAAAACACTCTTACAAACCCCTAACCAGTTGTTGGTCCTCAAAAACAACCATTAATCTCAAATTCATAAATTAAATTTTAACCAAGTTAGTACCAACCACACACTGGGAGCCCCTCTACCAAAGCTAGGGAGCAGCGTTGGACTTTTGGTACAGAGGCATAGTCTGTAATCGCTTACACAGGCACATAAGTGACAAAGTCCCTCTTCCTCACACATGCACTTAGATAAGCCACTCTTACAAACCCCTAACCAGTTGTTGGTCCTCAAAAACAACCATTAATCTCAAATTCATAAATTAAATTCTAACCAAGTCAGTACCCACCACGCACTAGGGAGCCCCTCTACCAGAGCTAGGGAGCAGCGTTGGACTTTTGGTACAGAGGCACTGTAATCGCTTACACGGGCACATAAGTGACAAAGTCCCTCTTCCTCACACATGCACTTGGATAAAACACTCTTACAAACCCCTAACCAGTTGTTGGTCCTAAAAAACAACCATTAATCTCAAATTCATAAATTAAATTCTAACCAAGTCAGTACCTACCACGCACTGGGAGGCCCTCTACCAGAGCTAAGGAGCAGCGTTAGACTTTTGGTACAAAGGCTATAATCGCTTACACAGGCACATAAGTGACAAAGTCCATCTACCTCACACATGCACTTGGATAAAACATTCTTACAAACCCCTAACCAGTTGTTGGTCCTCAAAAACAACTATTAATCTCAAATTCATAAATTAAATTCTAACCAAGTCAGTACCCACCACGCACTCGGGAGCCCCTCTACCAGAGCAAAGCAGCAGCGTTGGACTTTTGGGACAGAGGCACTGTAATCGCTTACACAGGCACATAAGTGACAAAGTCCCTCTTCCTCACACATGCACTTGGATAAAACACTCTTACAAACCCCTAACCAGTTGTTGGTCCTCAAAAATAACCATTAATCTCAAATTCATAAATTAAATTCTAACCAAGTTAGTACCAACCACACACTTGGGAGCCCTTCTACCAGAGCCAGGGAGCAACGTTGGACTTTTGGTACAGAGGCACAGGTAAGTGATTATAGCCTGTCTGTAATTGCTTACACAGGCACATAAGTGACAAAGTCCATCTTCCTCACACATGCACTTGGATAAAACACTCTTACAAACCCCTAACCAGTTATTGGTCTTAAAAAACAACCATTAATCTCAAATTCATAAATTAAATTCTAACCAAGTCAGTACCCACCACGCACTGTGGAGCCCCTTTACCAGAGCCAGGGAGCAGCGTTGGACTTTTGGTACAGAGGCACTGTAATCGCTTACACAGGCACATAAGTGACAAAGTCCCTCTTCCTCACACATGCACTTGGATAAAACACTCTTACAAACCCCTAACCAGTTGTTCGTCCTAAAAAACAACCATTAATCTCAAATTCATAAATTAAATCCTAACCAAGTCAGTACCAACCACACACTGTGGAGCCCCTCTACCAGTGTCAGGGAGCAGTGGTGGACTTTTGGTACAGAGGCACAGGTAAGCGATTACAGCCTCTCTGTAATTGCCTACCCAGGCACATAAGTGACAAAGTCCCTCTTCCTCACACATGCACTTAGATAAGCCACTCTTAAAAACCCCTAACCAGTTGTTGGTCCTCAAAAACATCCATTAATTTCAAATTCATAAATTAAATTCTAACCAAGTTAGTACCTACCACACACTGGGGAGCCCCTCTACCAGAGCCAGGGAGCAGTTTTGGACTTTTGGTACAGAGGCACATGTAAGCAATGGCACAGCCCAGGTGCTGCTGTAATCTCTTACAAGGACACTGTAAGCGATTACCAATGCCAGGAAATATTTTGTACCAAAACTTCATGCGTGCTCCCCACAAATTACATAGTGGCTCCCCAACATGCCTTACTGGAGTGTTTTTCAAAGTTTTTAATCCTGGTTAAGCCTGATTGCCATGGGGTGAATGTCTCTATTAAGGAAAGACCAAGAAGAAGTTTGGGTGGGGTGGGATGTGACTTCTTTCAGCAATGGCACAGCCCAGGTGCTGCTGTAGTCGCTTACAAGGACACTATAAGCGATTACCAATGCCAGAAAAGATTTTGTACCAAAACCTCATGCGTGCTCCCCACAAATTACATAGTGGCTCTCCAACATGCCTTAATGTAGTGTTTTGCAAACTTTTTAATGTATTATGTATTGTTTTGTATTACTTATGACAGTCTTTTGAAAACTTTAAGTTGGTTCTCCTTTGGGTCTCCCCTATCGACACTTCCTCGCAACACTTCAATGCGGACACACCTCCACACAATACCTGCAAACAACGACCAACGGTTAACAAAGTTGACTTCGGAGGCGGAGATAGATTCAGAGAGAAAGGTTAGATAGCTTTGAAGGGCTTTCCTTTCGTTAGGGCTGTGAGAGAGAGACAAAGCGTATGCAGACAAATACAAAGGTCTTCCTCCACACAATACCTGGAAACAACCACCAACAGTAAACGATGAAGAAACACCACTTCGGTGGCGGACAGAGCTTGAAAGGCAAAGGTTCGATATAGATGAAGGGCTTTCGCTTCGTAATGGCTGTGAGAAAGAAAGCAGAGTGTTTCGTAAGATTTTGAAGGCGCGAACAGCTTTTCCCAAATTTCTTCTTCCAAAAACGCCCTTCAAAAGCTTTTTTAAACTTTTTATAATTTCATTTTTGACAACAAATGACAGAACGACACCTGTCGTTGTCAAATTGTTGTCAAAATCCCGTTGTCAAATAAACATTTTCTAATACACAATAAGTATATCAAATCATTTATGTTGAACTCTCATTTTTATGCTCCTCGTTGAGCATCTTTTATCTAGCTTTTTAGTGCAATCATGTCACTATCTTTGTCTTTTTATCCATCTTTTATAGTTTTTAGCAATTAAACCTACACTATATGAAAAGATTGTCAAATTGTAAATGAATATAAAGAAAATATATAATCAGTGTTCTCTTGTTGTTCATATAAGATTGATCATAATCTTTGCTTTGTAACTTTTGACTTTACTTATAATAGACCTTTTATCTTTTCGTTTTTATGTTTTTTGTGATCTTATATAGAGTAAGATAATATCATAATGTCTTTTGCTCAACAGTCCCTTAAATATTTCACACTCCCATTGTAATAAAACTAGAGGATGAATAATTTGTTGGTGTGGAAACAAGTTTATGCAAGCATTTGAGGTTTCAAATTAAAGCGATTCATCACGATTTATATATATATTATATTGCAAAAGTCTCGCTCCTTTTATGTTGATCGACCTCATGTGGTCGAACTTGTGTGGTGGAACTCCTATGTCCAAGTTTGTGTGATCTATTGAACCAATCTTATTTATGGCCTAAACAATTTTCACTTTGCAAGATGGATTATGTAAACAATAATTCAACATCTCATTCAAATACCACCAATGTCATTAATAATTTAGACTACACAAGTTATCAAAATTATACTACAGTGTACATATATTTTTATTAATTAATTATTAGATTAAACATATTTTTAATTCATGAATTTTTATCCAAAATTAAAATTTATTTTTTAAAATTTTGATATATTTTTATTTCTAAATTTTAAAATAAATAAATAAATATAATTATTTTAAATCAAAGATGAAACATGTCTGATACATAAAATAGATATTTAACTCTTAATTATATTGTCTTTATTGTCATGAATTATATTAGCATTAATATCAAATTTATGTGAATTTAGAAAATCAAGTATTGGGATTAATAAAAATGATAGATTTTAATTAAAAATTTAGTTATTTGGATGTTTTAAGCTTTAGTAATTATGACTACACGTTTACTAATAGTTAAATTTTGGACAAACAGGAAGAACTCAAAAAATATATAAAAATAATTCATTTATAATTACTTTTGTGAATATATTTTTATAAATTTAATAATAAGTTTTATATTATCATAAAATAAAAGTAAATACATATGGATGCAAGCAGATGTGTACATGTATTTTCATTAATTAGTTATATTATCTTTTATTGTCATAATTATGTTAGCCAAACATGATTAATATTACATTTATGTGAATTTAGAAAATCAAATAGGATTAATTAAAAAAAATGGATTTTAATTGAAAATTTAGTTATTTGGATGTATTAAACTTTAATAATCATGACTAACAAAAGTTTGGTCACGTTTACTATTTGTTAAAGTTTGGACAAAGAGGAAGAGCTTAAAATAATACATGTTACTTTTTATTCATAAACTTATTCATAAAAGCAAAATCTTAAGTTGTGTAGTAAACTAATTATTTTTCAATATTATTCAACATTATCTTTTAATTCTTATTCTTAAAAATCATGTATTTTAATCCTCTATTACCTTTATACAAACTATTTTTAATCTTTCTAGATTTACATTTAAATAAAAATTATTAATAAAATACAAAAAACCTTAAAAGGGGATGATTTAGAAATATTAAAATGTAAATTTTGACCCCCAAAACTCAACCCTACACACTTTGCGTACCTCCCTCTTTGGTTGCCTTGGCCTGGTTTGTCCCCAACTACAAAGCTTGGTTCTTCCTTTTGCAGTGGCACCACCTACCATGATTCGTTCTTCTGCAGTGGCCTTACCCATCTTGGTTAGTCCTTTCGTCCACTATCCACTGTGTTTTATTCTTTTTTTCTTCTTTTTCTGTTTATTCTTTGATTCCTCGGTAACAACTTCACCCACCCTCCCCATTTTTTTCTTCTATTCCGTACTCAATATCTATTTCAAATGTATGAATCTGAAACAAAATTGTAAATTAATAATTCAGGATCGATAGCCATGATGCTTGATTTTCGTTGCGCAAAGAAGTTTACCTTCTCCTTCAGGACAGCTTATGAAAGTTGTATATTAATAACCCAGACCAATGATTTCTGCGTGCTTCTCTGTGTAGTTTCCCTTTTGTTCTGTATTCCAATGAACATTTCCCGTGTGGCAAATGTTTCTGGCCAACCCTGTGACAGTGCTCTGTTTCTGAGGTTTCTACATTCTTTAGTTCTCTGACCTTGGGTATATTATGAACAAGTTATCAATCCTGTCCACTATCCTAGGGACAGATCGCAATAGTATAACACGAATCAGGGTGGGAGATGAATCCGTGATTCATCTTAGGTTCAACCTAGATTTTGATCCATGATATAATTAATCTTGAGATATGATAGAAAGCATAACTGTTCTGTTCTCTACATTTAGCTAGATATGTTTTGACTTTTTAGGCCCTTCTGTTGTTGATTTTTTTGTTTTATTTTATTTTTAATAGCTAGTGCTTGTTGCCTCTTAACATCCCTTTGATAAGTTTGTTATTTCTGTAAATAAAGACATTCATAACGTCAACCCTTATTGTGATTTTTTTCAGTTCTTAATAGTCAGTTCACTTGGATCTCCTATTGAAACTCGCAAAAGTGGCAGATCATCTGTATTCTCACTGTTTAACCTCAAAGAAAGGAGTCGCTTTTGGAGCGAGGATGTTATACACAATGGTATGGTGACACCTTGTTCATTGAGTCTAAACTTCTTTTTTCATTATCCTGTCAGAGATTTTCTTAATCTCATTAGTTAGTTTGTTGGCTATTCAGATTTTGATGATTTGAAGTTTTCAAGCCATGGAAAATCAAGCTCATTTAATTATACCAATGCAGGTATTCATGCATTTTTTAAAGGTCTTCGTTAATTACTTTTGTTTCTTTGAACTACTGTTGTTTGATAATGTAAATCATATATTCTTCTATTTAATGAATATTTATCCAATATAAGTTTATGCTATTTTTGCTATAAAAGTTAACTTGGATTGTCAAATTCTTAGCTTCTGGGCTCTAGTTGTCTTATTTGCCTCTTGTGTAGAAACTCATTTCAAAGATTAAATAGGTGGAGTTTTCCTTCTCCATTGGAGGCTATATTATACTTGTGAAAAAATGTTTGTGGTATACTTCCTTATTCATGTGTATGGAATTTAATATGTCCAATGGCGTAGTAGATCATTATCATTTAGTCCAAAAACAAAAGCGTAGTTTATGACCTATTACTCATTTTGTGACCCTAAAATACCCAGGTTTTTTAATTCTAAACCTTTGACCATTTTCACCTCTATTCTTGGTTAGTCTAAAGCTGAAAAAACCATCACTGCTGCATATTTTATTTTTCTCCAGTATTCCTTATATCTCTTGTTTGCTGTTTTCTTTTTGTTAGGTTCATGAGGTGGTTTTCCTCTCATTTATGTCAGTATTTTATTGGGTTATGAGTTCTTTGTTCTCCCTTTCTCTCGTGTCTGATTGACTAATTCCTATCCTATTATTATTTGTTCCACGTCCAATATATAGGACTATTGTTATCTCGTTAGCACCAAACCTTTTATATGGTTCTAGCTTATCTTGCTTTAATTACATTTTTATCTTGTTTTCATATATTATTATATTTTGATGACCACAGTGGTAGTAGTTGTACTTTAAGCAAGGATTGGCTAAACCTTCCGCAATTTACTTTGAAAATTGAGCACCTAGTCTTAAAATAATTTTACTGTATTTCAGGTAACATTGCTAATTATCTAAAGCTTCAGGAAGTTGATTCCATCCACCTCCCAGTTCCTGTGAATTTTATATTTATAGGATTTGAAGGGAAGGGCAGCCATGGTACATACTTGAAAACTAACTTTTTTTGGTTGTCTTATATTATTGGATTGCAGATTCTATAGTGTTTCTTTTTTCTTTTTTTTTCAGAATTCAAGCTTCTCCCAGAAGAAATTGAGCGTTGGTTTACCAAAATTGATCATATCTTTGAACACACTCGGATTCGACATGAAGAAGTTCTTACTCCATTTTACAAAAGCAACATCGATAAAATGCGATGGCACCACCTTCCTGTTGTCAGTCACATAAATTACAAGTAACTTGTTTATTTTTATCTTTTCATCTGGCCTTGACTGTACGGACTAGTGCTTGACATCATCTTGCTTTTATGATTAATTATGCACTCTACTTTTCTGAAATGGATACCAGTTTTAAGTTTCAATACACTAGGGGTTTTGACTGATAATTCTAATATATATATATATATATATATATATATATATATATTTTTTCATATAAATGACCTTTGATGTTTCAAAAAATCAATCCATTTTATTCTTCTTTTATATTTGTTTTCTACATATTATATAGCATTAACGACTATCTTGCAGAAAGATTCTAAGTTGGGAAAAATAGAAACTAAGATATAGGATTTTTCAGAAAGGGATTAAAATAAAACAATTATTTTATTGATATTCTACGAACATTTCTATTTCAACACAAACAAGAAGGAATGAGAATTGGATTCTAGCAAAAGACCAAGAATCCACCTTAGAGTAACTTTTCCATATTTTAATTTATTTTGTTTAGTCTATTATACATAATATAATTACAATAATTATTAGAAAAATGTAGTTATTTTGTGGAGAAACACAAATGCAGACTGCTTTGGCATCACTTTTAGAGGATTTACGTCACAAAACCCTTGAGGTTAACATAGGGATGGAGTGGAAAATTTGCTAGACCAAATTTGAAAGCCAAAGCTGATGTTAGTTTCTTTCTCACAAGAGAACTATTAAGGCTTACAATGGCCGCAGTCATCGTCTTTTTTACATGATACATTTAAAGCTAAACCTTTTGAGCTGATAAATTTGATTGTTCTTTTATCTTCACTTAATTTAGCAGTTTATTTTTATTTATTTAATTTTAAATAAAAGGATATACTTCTTAGAATGAAGAGAAGTGCATGATAAAAGGATGAAAAATTTGTTTGAATCAACTTAATTGAACGAAATTTGAATATTGGTTGTGGACTATTTTCTAATCCCTGATAATAATACTTGTATATCTTTTTCTTTGAGCCCTCTTGATTGGAATGGCCACTCTAAAGTTAATCTGATAATGCTTTTCCTTATTTATTCTTGGAAGTTCCTTTTGGTGAGAAAATTTTGTACAATCTTGTGTCTGACAGTCGACATTATGGTGCAGCTTTTCTGTTCATGCTATTGAAATGGGAGAGAAGGTTACTTCCATAATTGAGCATGCCATAAATGTGTTTGGCCGCAAGGAGGATCCAGTTGGCAGCAGGTAAATTTAATTTAATTTTTCCTAATGTTCATATTGATACATGTTCCTATTAATTTAATTTTTTCTAATGTTCCTATTAATTTATAAAATGGGTGTGCCTAGTATTTAATTTCTACAAGCTTTCTATCCTCAACTATAGCATATACTTGCAAAGCAAATAGTTAACACACACACACTCTCATCATCAGACACAACCTTTCCTAAGAGCTACTTCTCCTAGATGCTACAGTAGAATAGCTAAACAATCAAGCTATAAACGCTTCTGTCAAGACAACGTCTTACGAGTTAGGGGATTAGCAACTCATGAGGATCACCCAATGTTTATCAAAGGTTGTCAAATATAAGTGCTGAAAAAGATTTCCAGAAACACTATTCAACCCCCCCCTTTAAGTGTTTCTCACTACTTCAATTTGGTGGTGGAGGATTTGAGTCATGAGGATCTTTAGGCAAGGTGAAGGAATTATTTGTGCGTGATGCTGGTATGTGAGAAGAGGTGGTGAAAGAATGTTATTTGCACTTTGAGTTGGATTTTGAGAGGAAGTAGGAATAATCAATGAATATCACAAGATTGTATAGGAAGGACTTGTTGAACAAATGAAGAATGTTCCATTGAGGACAAGGTGTGTCCTCAAAGAAGGTGATATCAATCAACATAATACCTTTTTGTTGACGGAAAATAACTTTATACCCTTTTTAAAGTGATAATAGCCCAAAAACACACACTTAATGGCCTTTGCAAAAGCTTGTCAAGTCCGGAGAGACATTGTGAACAAAACAAGTATACCCAATCACACATGGAGAAACATGATACAGCGGGTCATTTGGAAATTTATAGAGTGAGGAACTTTATTTTCAAGAGAAGAAGACGTCTTATTGATTAGGAAACAAGTAGTGGGAATTGCATATCTCTAATGATGAACATGAACATAAGTATTCAACATTAGAAGACAGGCAACCCATTTTTTTGTAGAGCGTGAGGACATGTTGACTGATGTTAAATGTCTTGGGAAGACAAGAACGAAGAAAATGTATCAGAAAAATAGTTCTCAACATTATCACTTCTAAGAATTTTGAGTGTCTTCCCAAGTTGGTTCTTAATTTCATTGAAGAAAGACATAAATATGGATAAAAGTTCAAATATGTCTTTCTTTAGATAAACCCAACTGCATCAAGAGAATTCATCAATGAAGATTACAAAATAACTGAAATTAAAATACTTGGGTTAAAAATTTACAGAAGAAATCCTCTAAAGACCTTGGGTTTATTAGGCCAACACAATTTTTAGAAAGGCTCTAGATTCCATGTTAAGGTAGAGGAAGATAGAGACATCGAGTTGATATTTATATTGAGAACATATGCTTTATTTATATTGAGATAAAGGAATCATCTAATAAATAGTGGTGATTTGATATCCTCTAATAGCAAAGATGTGATAAGTGAAAAATTAAAAATGTTTCTACTAATTTATATATAATTTAGATATTCCTCCTGATTAGATAGGATTTGCTCCTTATTTTTATAATTATGACAATTATGTTTCTCCCCTCACCATACATAGGTAGGGATGGAGCCAATTAATTTGTGTTTCTTTTCTCTTGAAAAGTAAATCTAAGTGGTTTAAGAAAAAGAACTTTTAAAAGTTCAGCCTTTCTTAAATGGAAACTCTGAAAAAGAACTTTTACAAAGCTAGTTTTAAGGGCAAAAGGCATCTAATCCATTTTTTTTCTTTATTTCAAATGTCAAGATCCAAGAACACTCTACCTAAGAAGCTTTAACTTGAAAGTAAGTTTCAAGCTTAATGATGTATAGAATTATTGAATGGTAAGTGAACAACTTGATCCTTGGATATATAAACCAGTGGCTATTTACTGTTTAAAAGATAAAAAAAATTTGATTTGGCCCCTAAATCTGTAAAATACAAATTGATCCCTAGTGTCAAATTTGTCCTTAAATGTTACAAGTTAATGACAACAGTCTCAAAATTTAACCAGACATGATTGTCACACTTGATACACATTCAAAGACTCAATAAGTTTTTTTGTACTTTTAGGGACTAAATTAATACTACACTTTAAGGGACCAAAATGACTTTAAATATACTCTTTTAATTTTAACATCAAAGTAGCTATGACGCTCTAAAGAAGTGACGATAAATGTTACTTTAGGAACATAATGTGGCTTCATTTTGTTTATCTTTTGAATTTCTTGCTTTCTCTTATCCTTCCAATTTCTTTATTGCAGGGACAACAATGGTGGTAGTTGGCAAGTAGACGTGGACATGTTGGATGGCCTTTTATCTAGCCTAGTTGAATACCTTCAGCTTGATAATGCATACAATATTTTTATTTTAAATCCCAAGCGTGATGAGAGGAAATCTAAATATGGGTATCGGTGCGTATTTATAGAATGTTATCATTTTTTATTTATTATATATCAAATCCAACAATGTCACCTCTTTTGATCTCGTAATTATACACAGTCTAAACTAATGAGTTTGTAGGCACATATTCAAAGACCAAAGTAGTTTTTATTTACTGTGTGAAGGATGGAAATCATTTTGGAGAGACAAAATGAATTCGATCTGTTTAAAGGGAATGCTCTCAAATGGGAATTCCAAGAATTTAAAATTAGAGTTTAACTCAATCACAAAATTCCTTGTAAGTTGTGGCCTTTCCAAGGCTCTATTGTTAGACATATCTCTAGTTCACGTAGGATTAAGACTACTTTCCAACACTTCCCTTAATGTCCAAGGCAATTCTAGGTGTCTTAAATATGGATTTAAGGTAGACTATGTATCTTGGCAAGATTAAAAGCCTAACTCAGATCAGTAAAATAATTCTATATTTTCTTACATAGTTCAAGTCTAGCTCATGGGTATCTATCAAAATTATATGTTACGGCGCCATGCTTTTGTACCTACATGTTTTTTTATATTGTGTCTCTTGCAAAATATTTCAGGAGAGGTTTATCTGAGCCCGAAATAAACTTGCTAAAGGAGGTATATGAAATATTCTGTCTTTTCTCCTTAGAATGTGCCCTGCTATTGTGATTTGGTTGTTTCATTTGTAAATTGTATCGAAATATATTTGGCATTATTTTGCAGAGTTTATGAACTAG
Source organism: Vigna reflexopilosa (assembly GCA_027742785.1). Taxonomy (NCBI): domain Eukaryota; kingdom Viridiplantae; phylum Streptophyta; class Magnoliopsida; order Fabales; family Fabaceae; genus Vigna; species Vigna reflexopilosa. The sequence goes on along the minus strand of CM050928.1, from coordinate 81,575 downwards.
TTATTTGCAAAAAGTAATTGTTAAATATTTTTCTATACTAAATCAAGGCCTTCAATGCCAACCCTAACAACCACCACGTTGTGCAGAATAAGAGTTTGCAAATGAAGCTTCTTCAGGCAGAAAACATTCCTGAAAATCTTCTTGGTATGCCATCGATTGTCATTTTGTCTAAGGAACTTAGTACAGGGTTCATCAAAGCTGATGACTACTTGCTTACAGACATTCTATGTTCCAAGCTTGGTGCATACAAATTTATATGCTTCAATTTTAAAGAAGTGTTTAAACAGGTGTTATTATTTCATTGTATAGCTTTTATAAGAGCTGTTTTAGGGTGTACTTAGCTTTAGGTTAAGGAACATAGGTTTTACCCTCTTCCACTTTGGGCTATAGTTGTAGTCATCTTTATACACACACACACACAAACATATGTATACACACAAATCAGCTAAGATGAAACTGACTGGTATTGGCGATCTCTAAATTCTAGTAAAATTGACACCGCAAAGTCTTTCCTATGCTATTCAAATTTTTATTATTTGTGATATACTTCTGCAGTTGATGTGTGAAGTCCCTCTTCATTTCTTCTTGCTTTTACTTAGAATCCCTCATTAGCTACTTGATATTGCTCTACAGCTCTTACTAAGATTCAGCGACCATTGTATGTAAAGCATCCAATGATGAAATTTTCTTGGACAAGAACCGAGGATGCTGATGTTGTAAGTATTTCATTTCCTTGTATGGTGAAAGCATATATGCTCGTTAATTTTTATTTTGCATATGTGATATTCAAATCTTATACATGATTGGATGACCTTATGATAGTCTAATACCAAATTCTATTGGTACAAGTTTTAGTTACTTTTTCTACTTCTTTTGAACTTCATTTACTTACAAAACTAACTACTATTCATCATGCAGTTCTATTTTATTGATCTCCTGTGCATATAAAATTGGCTACCTGTCCTCCGAATAACCCCTTCTATTTTATATTCCTTTCCCTTACCTCTTGCACCAGAATTTCCTTCTGCATTACCAATTGGACTTTCCAAAAGATCATCTGATGTCTCACCTGGCTTCCAAATATGCATTTTCCCATATCCAAGATTTTTCTACCCTCTTCCCCTCCATGAATACTATTTATCATGGCCTCTTTATCAGTTACGCCAAAAGTTAACTTATAGGAGCTAATACAGAATGAAAGTGATGGGCAGAGCATTTAGTTATTGGAGATCAATTACATAAGGGTTAATAGTGTTTAAAGCGAACTTAGTCCTTAAAGCTAACTGTTTTTCCCTATATTCTGGGTCCAAATTTTTGTGTATTTCAGAAAATAAAAAATAAAATATACGGACTAAAACCAAAGTTTTGAAAGTTGGGAACAAAATCTAAATTTGGAATTTTTTGGATACCTAAAATACCATTGACTCATTAGGTAAAGGGAGAATGGATCATTTCAAAGAGTAAAAAAATTGTAATAAAGGAGAAAGAAACCCTCTCAACATGTATATATGTTTTTTAAAACGCAAAATCATAATCCTCATGTCCTCTCCACTTATATATTTCTTTGCTTCAAGCCAGTGTAACTAGGGTATTTCTATGGTAGTTGTGCTGCTCAGTGCTCATTTATTATTCGGGTCTGGTCTCTTTTCTGGAGTTCTTGTTGGAAGCATTATTAAATGTTTGCTGTTTTGGTAAAACAATAAAATGCAGATGGAATGGCATAATATTTGGCTAAATGCACTGGATAATTTTCGGAGGTTGTATCAAGGGAAAGACATAGTTGAGATCATTGAGGTCAAAGCTTTACAGGTGTATACTCATCAGATATGTCTCCACTCTCGACATAGGAAAGCAGATTTAATTACCAAAATTTTTGTGCTACATCTTTTTCTTAAGTTTTCATTTTTTTTACCCTGCATTTCTAGTTACTAAAAGGGAAGGATCAAGACCTGAAGCTCCAATTAGAAAAAGTATTAAAATCTGCAGACTACAGTGATTTTCAAGCAGAATGTCTCACTGATACATGGATTGGAAAAGACAGGTTCAATTTCTGTTGCTTTACAAAATGCTAATTTTCACTCATATACATCCCTTACATTTTGTTTCCGTTTGTCATTGTTTTATACCAGATGGGCATTTATTGATTTAAGTGCAGGTCCTTTTTCATGGGGACCTGCTGTTGGGGGAGAAGGTGTGCGTACAGAAGCAAGTTTACCAAGTGTGGAAAAAACAATTGGTTCAGCTTCAGGTAGTAATGATATGTTTGATTGTGTGGAATTTATCCAGCTTTAAATCATACTTTTGTATTAGAATATAGTGTTAATTGTCATAGCTGTCAATGACAGCTGTATAGTTAGTTATATAGTTGTAGTCTATTAGTAGTTAGTTCAGCATAACATCTAGAAATAGAGAACTCTCAGTACTAAGTTTAACTTCAGTATAATAGTTTTCTCAATATCATATTAAGAGCTTGAAAAATCACTAAATCATGGATAATGCTTCTTTGATGCAGAAACTGACCAACCACTTCGGTTAGAAGGTCTTTAATTATGTAAGGAAAGAAATAATTATTTTATTGGTAACACTTAGAAAGTGAATTTATATCTAATTTAACATCATAAAACCGACTTTTAAGGTGAAGATTGTACCTCAATTGTATATTATAATCTGGCCTTAGTCTTAATCGATGTGGGGTCTCAAACACACTTCCCATGCCAATGTATGAACATCTAAGGCATGGTGTTGGATATTTATGAGTGGTGTAATAAGCGCTTTATAATGGTGGCATACTTTATTCAACATAACTTTGCTTATTTTCATTCATAAAGAATGTGATGCTTATTTGCATTCATATAAAAATGTATTGATTATTTGGAACAGCTGCATACGTCTGTAGTGCATATTCCTGTCGAATAACCTAAACTTTAGAATGGCCAGCTCAATCAGAAAATTGAGTGCATGCTCCTTGACAAGAGGGTTGCTAGTAATGCCAAATGAATAATCGTGTTGATTCTATACCTCAAGTCCTACTCACTTGTATTGATAATCACTCTTATTGTCAAAATTTCTTTGGTGGTGATAACTATAGCTGTCAGGGACACTTAAGTGGTCAGAAAGGTCACGATGGTCAATCTAACATTCATTGTCAAGTTTGTACATTATAATCATTCTGAAGTATGGTGTTATCATCAAGGCTAAGTATGGTCAATCTGAAAATGCTTAGGACAATCATTCAATAGGATCCAACTTTGCTTGTCCCAACCTTACTGTACAGTAGTTAGTTCAACTTGTGTTCCCAATCAGTTTGCCACTAGTTCTTGAGCTCATTACGCTACCTTTTTACTACTTCAATGTTCCCAAAATTGCTATTTTAATTCAAGGGCTACACATATGTTACAACAACTCCTGAATTTCTAAAGCAATAAGCAATGCCACGTCAAGAGGTTATCCTCTTTGGTATATATAAATATCCTTCTTCTTTGGGCCTTCAATAACCAAAAATCTTGTGAGTGTAAGCGACTTTGTAAATGATAATGGTGTTTTGCTTTGAATTTCATCGCACAAACTTTTATGTCTTAGGGTTTCCTTGGCTCAAATGTTCTTTGTACTGGTGTTTGATATAACAAGTTTACTATTCATGAAGAAATATCTAAGTGTATTTATGAGGATTTTGGGTATTTGGTATAGGTGATTTGAGTGGACCCGAGGAGAAAATTTGGAGTGAGTGTAAATGACTGTGTTGCCCCTATTTGTTTATTTATTCTTTGGTTTTTAAATTATTTATTGTCAATTAATAATTATATTTTTATTTTAATTATTTTTTATGAAATAATTCTTTTTCATTTTCTCAAATATTTTTTCTGAAAGAAATATTATATTTTGAAAAGGTACACTAAGGGTAAATTTTACTTTACACAAAAAATAATCCACCAACCTTCATTAATTCAATCAAATCAATCAAGCATAGCAATAAACTTTCTACTAAGTCCATTATCTTTTCATTAAACCTATTGGAGATCCCATATCAACTAGAGATAAGGTGAACTTACAGTATATAAGTGAGTGAAAACCTTACTTTACAAGTCAATTTTGTAAGATTGAGTTAAACTTAAAGTTCACTTCTTAAAATGGTATCAAAACCGTACAAAGTCTATCCTAGTGAGATTTGTATTTTGTTGGACCTATTGTGCCACCCGTTATATGAATGCTATTGGATCACTCATTAATATCTAATCTCATGCTCGAGATGTATATAGCTTTGTGTGAGGAGGGTGTGGAGATCCCACATCGACGGGAGATGAAGTGAATTTATAGTATATAAGTGTCATTATACTATAGTTGGCTTGTATGGGTTACCTTTGTATTGTACAGTTCTAGGTTTCCTATTATTGTATCTTTTTCATTTCATGTATAATTGTCAGTATCTGTTATCCTTAACAGATAACTGACTTGTATAAATAGCTTATGTACATATGATTTATTGTGTGATGTTAATAAAATAAGTTTGATTCATCATTCATTTTCTCTCTCTCTCCCTCTCCTCTGTTCACTTCATCTAATATGGTATTGAGTGTAATTTTTTTTTCACTGATCCAGATTCTTCTAGTTTCTCACTTATTTTGGTCTTGTTAGTCCCGAAGAAAAACAAAATTACTGGAAACCTCTGACATATTATGTTGACTTGTAAAGTTAAACCTTATTTGTTCTTCTCATTGTGCATGGCTTAACTCTCAATGCCATGTTATATTTCTTGCGCTATTTTTGATCTGTTTTCTTGCTGATTGCAGAAATTTCGGAAGAAGAAGCAGAAGATCGATTGCAAGATACTATTCAGGAGAAATTTGCTGTATTTGGTGATGTATGTAAACTATGTCTGATCTAACAATATATTGCATATTGCATACGGTTCTTCGAAGAAATGAGGTTTCAGAGAGTTGTAGTTAATTGTATATACTCTTGATAGTCTCTACTCATACATTGTCAATACTGAAAACAAATAAAAAAAGAAAAGCGTGGTTCAACCGAAATGATTGAGGATGTGAACAAATTGTGATAGAAATAAACATTTCTATTCTAGGTTTCTCTCAAGTTCACAAGAGTTTTATGTAGTGTTAGTCGACTTTGATATCATTGGAATGTCAATAAGGATGGTGAGTTGAGAGGAATGTAGGCATCCGACATACATAGTAAATGTCCCTTCTTTCTACACTCATTTTCTCTAAAAGTGAGTCAGTTGTTACTTTTAATGTTGCAGAAGGAACACCAGGCCATTGATATTCTTTTAGCTGAGATTGATATATATGAGCTTTTTGCTTTTAAGCATTGCAAAGGAAGGAAAGTTAAGCTTGCTCTTTGTGAAGGTAAATCTCCTTCTGTAGCTCATGGCATTTAAATTTCTAATTTGAACTTTAAGTTTGTTGAATTCCCTTTTTTATTTCGGTAAAAAACTGTTTCTTCAATTTCTCATAAAATCTTGTTTTTTGACATGTTGGGAAATAACAAATTCAACACGTGATATGAACAATGTCATTAAGCTTGGTTGCAACAAACATTGAAAGTTATAGAGCAGAACAAAGTTAGGAAATAGTATATGTAGTTAATATTCTTCAAACCAATATAAACACAAATGTTAAAGATCTTCTTAAAATATGAACAAAAATGCAAATTTGAGCTTGTTTTTAAAATATAAGCGATTATGCATAATGGTTTCAATTCAAATATCAATCTTGACAATGTGAATGTTTTTCCAGATTCATTATCCATTTATAAACTATCCCACTTACATTGATATAATGGTTCACAGGGAAATAATGAGGGAGAGTGGAATGTGTGTTATAAAAGGAAATTTAAAAATAAAAAGTAGTTATAATGTTAGTAATTTGAGGGGATCGACATTGCCAGATAGTGGACCCTTTTGGGGGGAATTAGGGGTCTTTTTATGAAGAGCCTTTGGTTGTGTACAGGGAATACCCTTAGGAAAGGAAGTGTTTTGTATGTGGATGTTGGTGTACAGTACTAACAGTTGCTGAAATAATATTGCACGAGATATTCAATCTTCGTTTCTGGTTGTGTTCTTTCTTTTTTGACGAGGCACGGAACAAGATTGGTCCAACTTGCTGGTTTTGAAATGAAGGGATATAATGGATAATCAACTAGGTGGCCAGTGAATAAAGGAAGATGGCTGCAGAGCTAAAAGCTAGTGTGGCTGTAATGAAAGAAGGTTTCTGGACATGAAAGAAATCAAAGAAGTGTTACAAGAAGTCAAGAGTGAAAAATTGTTTGGAGAGTTCTCTATTAATAATGAAGAAAAGAAGGAAGAAAGATATATACATGGTAACAGATCTTACGAGGATGAGAAGTCTGTTCAAGAAATTCTGGAATGCACTTTCAGGTTAAACTAGACTTAAAAAATTGTATGAACAGATATCATGTAGAGGCAGCTCTTGCTATTTGGTTGTTGGTTTGGAGGTTAAGATGGTCTGAAAAGTGTACTCTTGACCAAAGGCACACAGAAGTTGTAATTCCTTGTGGTTCGCTGCTATAGACATGAGCCTGTACTGGTTGTTGGGGAAACAAGTAGACGAAAGACTACTGTGTCAGCTGTTAAGTGTTTGTTTTTAGTTAAAATTGCACACCTTGAATTGCAATCAATATACATAAAACACCTTGAATTTTATTGCATCAATATAAATAAAACACCTTGAATTTTATTGCATTGGGTAAACGAGTAATTAAATAAATTGCTGCTTGAAAGTCAAAATCCCAAAATTTTAGGGTAATTGAGCATGATGCAATAAAATTAAACCCAATTCAGTTATGTGCCTGTGTTTACATTTAACAACACCATTTTGGTGATGAGTATGTGGACAAATAACACGATGAAGAATACCATGAGTAGTAAGAAAAGAACTAGAGAACTGAAACTCAGGCCCCAATGAGTCTGAACGCTTTTAGTTTTAGCATTGAATGGAAGTTCAGCCACATCTTTAAAATTCTGAACAACAGTAAAGGCATCAGATTTGTGTTTAAGAGTATATAACCAAGTGAAACGTGAAAAAGCATCCACAAAACAGATATAATACAGAGAACCATTGGTAGAGGGAACATGCGAAGGACCCCAAAGGGAGGAGCAAATGTTGAGTCAATGCCTTGCCACGAAATTTGAGATTAAGATATTACGAAGACTTAAATATCTTTTGAGAATTAGTGCCTCATGCCAAAGAAAGTAATCTTCATATCTCTACAGAAGTATGTTGTTGACTTGCTTAAAGAAATAAGGTAGACAGTCTGCAACCCAACTAGTACTCCAATTGATCCAAGCATAAAGTTAGGAAGACAGAGTAGGATAATGCAGTGGACAAAGAAATGTATCATAGACTTGTTGGCAGACTTATCAAAGACTTTTAAGTCAATTTATACACCAACCAAAGGAGGTTCATTTACAAACTGTTCCTAGAATTGTTTAAACGAAACTAAGAGTGTAAGTCATGAAGAATATATGGGTGCAGGTTGTGCAGGGTCTGTACTGGATACTGCACCTTCCTTGGTGGAAATCTAGTTGCTTGGAGCAGTAAAAAATCAGAATGTAATAGCATGATCAAGTGCAGAAGCAGAATTTCAATTGTTGGCCCAATGCTTATGTGAACTTCTATGGCCAAAGATTATATTGGAAGACTTGAAGATAAAGTGGGATGAACCTGAGGTTATATTGTGATAATAATCTGCAATTAGTACAACTTACAACCTGGTGCAACATGATAGAACTAAATATGTTGAGATTGACAGACATTTTATCAAGGAAAAGCTAGACAATGGTTTGATTATTATCCTGTGTGTGTCCACTCAAAATCAACTTTTAGACATACTCGCCAAAGGGCTGATCTGCATTAACTTTGAAAGAATTATATCCAAGCTGGGACTGGAGAACACTTACCAGTTTGAGAGGGACTGTCAAAACTGTGCATCTCATTATGTAATTTAGAAGGTTTATTATTTTATCCTTGCTGTAATTTTATTCTTTAATACAGGTGTATCTTGCTGTAAAATCCCATAATTACAGGGATTTGTTTCCTTAGAATTAGCTCTCTATATTTCCTAAAATAAAAAGCTGGCTCATGTATTAATAGGACCAATGGCCTAATTATTGAAATATTGAGGAAATATATAGTTGAAAATAAGACTTATTTTATTATTCTCAATCATGAAAAATACATTCTCATACCCTCTATTTGTAATAATCTAATTTTCCTAAAAAGGGAAATAGGAAAACTAGGAATACTAGGAAAATAAAATAAAATAAAAGATTATGTATCTATTTCATCTAATTAGGAAGATTCTAAAGATATTATCTCAAATTACAACACTCCCCTTCTAGTTGGTAAATGAATATCAATCATTCCCAACTTGCCTACATGATCTTGAAATCTACCGGGAGGAAGCCCTTTTGTAAAAATATCTGCTATTTGAAGTTCTGTAGGAACATGAGTTGTAATCACAAAGCCTCTGTCAAGATTATCTTTGATGAAATATCTGTCAATTTCAATGTGTTTGATTCTGTCGTGCTGTAATGGATTATGGACCATGCTCATAACAGACTTATTGTCACATGTGTTCTCCTCTGGAGAATTCTCCATTCGACTTGAAAGTGACTATTGTGCAATAAATGCTACCTTGCAGCTGCTGGGCTAACTAATTATCAAGATAACATAAATGTAGCTGTACAATCATGCATAAATTGTTGACCAGTAAATCTGTTCCAATAATAATAAATATTCTGTAATCACCAATTAATAACAAATATTGTGCTAGTCAATTCTTGGGCATGGTTATCATTTGAAGTATCTGTGCTTCTCTGGTAGTAGTGAGATGTTCTCATCAAGCTTTTATTTGTATGTAGTTCTATTTTGCTTTATTTTTCATTCTAAGTATCAAACCTTGTAGATTTCATTGCCCAGTTTCTGTAGGTTTAGAAGCTACAAAGTTTTATTGTAGCTTTTTAATACAGCTTGTAACATAAGATAATTTCAGAACTTGATGAAAGGATGCGGGATTTGAGAAATGAGCTACAGTCATTTGAAGGTAAAGAATATGATGAAAGTCATAAGAAAAAGGCCATAGAAGCTTTGAAACGGATGGAGAGCTGGAATCTATTCAGTGACACGCATGAGGTTAGCCAGTTGATCTCTGTTAATTTAGTAAATTACTATAATGAACTGTATGCCCACAAATTTTTGGTGGTTTAAATTTCTGGTTGGACCTCATCATTCAAGGATTTACCCCTTTGTAGGAGTTCCAAAATTACACAGTTGCGCGTGATTCTTTTCTTGCACATCTAGGTGCAATGCTGTGGGGATCTATGAGACATATTGTGTCACCTTCGGTTGCTGATGGTGCCTTCCATTATTATGAGAAGATATCCTTTCAGTTGTTTTTCGTTACACAGGAGGTAAGATGTCTGTTTGATCACTTGAAATGGCTTGCAACAGCTGAATATTGACATTGCCCTTGTATTATTTTTTTTCAGAAAGTTAAGCACATAAAACAGCTTCCTGTGGATATGAATGCTATAAAGGGGAGCCTTTCCTCATTGACAGTTCCTTCTCAGAAAGCAATGTTCAGTCAGCACATGTATGCCATGAATTTTTAATTCTAACCTTTCTTTACCCTACCTTCAATTAGGCATTTGGTTGGTGAAATGCTTTCTTAAGACAATGCTACGTGTCTGATGTATCACATTCCTATAAATTGTCTACCTAATTTTCTACTTACATTACTGTCACTTTAGGTTGCCACTGTCGGAGGATCCTGCCTTAGCAATGGCCTTTGCAGTTGCACTACGAGCAGCTGCAGTACCTTTACTGCTTATCAATGGAACCTACCGAAAGACAGTTCGAACATATCTTGATTCTTCTATTCTGCAATATCAATTGCAAAGGCTGAATAAACATGGTTCTCTTAAAGGTCATTCCTATATCCTTAAGTCCTGTTTTAGAGTGCCATTTGTATGTACATTGAAAAATGAGAATAAGTTGCAGACATCTTGAAGTTGAGTGTAAAAAAAGGGTGAAAGGAAAATTTATTTCATCTGATGATTAGTGTATATGTTACTCAATCTATTTTCATCCATTGCACATTTTTATTCAAAGCAAATTTGGTGGAATTTTACTTTGAAATGTTTATTCAATTAAATAAATAATTAAGTCAGAATTAGAGATGAGTGTAAGACAACCTTTGCGTACATTCTATAAGATGCTTGATTTTATGCCTCAACTGCTGAATAGGAAGTGTGGCATACCTGATTTGGGATGATAGTAGCATCAATCCTAAATATTACATTAGTTTTCGTGTATCTTCAACTCTTTATAGCTCAGACTTTGAAGCTCATAGTGTTTGCTTCACTAAGTTTCCCAAAGTCTGCCGTGGACTATGTATAATGAATTGGGTTTGTGCATTACTGTTGAATAAACTGGGGCATTTTAGTATTTGGGGCACAATTATATGCTCCACATACTGTAGTGTTGAGTTTAAGGATTTAAGAGAAAATAATAACTGAGTTTTGTATTGATTCTGAAACCTGAAAAAATTGCGTGTAGAAATATTACATCTGTCCAGCTGTACCAAACTGACTAATTCTTTACATGTCTGAACAGAAAAAAGTTATAGTGAGTTTGTTAGGATACAGGGGAGAGGACTTAATGGGTAATGGGTTTAGAATAGAAGGTGGAAGAAATAGTATAAATAAGACCCGATTATGGGTCGGGAGGTATCGAGTATTCTGTAAAGTCAGGCTTAGTGCTTGTAGAGAGGGGTTATGCCCTCAACCCAGGGAGGTTATGCTCCCATGTCCTTGTACAGATCCATTCTATTCTGAAATAATACAGTTCTTTCATCATCTTCTATACTGTTCATACTGTTGTGAGAGTGAGAACGATTAGGTTCAATAATTAGGAACCTAACAAAGTGGTCCGACCTGCCGGATATCCTTAGAAGAGGGGTCAAGAACGGATCAACAAGTGGTCAAGAAAGGGAGGAAGCATGGAAGGAAGAGACAATTCTTGGGAAAGGAGGATCAGCGAACAGAAAAGGGAGCTAGCAGAATGGAAAAGAAATATGCAAGAAATGCGACAGGAAACCAGAGAACTCTTACGAGTTCTGGGAGAAAGGGTGTGGAACCAGGAAAAGGGATTAGAAGGCAGTCCGGGGTCTGTGGATGATCAACGTATTGTTAACGAGAATCAGAGAAGGAGAAGGGAATGCTCGGGGGAGGAACGAGAGCGAAGACGAAGGGGAAAAAAATTAAGCGCATTAGAAGGAATAATGGAGGAACGAATGGCGGCAATGGAGCCGTCAATGGATGGACGCAAGGCGGAGATGGAGTCGTCAAGGGAGGAAATGAAGGTGAAAAAGACGACAATTCGACAAGACTCGGCAGCCACATGCCAGGATTTTCAAGTGAGGCGATTATCGGGGGACAACACCGCATTCAAGGGGAACAGTCTGACGACAGTCAGGCGCCTATGAATGCCGATAGGAGTACGAGATGCGAGGGCGAAATTAGGGGCGGAGAAGGTGAGCGGTTCAATTGGAAGGAAGAGGGTGGAGTTGCCCGTGTTCGAAGGGATAGATCCATTGAATTGGATCAATTGGGCGGAGCGATTCTTCGAAATTCAAGGAGTATCGGAAGAGGAGAAGGTACGATTAGCGTCTGTGAGCATGGAGGGAAGCGCTGACTACTGGTTCAGAGCATGGAAGGAGAAAGCCAGGGATCGCTCTTGGGATGGGTTGAAGGAAGCTCTGGTGATTAGGTTCGGAACCGCCATGGAGCGGTTGACGGCTTTCAAAAGGAAGGGGACGGTGGACGAGTCTTATGAGGGACGAGGAACGGTTGCCGAACATTCCGAGACCGAGTGCTGTAATCCATGCCGATTGAAAAATACCGAGTGATCAGAGGATGAAGAGGTGGAGACGGAGAAAGTTGAGACCGAAATGGACCGGAAACAAGGGGAGAGGTCCGCTTTGTCGGCTGGAGGTTTCACTCAGCCACAAATGATGAAGCCGAACGGGGAGATTGGGGGCCGAACTGGTATGATTTTTGAGCACGGAGGAGTAGCGGTCATCCTTGGTGTGGAGTGGCTAGCGAAGCTCAGGAAGGTGGCGGTGGATTGGAGAAAGTTGACGATGATGGAGATAACAGTGCAGAGGAACCCCACTTTGGAAAGAAGAGTGGTGGGCCCAGGGCTTTAGTAAAAATGGATGAAGTGGCGGGGCTAATGGTATGGGAATTGGGCTCATTTGAGTCCAGAAAAAACAGCCCGAATGGTTTGGGCCTCATCGACAAACAAAAGAGGGAGATGGAGTCTTTCTTGGACAAGCATGATGTGGTGTTTTGTGAACCTGTGGGGCTGCCACCTGACGGAGAGAGGACCACAAGGATGCTGAGAAGGCAGCCTTTAAAGAGGTCGAGAAGAAGAAGGAAGAGGAGGAAGCAAAGGATGATCCACTTGACTCTGATGCCTAGGAAGAAGATGAAGATGCTGGTGGGCCAAGCTTACGGGGTAGCGGAGGAACAAATATTAGGGTATTTTCTCGCCGGATTGCGAGAAGACATAAAGGGGCAAGTGCGCATTCAAGGTCCGCAAGAATTGATAGTTGTGATGAGGATCGCGCGGGATGTGGAAGACGCAGCGACTAGAGCGAGAGGGAGAAGTTGGAACGGGTTCAAGGCGAACCCATCGGGGTTGCGTGCGACAGTGACAGGGGTACAAGGCGAAACCGAACGTCAGTCCCTGAACTGGTCGGGCGGAATAGAGGGTAATGGGCCAGTGAGAGATGGAGTTACACCGGCGAGTAGCACGGGAGGGAGTACGAATGGTGGGGCCGACAATCGGGGAAGAGTGGTGAGAAATCTCCCTTACCCAGTATTCCTTAAGACAAAGGAAGAGGGGCGATGTTTTCATTGTGGTGGACCGTCCGGCCCTGGACACCATTGTGCAGAGAAAAGTTTAAGCGTGATAATTTTGGCGGAGGACGAGCAGGGAGCCGATGAAGAAAAGATTTTGCCACCACCCAAGCCGCCTGACGTGAATTGAAGACCATAGCCAGGGGTGTCCGTTTCCAACCTTGAGGACAAGGTTGTTTGGCAGAGGGGGTGTAATGTTAGGATACATGGGAGAGGACTTAGTGGGTAATGGGTTTAGAATAGAAGGTGGAAGAAATAGTATAAATAAGACCCGATTATGGGTCAGGAGGTATCGAGTATTCTGTAAAGTCAGGCTTAGTGCTTGTAGAGAGGGGTTATGCCCTCAATCCAGGGAGGTTATGCTCCCATGTCCTTGTACAGATCCATTCTATTATGAAATAATACAGTTCTTTCATCATCTTCTATACTGTTCATACTGTTGTGAGAGTGAGAACGATTAGGTTCAATAATTAGGAACCTAACAGAGGTCAAGTGTATGCTGGGTTTCAATAAACCCAGGTATATTCTAATACTCCTCGCAAGCTAATGGTGGGTGAGAACTTTGCATAGAAGATAGTTTACACACTCTAAAGCTTGATTCATATAAACTCTAAACTGCGAGGGAATGAGCTTTTGTCAAGACGAATGTTGTCAAACTCAAGCATGATAAGAGAGAGGGTCTGAAGGTCCTTATTTATTTTATTCAATTTGGTCTCACTATTAATAAAAGTCCCAATCTAGTCCCTCAACTTTTATAAATGTAACAACAATGTGATCACTTTCTATACAATTAGCCATAAAATCATTGACAAGCAAATATTGATTGTTTTAGTTTATGCTTAATATAATTTATAACTAATGCATAGTGACAATTTATAAAACCAACCACATCATTTTCAACGAACAAAAGGGTCACACTGGTGCTATTTTAAAAATTGAGGGACTTGATTTAACCTTGGAAGAGTTATACTGTTACATTTTTAAAATTGATGGATTTGATCGAATATTGTATTAATAGAGGGACCAAATTAAGCAAAATAAATAAATAAAAGGACCATAAAGAAATTAAACGTATTGCATTCATCATGCAATATAAATATACTAAGGGACAACATGGCAATCAACTCACTACTCCTATCCTACAATAGTAACAAGTGGTAAGTAATTACAATTAGATCTTGCACTTTAGGCTTTTTCTGCACTTTATCATTTGCGTGTGTGATGTTGGTGATATCTTTGAAGACTTTTCTTATTATATCCATCAACTTTCTTGCATGGTGGTGCATACCTTGTATAGGTGTCCAAAAGGACCATTGAAGGATGTGTACCTTTGGAGTCGTTGCTTGTTAGATCTTTTCTTAGAGTGATGACTCTCTTGTCACTTACTTTGACTTGTAGTACTTTGACGTGATTGAAACATACTGCTTTACTTTACAGTTGACTTTGTGCCCCTAACGATACCAAAAAGGACTTTTTCTCATTTATAGTTAGTACCTGAGTCTTCATCTTTGAGATAGATGTTGTGAGTCAGCTGTAGGGATTTTGACGTTATGAAATCTTGCAGATGTGTCTAGTTCAAAGCACTCTTCAGATTGCATTTATTCCATTTGACTTGAGTCATATAACAATTGATGCTGGCATAGGAGACATCTTTTGATAGGTGCTACATCAAGGACGTCTAATCTTGGTTCTCTGCAGATTACATCAATCCAATAATACTCTTGAGCAACCTCTCTTGATCTTCTTCTTGCTTCTCTATCTTGCATGCTTTTGACGCTTCAAGATGGAAGTTTTTTCTAATCTGGCTGTCTAAACTTCCATTCTTGTTGACATATATCTCATGCCCTGAGGAATATGGTCATATATAGGTGACATTATTGTCTAGCGCTTCTTGCTACTTGTAGTGTAGTCTAATACTTTTGGAAAGCTTCTTCTATTCTAGTGGCATCCGTCTTCTGTTGAGGTCATCTAACATGGCCTCATTCACTTGTCTTTTGCGCTTTAATCATGACTTGTATCTTTAAACAAAGTTGCTCTTGATCGTGACTAAGCTTGTTGCACACTAGATAAATATTTTAGAAACACCAAAATTGTCTTTGTTTGTTATGATCAAAACTTAGATGTCAAATGGAAAAACATAGGATATGTAGAAGTGTAAAATAGTAGGGACTAACAAGGACTTTCTATGTCTAGCATGTTGGGGTTGCATGTTCTAGTTGGACGTAATTTTATGACATGATTTATTTTGTTCATTTCATTAAATATAAGTTTAAAATAAAGTTCTCTTTCATTCTTGATATTTTTGTTATTGACAAATATGAGTATTTATGAATGGTGCAGGTAGGCATGCACATTCCAGGTCTGTGCTTGAGGTTCCAATCTTTTGGTTCATCTACAGTGAACCACTTTTACTAGACAAATATTTTCAGGCAAAAGCTCTCTCTGACATGATTATTGTCGTTCAGTCTGAGTCCTCCTCGTGGGAAAGCCATCTACATTGTAATGGGCATTCACTTCTACTGGACTTGAGGTAAGATCGAGAAACCTATCTTCCAACTTTCTAAAATTGATTATTCATCTTTCTTGCAATTATATTTTATTGATTTATTGGGAAAGGGTAGGGGAAGAGGTGAACTTTTATAAAAAGTTATATTGAACAATTGTGATATTACCATTACACGCATGTGTGTTCATTTTCTTTTTATGATGACAAAATAATAAAATTATTATTATTATTATAACTATAAAAGTAAAAATAATTATTTTTATAATTTTATTATAAATATTTTTAATTTATTTTATAGGTAATTTTTTTTATAGATAATTATTTTAGATTAAAACTGGTTAAATTTAAAAAATGGTCAAATGGAAAAAAATAGTTAAATTTAAAAGGAGGGTTGTTTAGAGGGTAAAATTGGTAAGATAATTATTTAAATATAAAAGATGGTTACTGTAAGGATAAAATGGAAAAAAAAACGTGTACCCCAAAAGGGAGAATCTCTTTTATATATTAGTATAGGTACAAAAATCTACTCATTGGTTCTTTCATGATTTCATCCTCTATGGGGACGATAAAGGCAGCCTATAAAAGCTGCAGTTGCTGCCACTGCTGAGCATCTTGCTGGTTTGCTTCCCCTTCATCTTGTCTATGGTCAGGCCCATGAGACTGCTATTGAGGTACATTTTATGTCCAATATTTGGAATCCAGTCTACTTCTTTGATGCATTTAGTGTTTTACGTATACTAAATCCAGATATCTTTCGTTTGTTGAGGTTCAGTTCTTGTGCATTGATTGTATGGGACTATGTTACTCTTCTTTGGGTATACCTACCTAATCCCTTAAATGGCAACAAATCAGTTAATTTTTACCATACTCACCTTGCAACTCCCCAAATCTCCCAAAATACAAAAAGAGATGCATGTAGCAAAAGAGCCTCCAGGAGGCTTGACCACCTTTTTCAATTTGTCCTGGTTGCAGATGCTTAATGCCTTTTTCTACAATATACATACTCATTTAGAGATTAGCATGTGTGAACTGTGTCCCAAGTTCGTAGAACAGTCAATGTCCATATACTAAGATGTAACTTCGTTTTTAAGTGTATTTGAACTACCATATTGTAAGATTTATCTCTGCGTATGACAGGACTGGTTATGGTCAGTAGGATGCAACCCTTTCTCCATTACATCACAAGGTTGGCACATTTCACAGTTCCAGTCTGATTCAATTGCTAGAAGCTATGTCATCACGTCCCTCGAAGAATCAATACAACTGGTTAATTCTGCCATTCATCTTCTGCTAATGGAACGTACTAGTATCCTTGAATTGCAACCATTTAATGATAGAAAAATTACTATTTCAAAAAGCATCAATTAGATCATTATTAAAATGCGCATATCATCTATTTCTGTAATTTCTTTAGGAACATGGGTTAGTGTATGATACCACTTTTGATGCAGGTTGAATTTAGAGTTAGATGTAGAGACCAACCATTTATAAGTCAATAAGCATGCAAAATAATTGTGGTTCAGCAGAACATATTCGTTGGTGTGATAGCTGAATCTTTTCATTGATTGGTTTCTTAACAAGTAACATTTGTCGTTGCTTTCTGCTCACTATTATCACAATTTGTAACAATTGCTAATGGGATCACTCTGAAATATAGAATGGGACTGTGAGAGCACTTGTCAATGCTTAATATCTCTTAAGAAACTGGAATTAGATCCAACTCAATTTTACATAACCGGCTTGTAAAATGAGACTTGTAAAATGAGGTTTGCATCTAGTTATATACTATAATTTAGTCTTACCTTTAATTGATACAAGATTTCCAATACATCCCTTATAGTGAGGACTGGACATCTCGTGGGACTAGGAGGAACACAATAGTGAGTAACATGATGATGTACCATTGCATTTGCCTTGGGTAAGAAAAAATATATTAAAGCATATATTATCAAATTAAACCATGTGAATGCAAACCTGCCCTTTGCTTTCAGGGGTATTATAGGGCCTTTGTTTTTCTTGAGACACAATGAGTTAATGTGAATTCTTAACAATATAAAGCTGAAAAAACGTTCAGGATCTTCCAGTCCCAAGAGCTTGAGCTTGCAAACAAGTATAGTTATGTCGTTAGCCTTTGGAAAAGGGTAAGTGATAGTTATTTGTAGCTTCTATTCAATTTGCAATCATATTCTTAAGTTCCATGAATGTGGTATTCTTCAGGTATCAACTGTCACTGGAGAATTGCGTTATGTTGATGCATTGAGGCTACTAAACACGTTGGAGGATGCATCCAAAAGGTTGGGCACTATTCTGCAATAAGCAATTTAATGGCCTGCTTTAAAATATAGGCCAGGCTGAGCAGTCAAATTTTTAAACTTGGCCTGTAGGGGTTGGGCTGCGTTGTCCGTTTTGACCATCCTAATCTTTATTACTTGAATTTGTTCACATTTGCTTTTCGATCCTCTTCTTTTCCCTCATTCCAATATAATTGCAAAATATATCTAAGGATGAAAATTTGGTTAAGCTCAACTATTTTTACTTTTCTGTTGCTCTTCATTGGTTAGTAGCTAGTGATTTCATGTAGACCTACTTTATCTTTTCTTTAAGTTGGACTTCATACGCTATTAATTTTTTTTTTCTGAAACTTTTGTTAGTTTTTCTCTGACAATCTCTCACGCAGGTTTGTTGGTCAAGTCAATGCGACCCTTTCCCTTCTTCATCCAATTAACTGCACAAGAGAGAGAAAAATACATATGGTGTTTGATATGACAACTATACCAGCTTTCTTGATTGTTCTAGGGTGCCTTTATATGGTACTGAGACCAAGGCGACCAAAACCAAAGATTAACTGAGGCGCTACCATTTTGAATTTTAATTGAAGGGTTTTACAAGGGTTTTCCATGTTGGCAAGTTTAAGCTTTTGGTGGTAAGGATTTACATCCACTTTTATGATAGACGTGCATAATTTTGTCGGGTTTTAAGGCTTTGTTGGTTATGAGTAGTACGTCAGCACATTTAGTTTAAACTTAGTTGTTAATGCGTCAAATTTTGCCTGTATGCAAACTGAGCATTCATGTATTGTGTTAATGTAGAGAACGAATTCAGTGTTATCAAAAAGCAATTAAAAGAAATTGAGTTTGATCAATATTAGTTGCATCTTTTAATTTGATTGATGTTACGCTTGTGCTAAATTGTTTGTATCTTGAAAATCATTTTAAACTTGAGCTAATCAATAAGGGCTGTATCTTTCCCCACCCTTATTATTCCTTCACGAACCTTTGTGAGGTATTGGAAAACTTTAAAGTGATCATATTTTAGATTTTTGGATTGTAAAGTACGGAAACATGATCTCGACTATACGATCTAATGTATTTCGAAACCTAAAAGCATATTTTGGATTAATCAATTAATTAAGAATGCATTTTTACATCATATATAATTGGAAAATGTATTCTAAACTTTTACAATTTTGAATGTATTTGTAGATTATATAATATGGAAATGTATTTTAAATTGTACATTTTAAAATATTAATTTTTATTTATATAATTTGAAAACATTTTGGACGGTATAATTTAGAATACATTTTAGTTTTTGTAATTTGAAGTATTTTTTAATTTTGAATTATAGAATTGTAGTTATGCAATCTATAATAGTTTTAGTTAACGCTTTCTCTACACAAGCATTAAAAGGAAAAAAAAAATATGGCTGGGAAAAGAAATTGGCATTATGAAAACTAGAGATAAAAAATGGTTAGTTCAATACTTATTTTGACATTTTTAGTTTTGTTGAAAGTGATTTCAATTTTTATAATTTTTATTTAATTCAGTCATTTTTCATGATATTTAAATCGTTGATAACATGTTCATGTGAGTTTTTATCATCTAAGCTTTCAACAATCAAGATTATGTTGCCTTGCTTTCGTTATGCACAAAATAACGCAACAGTCCTGCAAACACAAACATCCAAATTCATTTGCTGGGAGATACAGAAAACAAAACAATGCTATTATGAAGTGAAAGAGAGGAGGGTAGGGCTAGGAGGGTGAATAAAAGGGCCATTCTGCTTCAGAAGTCTTGGATATCTATTCAAATCCTGGCTGAAGTCACACTATGATTTGGCCCTGAAAATGAAGAGATAACATTTATTATTAATAATACAAATCAATTTGATCCAAGTTTACACAAAAATGATAATAATGGTTCCAAGTATAATAGCAGTTAAAAATGAATCTAGCTACCTAAAGAATGTCATTCATCATACCCTACTATAATAAAGTGAGAACAGAAGGATGAAGTACAAGATAATCGTGTCTTAGGAAAGGGACGAAAAATGTAAGACATCAATACAAGAGAGTTGATCACACGGCTCTCTTTTGAATAACAAAAATGTATCACTAATTTTAATATCTCTTTCTTTGAATCAGATTAAACCAACTAACCTTTCTATGTAGGAGTCATGCTCCGTACTAACAACTATGGCATCACCAGGTACAATGTGAAGCGGTACCTGGAGGTTATTGATCAGACAAAACAGACATTTAGTATTACCAACAAGGAATAATGATTTAATTCCATTCTTCTACAATTTTCATGAAAGATAATTCAAAGGAAGGAAATTTTAGAACAATTCAGCATACTCGTTAGCTACATATCGATTTGATGGCATTTCATCTTTTAATCTAATAAACGTTGAATTTAGGTGTTCAAAGTAAAATAGATAAAAATTTAAATGCATTTTTCATCCCCACAAATATACTAGATTTTTGCTTTTAATCCCTGAAAATATTTTTTATTGAAATTTGTTATGGGTCTAGATATTATTCCCACATTCAAGACTAGGAATGTAGCCTCTAGGGAGAACAAAGAGAAGAGGATTCTGAATAATGCTTTTTCTTATCTTTCAATAGCTTCATTACACTGTAATATATAATGGAAAGTAACAGAATAAGAAAAATTAACGGAATCATAATAAAATCTTCAATAACAAATCCACTATAGGATTGGCAATTCATTACTCAGGATCTATGCTATAGATTAAGGGACCATCGGTGCATAAAGTCATCCCATCCTGAATGTCTTCTGGTGCTACAGGTTTGACCTTGTGCCTCCATCAATCAATAGGCTTGGTTGTAGGAGTGGGCAAAAGATCCAAATTTTGAAATACAATCTATAATAGTCCAAAGACATTACTTTAAGTCTATTTAAATGGATTTTTCCCAAATCCAAATCCATATTTTTTTATTTTAAATCCCGTCCACTTAATTGGATTTGGATTGGGATCACATTTTGGATTTTGAACATCCAAAATATAGGTGTGTCTAAGACAAGCCAAGGCGACTAAAAGGTCGAGCTTAGGTTGAGTAGCATTGATCTGAGTTGAAGGTTGATCGAGTCGACTCAAGTCAGTCTCGGTTGAGTCAAGTCGGCTTGAGCCAAACGTTGAATCAAGTCAGTCCAAGCCGAAGGATCCGACCGAAAGTCCGAGTTAGCTCATAGGTTTCCAATAAAGAAACCTAATCAAGAACTCACTACACCTCACGAAACATGCAAGCAAAGAAAGGAAAAAGAATCTGAATGTGTATTATTCACAAGAAATCGTCTATACACCACAGTCAACAAGGGCTTAACCCTTTCCCTAGGACTAAGCCTGTTAAAAAATCAACCGTCCAAAAGTCCCCTCTCTACTAAACCCCTCACTATTTATACAATCCTTAATTCCCGCCCTTCCTAACTCTTAAACCAGTTAGGACAATAACTATGTATTCTTCTTCCTTCTTTCGTAAACTATCCATTCCCTCTTATTCCTATCATTGCCCCCCGCCTGAAATCCAACCTTGTCCTCAAGGTTAAAATCGGGGTATTGCTCCCGGATAGTGATTTCTTCTTCCCAAGTTGCCCCGTCCTTGCCTCCTTCTTCTACTCCACAAGCAGCTGTGGCACTTGCTCTTACCCCTTTTGTGTGATTCTTCTTCCCAAAATCCTTACTGGCCAAAACGAAAGCCCATCCACTTGTAAATCCTGAGGCAACTCCCTTTCGACTCTCTGTTCCCCTATCGCCCTTTTTAATTGTGAAATGTGAAATATAGGATGTATGCGTGCGGTTTCCGGCAATTGCAGCTTGTATGCCACCTCTCCAATCTTCTGGATGACTTGAAAGGGCCCGAAAAACCGTGCTGCTAATTTTGGATGGAGCCTGGTCGGCATTGATGTTAGTCTATGCGGTCTTATCTTGAGATAGACCCAATCACCTATTTCCACCTCCGTGGGTCTCCTGCTTATGTTTGCCTGTCGAGTCATCAACTCTTGAGCTCTCTCAAGATGGAACTTCAGTTGTCTCAAGGCTTCATCACGGGTATGTAGTTCTTGGCTTACTGCTTCCACCATGGACTCCCCAGGTATAAATCGGTGTAAGGATGGAGGTGGCCTCCCATAAACCGCCTCAAATGGTGTGCACATTATCGCTCCCTGAAAACTGGTATTATACCAATACTCAGCCCACGACAGCACCGTCATCCACCCCTTCGGCTATTCAAAACAGAAACACCGCAGGTATCCTTCTAACACACGATTTAAAACATCTGTTTGCCCATCCGTTTCCAGATGATACGCCGTACTCATCTTCAATTGAGTCCCCTGGCTCCTAAACAACTCCCTCCAGAAAACACTCAAGAAGAGGGGATCCCGATCACTGACGATGGACTACGGAATGCCTTGCAGCCTGACAACCTCCTTCATGAAAAATTCCGCTACTGTCCTAGCAGAATAAGGGTGCTTAAGGGGTAGGAATGCTCGTATTTGATGAGGCGATCCACCACTACAAGAATAGCATCATGACCCTGTGACTTGGGTAGTCTTACAATAAAACAACTCCTCCCATATAGCGTTCGGAATAGGCAATGGTTGCAGCAGCCCTTGAGGCAAGGCAGCCAAGTACTTGTGCTGCTGACATACCACGCAGTTAGCAACGAACTCCGTGACTCCTTTCTTCATCTCGATCTAGTGCAGCGACTGTGCTATCCTCTGATAGGTCCTGTACACCCAGAATGCCCTCCGGTTTGTGTCACGTGGAACTTTGCAAGTAACCTGGGAATCCATTTGGAGTTGGCGGACAGTACCAACCTCCCCTTGTAATGCAACCTCTCCTGTTCAAGGGTATATGCGGGATGGGTATTCGGATCCCTTCTAATATCCTCCACCACCTCCTATAGGGTTTCATCCTTCAATATCTCCCCAAAATCTTGCCAGTAAGGTCTGGCTACTATGTACATTTCCTTCTCATCTTCATTCTCCCCCTCATCCTTCCTAGAAAGGGCATATGCTGCCCTATCGGTCACCCCTACTCTGTACACTATTTCAAAATCATATCCCAACAACTTTGCTATCTAGTCTTGTTGGTTTTGAGTGGTGATATACTGCTCTAGCAAATAGCGAAGGCTTCTCTGATCGGTATGCACCACGAAACGCTGCCCAAGCAAACATGGCCTGCAATGTTGTATGGCCAACACCAGAGCCATCAATTCTTTCTCATATATGGATTTACTCAACGTTCCTGCTGACAAGGCTTTACTGAAATAAGCAATCAGTGTTCTACCTTGCGTCAACACCGCCCCTACTCCATTCCAGAGGCGTCGCACTCTGTGAAAAGGCTGCTGAAAATCGGGTAACGAGAGCATTGGGGCTGTCGTTATAGCTTTCTTCAATTCCTGCAAAGCTGCCTCCGCCCTTTCATTCCACACAAACTCTCCCTTCTTTAATAACTCAGTAAGAGGTTTAGCAATTTTTCCATAGTCCCTTTTGAATCTCCTGTAATAACCAGTCAACCCCAAAAAACCCCTCACCCCTTTTACGGTTTTTGGTGTCCTCTACATCTCAAAGAACTTCTCGGCCCTACTAATCCAAATCAATGGGTCGCCACCCTCGAACGCAGGTAATTTGACCCGTTTCCTCCAATTCGCCGATACTTATTGATTTCCTTCGCTCCCTCTTCCTCTCTCCCCACCGTGCCCGCCATCATTGCCATTCACCGATGATTGACTACCGTCCTGGTGATTGCCATTTGGGTCGCGTTTGAGATCCCCTAGTACCTTCAAGATCGCCTGTACATCCTGGCGCATGGCTTCATAGTTCTGTCGTAAGGCTCCGGTCTCGTGTCACAGATACACTGTGTCAGCCTTCGTCTCACAACTGACCCTCTAACGCCACTACTCTTCCCTCCATCACGCGCACTCGTCACTCCTCCAATTGGGGATCCGACAGGTCGAACCAATTGATAGATTTCCGATAAAGAAACCTAACCAAGAACTTACTACACCTCACGAAACAGGCAAGCAAAGAAAGGAAAAAGAATCTGAATGTGTATTATTCACAAGAAATCATCTGTACACCACAGTCAACAAGGGCTTAACCCCTTTCCCTAGGACTAAGCCTGTTAACAAATCAACCGTCCAAAAGTCCCCTCTATACTAAACCCCTCACTATTTATACAATCCTTAATTCCCGCCCTTCCTACTTGTTAAACCATTTAGGACAATAACTATGTATTTTTCTTCCTTCTCTCGTAAACTATCCATCCCCTCATATTCCTATCCCAAAAAAAATGATCTTCTATTCATAATGATATAAATCTAATACAATAAAAAGATGAAAGGTACAACTCATAAGTAGAGTTGGGAGTGGTTCCCAACATACTACTTCCTACCTAGATTTTAATACTTATTCTAACCATCTTCAAACTAGAGCATATAAATTAATTGTACCAAGCTTGAAACAAATAAATTCAATCAAAGGTCCCTTTTAAAGACTTGGTCAGCACATTTATTAGTTGGTCATTTGATTTAACAACCTCGGTACATATTTCCTTCAACAACTTTCATCGAATGAGACAATAGGTGAGAACCTTGACTTAGAATAAGGTTCATGCAATGACCATAAAAAAATTCTAAAATATTGCTTGTAACTACTACGTTAGATAGTAATTATACTTTCAAAGGTAGAAGCGAATGGTGATTAACATTTTACCAATTATTTACACCATTAAATAAGTGTCATACAAAAATAAAGAATAATTTGACTTACTTCAACTGCAAGGCCATTGTCCAGTACCACCTTTTTACTCCTTAAATTAAGAAGAATAAGAAGAAATTAGTACATGACTTTCAAATTTATAGGCCAAAGAATTTAAATTTCAGAGAAGTCTAGATTTTCCATCTAAGAGGTTGATTTTCCTCATTGATATGTATATAAATTCATATGAGCAGTATGCAAATATTGACTGATACAGATACAAAAAAAATAAAAAACAAAATAATCAGCACCCTCTCGTGACAGCAAGTATATAGTTATACTTATTGTCATTCAGATGGAGCAAGAAAGCAAACAATTTGGGGACTAGTCCAAGACAAACTTTTGGATGCTTAAAACTCCCTCAAAGGGCAAGACTACTATTTGGAAAAATTACTTCACAAGCCAAAGCAAATGGAAGTTCTTACACAACTAAAGCTTTATAATAGTGGGAAGCTTCTTACTTTACAAAGCACCTAAAATTTACTTCAAATTAACCTTTACAGGCAACCTCTTGCCCTTAAACTTGCTTTCGATTTGGGATAGGATACAGATTATATTTGTTAAATATGATGAAAAACTATATTTAGGATCAATCTCCCTTGTGTGTCTTTGCATACACATAGGATAATGTATTTATAATAATAAGAATGTGGGCTAAGCCCAAATACAAATGAATATGTAAAAATAAAATATAATGAGCATAAGGACTATATTTCCCTAATAAACATATAGGTACTATGTTTCCCTAATTAACATAAACACACAATATCTAACACTCCCCCTCAAGCTGGAGCGTATAAATCATATGTTCCAAGCTTGTCACAAAGATAGTCAATTCTAGGTCCTCGCAAGGACTTAGTGAATATGTCTGCCAACTGGTTGCTTGAGTTAACGAACTCAGTCTTGATATCTCCGGATATGATTTTTTCTCTAATAAAATGGCAATCAACTTCAATGTGCTTGGTTCTCTCATGGAAGACAGGGTTAGAGCTAATATGAAGAGCAGCTTGATTATCACATATAAGTGTCATGTGAGTGACATCTCCAAATTTCAGTTCACTAAGTAATTGTTTAAGCCACACAAGCTCACAAGTAGCTGATGCCATAGCTCTATATTCTGCTTCTGCGCTGGACCTAGCCACAACACTTTGCTTCTTACTTTTCCAAGATATCAAGTTGCCACCAATAGAGACACAATATCCAGAAGTAGACCTCCTATCAGAAGGGGAACCAGCCCAATCAGCATCTGAATAGCAAACGATTTTTGTATCGTTGTTAGGACCATATAGCAAACCTTTTCCAGGTGATCCTTTAATATACTTCAGTATGCGAACAACTGCATCCCAATGGTCTTCACATGGGGAGTTAAGGAATTGACTCACCACACTTACTGCGAAGGAAATGTCAGGACGCGTAACAGTAAGATAGTTTAATTTACCAACTAATCTTCTGTAACGTTCAGGATCTGAGAAAGGCTCCCCCTGATTTGGTAGAAGCTTGATGTTAGGATCCATAGGTGTCTCAACAGACTTACAGTTCATTAACCCTGTTTCCTCCAAGATGTCTAACGCATACTTCCTCTGAGATATGACAATACCATCATTGGATTGTGCTACTTCAATACCCAAAAAGTATCGGAGTTTGCCAAGATCTTTGGTTTGAAAATGGTGACAAAGGTGTTGTTTCATCTGAGAGATGCCAAGATAGTCGCTTCCTGTGAGAACAATGTCATCAACATACACTATTAAGTAGATACATCCAGCACTTGAGTGGCGATAGAACACTGAATGATCCGCTTCACTGCGAGACATACCAAATTGTTGAACAACACAGCTGAACTTACCAAACCAGGCCCGAGGAGACTGTTTTAGGCCATATAAGGATTTGCGAAGACGACATACCAATCCAGATGACTCCCCCTGAGCAACAAAGCCGGGCGGTTGCTCCATATAAATTTCTTCATGCAAATCACCATTAAGGAAAGCGTTTTTTACATCAAGTTGGTAAAGAGGCCATTGTCGAAGAGCGGCCATGGCAATGAATAGGCGAACAGAGGTCATTTTCGCCACTGGAGAAAAAGTATCACCATAATCCAAACCAAAAATCTGTGTGTATCCTTTGGCAACCAGTCGAGCCTTCAAACGATCAATTGTACCATCAGGGCCAACTTTGATAGCATAAACCCACCTGCAACCAACAACAGACTTTCCAGATGGTAATTGGACAAGCTCCCAAGTTCCACTTTTCTGTAAAGCACTTAATTCATCCAGCATGGCTTGACGCCAACCAGGATGAGTTAAGGCATCACCCACAGACTTGGGAATGGACACAGAAGAAATGGAGGAGAGACATGTGTAAAAAGATGGAGATAACCTGTGGTAACTAAGAACAGTATAATGGGGGGAAGGGTTACGAGTAGAGCGTATACCTTTACGGAGGGCAATAGGCAAGTCAGACTCATTTGCAGGAGCCGGAGGAGACACAGGAGGCGGCACAGGAGGTGAGTCATGATGGAGACGAGGGCGACGACTATAAACCTGAAGGGGTGGAGTTGAAGGACGATCCTGAGAGGCTAAAGGAGGAGAAGGATCACAGACAATAGGAATATCAACAGTAATAGGTGGAGGTACAGAACTAGAAGATAGAGGTGAAAAATAAAACGAAGATTCATCAAAAGTGACGTCAGCAGAGATAAAATGGCGATTGAGGGAAGGGGAAAAACACTTATAGCCCTTTTGTGACCGTGGAAATCCTAAGAAGACACATTTGTGAGATCTAGGAGATAACTTATCAAGACCAGGACTAAAATCATGAACAAAACATGTAGACCCAAAAACTCTAAGAGGTAATGGATGTAAAGGGTCTTGAGGAAATAAGACAGAATGAGGGATTTTGTTATCTAGGACAGAAGATGGCATGCGGTTTATGAGATAACATGCAGTGAGAACTGCATCACCCCAAAAACGCGAGGGTACTTGGCCATGGATGAGAAGAGTACGAGTTGTTTCAATAAGGTGTCTATTCTTGCGCTCAGCCACCCCATTTTGTTGAGGAGTATAAGCACATGAGGTCTGGTGAAGAATGCCATGAGAAGCCATAAAATGTTTAAACTGTTGAGAAAGGTATTCACGGCCATTATCACTGCGTAAAATTCGAATAGAAACCCCAAACTGTGTTTTTATTTCATTGAAAAAAGATTGGAAAATAGAAAACAACTCAGAACGATTCTTCATTAAAAACAACCAAGTACATCTGGAATAGTCATCAATAAAGGTAACAAAATACTGAAATCCTAAAGTGGACTTAACACGACTAGGTCCCCAAATATCAGAATGAACTAATGAAAAAGGGGATGACGCTCTTTGTGAAACACTACAAGGAAAGGAACTACGAGTATGCTTTCCTAACTGACAAGACTCACATGACAAACTTGATAACTTCGACAAACTCGGAACAAGTTGCTGCAATTTGGCAAGACTGGGATGACCTAACTGAGCATGAAGAAGGGATGGTGACTCCATGATTACGCCAGCATGTGGAGAAGGGCGGAGAAGATATAGGCCATGAGACTCACATCCTGTGCCAATCATGTGTTTCGAACTCCGGTCCTGCAAACAAACAGAATCTTTGGTAAATGAAATAATACAATTAAGGGAATGAGTTAGACGACTTATGGACAATAAGTTGAAAGGAGACCCAGGGACATAGAGTACATTATCAATGGATATGGACGGAAAAATATGAACAGTACCAATACCATGAGATGAGACTCTAGACCCATCAGCCATTGTTACCGAGGGTAAATTATCTGGACATGACAAGGAAGAAAACAAGGACTTGTTACCAGTTATATGATCGGTGGCGCCTGAGTCAAGGACCCAAGATCCGAGGGAGTGAGTCAGACCAACAAAAGGTGTACCTGTGCGGGCAACAGATACAGATGTAGTGGAACTAGAGTGCTGACGATCCTCATACCATCGGAGAAATTCGTTGAAGACTGCAGGGTTGTCTACAGTATTTGATGAAGTAGGATGGTCTGCAGACGGTATTTGAGGAGGTGGATCAGAATTAGCCATTGCTACAGATCGAGGAGGACGTCCATGAAGCGAATAACACCTATCAATTTTGTGGCCTAGCTTGCCACAATGGTCACATTTAGGTCGTCCTTTACCTGGCTTGCGAGACCGACTTCGATCATCACGTTGGACAGCCATAACTGAGGAATCATCAGTATGAGGAGATGTCTCAACGACTAGTTTACTCGGAATACGCAAAAGAGCAGAACAAGTAGAAGTAAAGTTGGGTATGACAGGAGAACCCAAAATCTGATCACGAACATGGGAGGAATCATCAGAGAGTCCGTATAAGGCCAACAACATGAAGAACTTTGATCGTTGTTCCAGTTCTTCAGCAGGAGTGGAAGCAGGAGGTAATAGCTCATTAAAATCATGAAGGAAGGCATGAACTTTACCCAAATATTCTGCCATGGGACCAGGACTGCGTGGACCAATGACAGTAAATAGGTTCTGACAAACACCATAAAGACGCTGGGTGTCATTTGTGTATAATAGCCTTGCTTGAGCCCATACTTCTGAACATGTTTCATAGGAACGAAACATTTGTTTCAGAGAGGAGTGAATGGTGGACTTTATGACGATGCATAACTGGGCATCAATTTTCATCCAGCGAGAAGTGTCATCTGTGGTAGCACTAGTCACATCTTTAGTAAGGTGATCTACATACCCTTGACTCTTCAACCAAAGTTTGATGTCAGATGCCCATGTTGCATAATTCGTGCCATCTAACTTGTCAATGGACAAGTGTACATTCACAAAATTGGTGTAGATTGGGGAATCAGCAGAAGAAGATGGGGCACTAGCACAGGTGTTTGTAGACGCGGAAGATGCCATGGAGAGGGAGAAACCCTAAAAATCCAACGTGCTCCGATTGACGCAACGACCACAGATCCAGAAAGAGGGCGAGGAGGCGATCACGGCGATGCTGGTCGGCGGCGGTGGGCTCCGGCGACGCGCCGGCACGCGCGGCGGGAAGCGGCGGATCTGCGAACTGCTGTGGCGGCGCGTGGAGGCGCGTGGGTGCTCCGATCGCCGCGATCTTTGAACCGCGATGGTCGCCCGACCGAGGCGCTTCCGATGGAGTGGTCGCCGGTCGATTCTGGAACTCCGGCGACGGCGGCGACGGCGGCGGCGACGACGGTGGCGGCGACGGCGGCGGCGACGGCGGTGGGCTGCGGCGACTGCGGCGGTGATGCGTACCGGAGACTGTAGAACAGGTAGAACCGAACCTAAGCTCTAGATACCATGTTAAATATGATGAAAAACTATATTTAGGATCAATCTCCCTTGTGTGTCTTTGCATACACATAGGATAATGTATTTATAATAATAAGAATGTGGGCTAAGCCCAAATACAAATGAATATGTAAAAATAAAATATAATGAGCATAAGGACTATATTTCCCTAATAAACATATAGGTACTATGTTTCCCTAATTAACATAAACACACAATATCTAACAATATTCTTATATTTCTTTGGACTTCTGACCGTGGATGCTTCAAGGGAGTTACCATTCTCAATAATCACAAATTGTGTTTTCCTTTGTTTTTATAAAACTATAAGCTTTAGAGGACACCTTATTACAATTTCCACTTTCCAACCATCATAATAATTTCCTTCTCTTGTTCCCTATTTTAGGTATTTCCCTTCACTTATCACAATTTCATTTCCATCAAAAGAAATTTGCAATTGGGAATTGAAGAACAATAAAATCTAAGAGTTAAAATGGGTTAAACTGATACAGACTAGGGTATTATGGGTGCCTGGCACAAACAAGAGATTGTGACTAGGAGATAGTTCGAAATTCTAAAAAAATCTAGCTAGTGGTGTTTTAGAGCACACAAATAACACCTCAAAGACTAGAAATTTAAACAACAAATTCAAGTGAGAAGGAAAAAGTGATCAAGAAGGAAGTATGGATAGTAAGACAAATTGAAAAAAAAAAAATTGGTATATATTAGAAAGTGAGTTTATGCCTAACTCAATCCCACAAAACCGGCTTGTAAGGTGAGGTTTGCACCTCACTTATATATTATAATTTGGCCTTATCTCTAGTCGATGTGAGACTTCCAACACACCCTTCACGCCGAGGTATAGACATCTCATGCATGATAGTAGAAATTGGGTGGTCCAATACTGGCCCGACAACGGGTGGAATAGAAAGAGAAATGCCCACTTAGAACTCGCTAGGATAGGCTTTAACCATGACTCTAATACCAAAGTTTGATGTCGGACGCCCATGTTGCATAATTCGTGCCATCGGGAGAAACCCTAAAAATCCAACGTGCTCCGATTGACGCAACGACCACAGATCCAGAAAGAGGGCGAGGAGGCGATCACGGCGATGCTGGTCGGCGGCGGTGGGCTCCGGCGACGCACCGGCACGAGCGACGGGAAGCGGCGGATTTGCGAACTGCTGTGGCGGCGCGTGGAGGCGCGTGGGTGCTCCGATCGCCGCGATCTTTGGACCGCGGTGGTCGCCCGGCCGAGACGCTTCAGATGGAGTGGTCGCCGGTCGATTCTGGAACTCCGGCGACGACGACGGCGACGGCGGCGACTGCGGCAGTGATGCGTACCGGAGACTAACAGGTAGAACCGAACCTAAGCTCTAGATACCATATTAGAAAGTGAGTTTATGCCTAACTCAACCTCACAAAACCGGCTTGTAAGGTGAGGTTTGCACCTCACTTATATATTATAATTTGGCCTTATCTCTAGTCGATGTGAGACTTCCAACAGTATACAAAATTGGAGAAAATTGCAAACAAGAAGACTATAAAGAAAATAGTAGAAAATAATACTAAAATTTATTATTTTAAATTTATTGAAAAATACATTCTCGTATCCTCTATTTGTAACAATCTAATTCTCCTAAAAAAGGAAATAGAGAAACTAGGAAAACAAAATAAAATAAAAGATTGTATATTTATTTTCTCTAATTAGGAAGATTCTAAAGATATCTTCTCTAATTACAACACTCCCCCTCAAGTTGGTAAATGAATATCAATTATTCCCAACTTGCCTACAAGATCTTGAAATCTACCCGGAGGAAGCCCTTTTGTAAAAATATCTGCTATTTGAAGTTCTGTAGGAACATGAGTTGTAATCACAAAGCCTCTGTCAAGATTATCTTTGATGAAATGTCTGTCAATCTCAATGTGTTTGGTTCTATCATGTTATACTGGATTATGGGCTATGCTCATGGCAGACTTATTGTCACAGTGTAGTTGCACCGGGTTCTCCACTTTGACTTTAAGATCATCCAAAATATTTTCATCCAGAGTCCTTCACACATTCCTTGAGCAAGAGCTCGAAATTCAGCTTCTGCACTAGAACGAGAAACTCTATCTTGTTTTTTACTTCTCCATGTTACCAGACTATCTCCAAGAAACACACAATACCCAGAAGTAGATTTTCTGTCAGTAATAGAACCTGCATAGTCAGCATCAGTATATATCTTCATAGTCAATGTGTCTTCCCTTTTGAATAATAGCCCCTTTCCTGGACTTGACTTCAAGTATTGGAGAATTTTGTCAATTGCTTGCATGTGTCTCTCTCTTGGATCATGCATAAATTGACTCACAACACTAACTGCATAAGCAATGTCTGGTCTTGTGTGTGATAGATAAATCAATTTTCCTACCAATCTCTGATATTGGGCTTTCTCTACAGGAGCACTTTCTTCACATCCCATTTTGTGATTCTGTACTATAGGAATTGTTGAGGTTCTACATCCCAGCTTTCATGTTTCTTTGAGGAGATCAAGTACATATTTCCTTTGGGAGATGAAAATTCCTTTCTTGGAGTAGGCAACCTCTATTCCAAGAAAATATTTGAGTTTTCCTAGGTCTTTCATTTCAAATTGAGCTGCCAATTTATCTTTTAATGCCAATTTTTCTGTTTCATCATCTCCTGCAATAATCATATTATCCACATAGACAAGTAATAGAGTGAGTGTACCTGTAGAAGAGTGTTTTATGAATAGAGTATGATCTCCTTGGCTTTGTTTGTATCCCAAGGAAACCATTGCTTTTGTAAATCTTCCAAACCATGCTCTAGGGGATTGCTTAAGACCATACAATGCTTTCTTCAAGAGGCATACCTTGTTTCTTTCATTTTTCACTTCAAAACCTGGGGGAATCTCCATGTACACTTCCTCATCTAGATTTCCATGAAGAAAGGCATTCTTCACATCCAACTGGTGTAAGTCTCATCCAAAATGGGCAGCCAAAGCGAGAATAACTCGAACTGTATTCATCTTTGCCACTGGGGTAAATGTCTCCTCATAGTCAATCCCATATGTTTGGGTATATCCTTTTGCCACCAATCTAGCTTTATATCTTTCTATTGTCCCATCTGCCTTATGTTTCACTGTGAATATCCATCTACACCCTACTGCCTTCTTGTTTCTTGGCTTATCAACAATCTCCCAAGTTGAATTTCTTTCTAATGCATTCATCTCTTCTTTCATGGCTTGATTCCAATGTTCAAGTTTCATGGCCTCTTGGATTGAGGTAGGAATTTCTGTGGCATCAATGGCAGCAATAAAACTTTTGTGCTTATCAGAGAGATTGTTAGTGCAAACATACTGAGAAATAGGATATTTAGCACATGATCTTCTTCCCTTTCTCAATGCAATGGGTAAATCCTCAGTAATACTTACCTTCTCATCATTGATATCTTCAAGGATCCTCACCTCCGGATTAGACAATTTTTCTTGCTCGAGAGTCGAAGTGGGTTGTTCTCTTCTTTCATATTTTTTGCCAAAAAATTTGTCTTCTTCCTCTTCTTCCTCACTGTGGACTATGGTAGCTTCATTGCTCAGGTCTTGGGCATCTTGCAAAGACAAACATGGTAATGACAAGAAGGAGAGTTCATCCACTTCAAGTTCTTTCTCCCCCTGAAGTGGTAGACTGACATAAAAGGATTGTGTTTCATGAAAGGTGACATCCATGGTGACAAAGACGCGCCGACTCTGAGGATGATAACATTTGTACCCTTTTTTATTAGAAGGATACCCAATAAAGACACATTTAAGAGCTCTGGGATCTAATTTACCACGGTTAGGATGATGAGAGTGAACAAAAACAACACATCCAAAGACTCGACTAGGTAGACTCGTTAGTAGGGATGAAGAAGGAACAAAAGACAATAGAGACACTATAGGACTAATGCCATTTAAGATACGAGTGGGTAACCTGTTGATGAGATATGTGGCAGTTAACACAGCTTCTCCCCAGTAATTTTTTGGAACAGACATTTGAAAAAGAAGAGCTCTAGTTACTTCAAGAAGATGACGATTCTTTCTTTCTGCAACCCCATTTTGTTGAGGGGTATTAACATAGGTTAGTTCATGAACAATACCATTATGAAACAAAAAATTAAGAAATTCATGATTCACATATTCAGTACCATTATCAGACCTAATTTTTTTGATATTTTTTCCAAATTGATTTTGGACAAGATGGAAAAAATTAACAAAAATTTGAAAAACTTCAGATTTATTTTTCATAAGGTATGTCCATGTGACACGGGTACAATCGTCAATAAAAGTAATGAACCATATAGCTCCAGAAATAGAATCTATGACAGGACCCCAAACATCAGAATAAATTAAATCAAATGGAAAAATACTCTTTTTATGACTAATAGGATAAGATGCACGATGGTGTTTTGAAAATTGACAAATATCACAATTAAAAGACTCAACAGATTCTTTGGTAAGCAAGTGGGGAAATAAGGACTTGATAAGACTGAATGAAGGATGCCCAAGCCTTTGATGATGTAACCATATTTGGGATTTTGCCCACTTCTCAGATGTTGCTTGTTGAGTCATGATTTTCGTGTTACTTTGGTCATCAAACTCTAAAAAATACAACCCACTCTGTTCTTTAGCAGTTAAAATTGTCTTCCCCGTGGCAAGGTCCTGAAAAACACAATAAGTTGGAAAAAATGTTACTGAGCAATTTAAATCCTTTGTGAGTTTTTGCACCGAGATAAGATTGTTAGCTAATTGAGGAACATGTAAAACATCCTTCAATACAATGGATGAGTCCAAAATTATATTCCCAGAGCCGCATATAGTTATACCCTGACCATTCGCAACTGTAATAAGTTGTTCTTTATTTCTTTTACCATATGAGTCAAAGGACACACTAAAAGGTGTCATATGATCAGTTGCACCCGAATCAAGGATCCAAATACCTTGAGACACATGATCAACAATATTGAGGCAAATCTTACCTTTTATGGACAAAGTGCATGATCCAGAGGACTTACTCATTGATTCATCCATTGCTTTCAAAGGAATAATTTTTACTTCAGACATCCTGTAGAACGCAACGAGGAGTCTCCAAGACAATAATGCGGTGTATGGGTCCACACTGAGAAAAAAGGAGCAGAACTTCAAAAAAACCAGATCTATTCAAGAAAAGGTCAAACGGGTCGACACAAACCCTAGGAACAGACTTAGGAGTCTTCGGCGACTCTTCTGTGGCGGCGACGGCGAGTGGGTCTCGCCGGAAAAAAGAGAGCGAAACTTAAAACTCAGATCTGCTCAAATATAGCCCAAACGAGTCGTCACCGACCCTAGGAATAGACTCAGGGTGCTCCGGCAACCCTGTCTATGGCGGCGCCGGCGAGTGGGTCTCGCCGGAGGTGGGCGTGTGGGCTACACGCGCCAGCGACGGTGGAGGCGCGTGGCGGCGCGTGGCGGCTCCTCTCACGGAGCGACTTCCGACGTTGTGGTCGTCGGAGTTGGGCGCACCTTTCTGCGCTATCAACGACCCCAACCGGAGACGGCGGCAGCGGCGGTGGTCGGACAGCAGCGGCGGCGACTATGCAGCGGCAAAGTTAGGCGCACCTTTCTGTCCTATGCGATGGCAGCAGCGGCGGTGGTCGGATAGCGGCAGCTGTGCGACTATGCGGCGGAAGGAGTTCCAAGATCGGAAGCTCTTGATACCAAGTAGAAAATAATACTAAAATTTATTGTTTAGAATTGATTGAAAAATACATTCTCATATCCTCTATTTTGTAACAATCTAATTCTCCTAAAAAGGGAAATAGAGAAACTAGGAAAACAAAATAAAATAAAAGATTGTATATCTATTTTCTCTAATTAGGAAGATTCTAAAGATATCTTCTCTAATTACAACAAAAATTCTTTAAGTACAACAATGAATAATGACACATACCTTGTAGTGGCTGAAATGACTTCCTTGACAATGCATGTTACACGTTTTGGTACTGATGCGGATAAAGGTTTGTCACCATAAAATTGTACCTTAACTTTCATTTCATCTGCCAACCGAGCAACAAAGTGATAATTAATAGTAATAGAGAGCTAGATTGACTATAAGTGTAGAGAATAAACTTGTCGGTAAATGCAGCGCCACTAATAGGCATTTAACAGAAGTGTACAGCAGAAGAACAAAAGGGAAAGGCATTGACTCAGGCCAAGAGGGTTAAGGTTTTGGACCTGGAAATGAAGGCCTGAGACAAAAACTGTATGAGAAAAGGAGTCGGGTAGAGGAGAGAGTGGGGGGAAAATAGAAAGGGCAGGAGGTATGCGAGGAGTAAAGAAAGGTGATTCAACAACTGATTGAGAAGAGTAGACTTAAAGGAGAACGGATGGAACGGTAGTGCATATTCTAGAATTACTGTTAGTTGGGTAGCTTTATGATGAATTAGGGAACTTTTGCTGCAGGTAGGTGATTATCTATACATTTTTCATATCTTTCATATAAATACAGCAGTGAACAAGGGGTGAAACAAGAATAAAACTAATGATAGTGATCTAGCATGATTGAAGTACTGGAACAAACTTTAAATGCCATGCAGAGATACTTAGTTGTTACAAAGCTATAGAAAGCGCACACTGAACACTAACATCAACAACTGATTATGAGGAAGTTGACAATTGGTAGCACAAGTTTTGGGAAAACACTTGAGAGACAATCATCACTCAAATTCATTACAAAGCAATTGAACAATGAATTTGAT
This sequence comes from Vigna reflexopilosa, assembly GCA_027742785.1. Lineage (NCBI taxonomy): Eukaryota > Viridiplantae > Streptophyta > Magnoliopsida > Fabales > Fabaceae > Vigna > Vigna reflexopilosa. The sequence goes on along the minus strand of CM050928.1, from coordinate 44,968 downwards.
TAGAAAAACCAAACAAAAAAATGTAATTGCCAATAATCCATAAAAATGATAAAATAAAAAAATAATTGACACATTTGTAAGTTACTGAAAAAAGCATGTTATCTTAGCATCCTTTCGAGCATGATATGAGCACTAAGCACAATTGACAAGTTAAAAACGTTCCATATTAATTGATCGAAAAAGAGCAGATATCAAGGGTTGAGGAGTGTTAGCTTTTATCCACCTCGTAGATACAAACAGTCCTTGTTGAACAAGTCCTTTGAAACTTCCACTTGATCCAGTGAGTCAGGGCTGATCACAAATACAAAGAGAAACAAATTAATAATTAAGCTTACTAAGAATTTATAGCCCCCGAAAGCTTAGAATGATATACTAACAGCAAATTAGAACGAACGCTGTAAAAACTCACTCCATCAAAACTACAGTTCCATCATGATCCATGCACATAAACATGAAAGTCTTCTCCTGAACGTAGACCCCTGAAATATTAACGATTTGTAAGTGCAGGAAAGGATTACAAGCCCATTATCTCAAGGCTTGATGTACCCTACCGGACACTGGTTGGAAAAGGCAGATATTGCTGAACATCTTTCCATTTAAATTAAAAGAATGGAAATGTACACAGCCTTCAGATAGGTTATTGGAAGAACAAACACACACTGCTGGTCCTCATCAAAATCTAGATTTATTCTGAATATGCAGAGCTTTATCTCTGATTTGGTTACACTTGAAAAGAGAATGAATTTTATTATTATCATTTATGTCTATTACATTCACCTTACACCTATTCGTAGCAATCTAATCTTCAAAAAAAGAAAAATAAGGAAACAATATACTGAAAAATAAACTAGAGGATTCTACAGATATTTTCTCATATTTTCTCTAATTAAGAAGATTTTCCTCTGATTACGACACTCTCCCTCAAGTTGACTCTCCCTCAAGTTGATAAATGAATATCAATTATTCCTAATTTGCATACAAGATCTTGAAATCTATCTTGGGGAGCCCTTATGTAAAAATATCTATTATCAAAAGTTATGTAGGAACATGAGCTGTAATACAGCCTTTGTCTAGATTATCTTTGATGAAATGTCTATCAATCTCAATGTGTTTGGTCATGTCATGTTGTACTGGATTATGGGCAATGCTCATGGCAGACTTATTGTCACATTATAGTTGCACAGGGTTGTCCACCTTGACTTTAAGGTCATCCAAAATGATTTTCATCCATAGTCCTTCACATATTCCTTGAGAAGAGCTCGAAATTCAGTTTCTACAGTAGAACAAGATACTCTATCTTACTTTTTGCTCCTCCGCGTTACTAGACTATCTCTAAGAAACACACAATACCAAAAAGTAGATTTTTTGTCAATACTATCTTACTTTTTGCTCCTCCGCGTTACTAGACTATCTCTAAGAAACACACAATACCAAAAAGTAGATTTTTTGTCAGTAATAGAACCTACATAGTCAGCATTAGTATATATTTTAATAGTCAATATGTCTGCCCTTTTTAATAATAGCCCCTTTTCCTAGACTTGACTTCAAGTATTGAAGAATTTTGTCAAATGCTTGCAGATGTCTTTCTCTTGGATCATGCATAAATTGATTCACTACAATAACCGCATAAGCGTTGTTTGGTCTTGTATGTAATAGATAAATCAATTTTCCTACCAATCACTGATGTTGCTAGGGGGAGCAATATGAGTGTTGATCCCAATCCCTGATGGGTTTGTTTTTTATGATGACAACACATTGATAGTAACAACACATGGATGTTGTCATGACACAACATAAATATGTATTATTGATTGATACATATGTGGATATGTACATGCTTATTGTGATTAATACATATGTAGACATACTGTTGATTCTCCATACTATTGATCATGATATGTTTATATCTTTGTATGCATCCTGTATGTTTCTGTGTGATGAAAACCACAAGCACTGACCTAATCGATTACAATATTGTTGTAATCAATTAAGTTCCTCATAAAACTTATGTTTTAAATTGTCACAAAACAACAAGTTTTGAATTGATTAAAACCCGTGTCTTTGCATACATCATTTTCAAATGTGCTGTGATGAGTTTTTGAAAAAAAAAGTTTTCAAAATTTGTTTAAGTGCTTAGCTTAATCGATTACACATTTTATGTAATCAATTAAGTTTGTTATCTTTTGAAAACTGATTTCATGCTAGTCATAACTGTATTAACTGTCATATTTTTAAATATGTTTGACTAACATTAAATGCGAATCCATTACATTAATTGTGCATTCAATTTGACTGGTGTTAGTTAAATCTCTGTTACATACTAATTTTAATGTAATCGATTATTTTGCGTCTGCATGATGAATTCTATAAATTGACGCATTACATGCAACTGTAACAACTTTTAATCATTTGAACATTTAAATATCTGATATCTTATATCTAAGGGAGTTTTTACAGGTTGCTTATTATACGCTCCAAGAATCAAGAAGTGAAGAACTTGAAAAAACTTGAAGGATTCTTTTAGGAGATTTTAGAACATGACTAACTGATCTTATCCGCACTATTCAGGTGTATCTGCATTGATTAGAAAAGGATTTTGCAATCATTGATTGTGTTGTTTTCCTGTTTGTGCATGACAGGAAGAAAAGTGAGGAGCTCTTGGACTTTTAAAGGTGTTTCTCAAAGGGGTTCTGCAGCAAAAACGTGTGGTTCTGTGTGTGCATTTGTTTTCTTTCTTATATTTGATTATGAGTGGGGAAGGTGTTTACATTTGAGAGAGCTTTGTAAAACCTTTGGAAAGATCCTTCAATCTAAGGTTGATTTGAAGGAAAACTAGATGTAGGCATTGAGGCCGAACCAGTATAAATTTGTTGTTTGTATCTCTTTCATTCTCTCTTTACATTTCATTGCATTATAAATTTTACTTACAACGCAAGAAAGTTTTAAAAATCATTCTAACTTTGCAAAAATATTTGAAAAGTCTGCGTTTTATAAATCACCAATTCATTCCCCTCTTGGTGTTGAGAAACAAGCTTCTTTATTTCTAACAACTGATATTGGGCCTTCTCTACAGGAGCACTTTCTTTCTTTACTTCCAATTCTGTGATTCTATTCTATTAGAATTGTTGAAGTTCTACATCCCAACTTTCCGTTCTTGGAGTAAGCAAACTCTATTCCAACAAAATATTTAACTTTACCTAGATCTTTCATTTCAAATTGGGCTACCAAATTTTCTTTTAACACTAATTTTTTTGTTTCATTATCTCTTGCAATAATCATATCCACATAAACAAGCAATAGAGTGAGTTCTTTTGTAGAAGAGTGCTTTATGAATAAGTATGATCTCCTTGGCTATGTTTGTATCCCAAGGAAACCATTGCTTTTGTAAATCTTCCAAACCATGCTCTAGGGGATTGCTTAAGACCATACAATGCTTTCTTTAAGAAGCATAACTTGCTTCTTTCATTTTTTATTTCAAAACCTCATGATATCTCCATGTACACTTCCTCTTCTAGATTTCCATGAAGAAAGAAATTCTCCACATCCAACTGGCATAAGTTTTAATTAAAATGAGCAGCCAAAGCGAAAACAACTCGAACTATATTCCCCTTTGCCACTACGGCAAACGTCTCCTCATAGTCAATCCCATAAGTACCATTATCAGACCTAATTCTTGATATTTATTCCAAATTGATTTTGGACAAGACAGAAAAAATTAACAGAAGTTTGAAAAACCTCTAATTTATTTTTCGTAAGGTATGTCCACGTGACACGAGTACAATCGTTAATAAAGGTAACTGTCAGAAACCATGATTGGAGTGATAAAGATTGGCATGGTGTATTTTAGGAAAGTTTATATCTGATATACTGTATTTTTGTAACAGTTTTTTGTGCTGTCTTTATTAGGTTCATTTATAGTTGATTGATCCCGTAATCATAGGGATTTATTCCTTAGAATTAGCAGCCCATATTTCCTAAAATATGCTGCAGACTTGTGTATTTATATAGGGGTTAATAACCTCTTGAAATAATAAGAAAAGATTTCTCTTCTTTCTAAATTTGAGATGGTATCAGAGCTCCCGATCCTTGGGAGTCTCTGACCGTGCCGCTAAACCTAAATCGCAGCCTTCATTGTTGCGCAACCTTTAACTTAAATTGCAGCCTTCATTGCTGCACCACCTTTAGGCCCTGTTACAAGCCTTCATTACAGCGTAATCCTCTTTGCCTTGATCGCACCTTGGGATGGCTGAAGTCGAGACTCCGAAGACGGGGGACAGACCCCAGACAGCTGAGGAATTGCAGAGTGTTCATTCTGCTTATCGGTTAAATGGGAAGAATTACCTCAAATGGTCTCAAATTATTAAGACCATCTTAAAAGGAAAATGGAAGATCAGTCACCTAATGGGTAATGCTCCTATTGAGACTGATCCCAAATTCAAATCATGGGATGAAGAAGACTCCATGATCATGGCGTGGTTGTGGAATTCAATGGTTCCAGAAATCAGTGATACCTGCATGTTTTTGAAATCAGCAAAGGAAATTTGGGAATTCAAAGACTCCATGATCAGTGATACCTGCATGTTTTTACTTTATGATGTAAAAGTAAAAACCCTAGCTGCCAAACAGGGAAACAAATCCATTACAGAATATGCCAATCAACTCAAGTCTTTATGGATGGAATTGGATCACTACCGAGTTATAAAAGCAAAGTGTTCAGAAGACTCAGCAATTCTAAAAGATTATATTGAACAAGATAGGGTCTACTAGAGAAAAAACCGGGTTCCTAGTATGGAGAAAAAACATGAGGATATTTGGTGTACCCATTGTAACAAGCCACGCCACACAAGGGAAAAGTGCTGGAAATTACATGGAAAGCCCCCAAGTCGAGAATGGGGACTGAGAGATGGAAAGACCTCAAGTAGAGAATGGGGCTCGAGAGGAGAAGATGGGAAAACTCCAAGCTGAGAATGGGGACCGAAAAACCCAAACCGAGAATGGGGACCGAGAGGAGGTCCACAGAAAAGAGGAGGACAAGGGCAAGCATACATTGCTAATGGACAAGGTGAAGAAGTTGTCCAGTTGAATCATGAAGAGATAGAAAGGGTAAAGTCCATCCTTAGTAAATTGGAGAAGCCCACAGGTACGTGCTCCTTGACATATTCTGGTAAGTTTCCACTTTTGTTTGAACTCAATTTTCAGATACACCATTCACACCCTACTGGGTATTAGACTCTGGAGCCACTGACCATATGACCCCCCTACCCAAATACTTCTCCACATATTCCCCGTGTCCTAGCAACAAGAAAATTTCCACAGCAGATGGAACCCTCATAACTGCAGCCGGACAAGGAGACGTCCAAATAAGTCCATCCATGACCTTAAAAAATGTCCTTCATGTCCCTAAACTATCTACCAACCTGATTTCTATACAAAAACTAACCAAAGATCTTTCATGTAATGTTGTTTTTTATAGCAACACTTGTATATTGCAGGACAAGAACACGGGGAGGACGATAGGACATGCTAGAGAATGGAATGGCCTTTATTACATGGAGGACCCTAATCTGCCCAACAAAAGTCTCATCTCTAAATCCACCATGACTAACAAAGAGAAAGCTCAACTTTATCATTGTCGGCTAGGACATCCGTCATTTCAAGTTATAAAATTGCTTTTCCCTTCCTTGTTTAAAAATTTAAATGTGGAGAGTCTCTATTGTGAGGTGTGTGAGTTTGCGAAACACAAACGTGTACCTTTTCCCATTAGTAACAAGATGAGTCCTTTCCCGTTTTCCCTGGTTCACACTGATGTATGGGGTCCTGCATATGTTCCTAATATTTCAGGTGCAAAATGGTTTTTAACTTTCATTGATGATTGTACCCGGGTGACTTGGGTTTTCTTATTGAAACAAAAATCTGAAGTTAGCTCTGTGTTTGTCCAATTTGTCTCAATGATTAAAAACCAATTTGGGGTCAATATCAAAAGAATTAGGTCCGACAATGCCAAGGACTACTTTAATCATGTACTAAACTCTTTTTGTCAAAAGGAAGGGATAATCCATGAGTCCTCATGTGTAAACACACCTCAACAGAATGGGGTTGCAGAAAGGAAAAATGGTCACCTTTTAGATCAAACTAGAGCCCTACTTTTTCAAAATCATGTTCCTAAGAGATTTTGGGGGGAAGCCATTCTTACTGCCACCTATTTAATCAATAGGTTACCTACCAAAATTCTAAACTCAAGAAGTCCCATGGAAGTTTTATCATCATTCTATCCTCACCTTGACCCTACAAATAAACTCCAACCTAGAATATTTGGGTGTGTATCCTTTGTACATGTTCATAGTAATGAAAGGGGAAAACTAGATCCTAGGGCTGTCAAATATGTTTTCTTAGGGTACTCTACCACACAAAAGGGATACAAATGTTTTCAACCCCTCTCCAAGAAATTCTATGTGGCAAGAGATGTCACCTTCAACGAACAAGAGAGCTACTTCAAACAGCCTCATCTTCAGGGGGAGAATGTAAGAGAGGAAGATGAGACTCTCATGTTTCCAAACATGACGTTTGGACCTGAAATTGGTGGGACAAATGGCATTGTTGTTCCTGAAATTGAGGGAGGAATTGAACCTGCACCTGAACCAGTGAGACCTGCACCTGATGGTGGCGGAAAATTTGGGAAAAATCTGGTATATTCAAGGAGAGAAAAGGCCATTCTAGAACCTGGCAATGTCCAAGAATCCAACCCACCATCACTACATGAGGTAACACCTTCAAATCCTATAAATTCCAATGATTCTAATGAACTTGTTTCTGAAAATTTAGAAATGCAGGTGGACCAAACTCTTGACCTACCCATTGCCCTTAGAAAGGGAACTAGAACATGCACCCAACAACCTCTTTACCCACTATCAAATTTCTTATCCTTTGAAAAATTCTCACCTACCCATAAAACTTTTCTCACTAACCTCAACTCCACACACACACCTTCCTCTATATCTGAAGCATTGTCTGACAGGAAATGGAAACATGCCATGGATGTGGAAATTGAGGCGTTAAACAAAAATGGGACCTGGGAACTTGTCACCCTACCTCCTGGAAAAAAACCAGTAGGGTGTAAGTGGGTATATGCAATAAAGTATAGGGCTGATGGGACCATCGAACGTTACAAGGCAAGGCTGGTGGCCAAAGGCTTCACTCAAACCTATGGAGTTGATTACTTGGAGACATTTGCCCCGGTTGCTAAGATGAACACGGTCAGAGTAATATTGTCACTAGCAGCAAATAATGATTGGGATCTGCAGCAGCTTGATGTAAAGAATGCTTTTCTACATGGAGACCTTGAAGAAGAAATATACATGGAGTTGTTGCTGTTGGAACTGTTTGCAAGTTAAGAAAGGCTCTATATGGGCTGAAACAATCCCCAAGAGCATGGTTTGGAAGATTTACCAAAGTAATGACAGGTCTGGGCTACAAACAAAGCCAAGGAGATCACACTTTATTTATCAAACATTCAGTCTCAGGGGGAGTAACAATTCTATTAGTATATGTAGATGACATTATAGGAAGTGGAGACGACAAAAAGGAACAACAAGTGTTAAGCGAACGCCTTGCCACCGAATTTGAGATCAAGACACTAGGGAGGCTTAAATATTTCTTAGGAATTGAAGTGGCTCATTCCAAGAAAGGAATCTTCATATCTCAACAAAAGTATATTACTGACTTGCTTAAAGAAACAGGGAAGACAGGCTGCAGACCAGCAAGTACCCCAGTTGATTCAAATATAAAATTGGGAAGTATGGAGGAGGATGTTGTTGTGGACAAGGAAATGTATCAAAGACTTGTGGGCAGGCTTATTTACTTATCTCACACTAGACCAGACATTGCGTTTGCTGTGAGTCTCGTCAGCCAGTTTATGCACCAACCAAAGGAAGCACATTTACAAGCTGCCCTTAGAATTGTCCAGTACTTGAAAGGGACCCCCGGAAGAGGAATTTTGTTCAAAAGGAACAAGAGTGTAAGTCTTGAGGCATACACGGATGCGGACTATGCGGGGTCAGTGGTAGATAGGAGATCAACCACGGGATACTGCACCTTCCTTGGTGGAAACTTGGTTACTTGGAAGAGTAAAAAACAGAGTGTAGTGGCTAGATCAAGTGCTGAAGCAGAATTTCGAGCAATGGCCCACGGAATATGTGAACTTCTATGGCTGAAGATTATATTAGAAGACTTGAGGATAAAGTGGGATGAACCAATGAGGTTATATTGTGACAATAAATCTGCAATTAGCATAGCCCACAACCCGGTACAGCATGATAGAACTAAACATATTGAGGTTGATAGCCACTTTATCAAAGAAAAACTAGACAGTGGCATGATTTGCACACCATATGTATCCACCCAGAACCAACTTGCAGACATACTCACCAAGGGGCTGAACTGCAGTAACTTTGAAGTAGGAATGGAAAACACCTATCCACCAGCTTGAGGGGAGTG
>CM050928.1:7500-36375 GCA_027742785.1 Vigna reflexopilosa | reverse complement strand
GGTATAGACATCTCATGCATGATAGTAGAAATTGGGTGGTCCAATACTGGCCCGACAACGGGTGGAATAGAAAGAGAAATGCCCACTTAGAACTCGCTAGGATAGGCTTTAACCATGACTCTAATACCAAAGTTTGATGTCGGACGCCCATGTTGCATAATTCGTGCCATCGGGAGAAACCCTAAAAATCCAACGTGCTCCGATTGACGCAACGACCACAGATCCAGAAAGAGGGCGAGGAGGCGATCACGGCGATGCTGGTCGGCGGCGGTGGGCTCCGGCGACGCACCGGCACGAGCGACGGGAAGCGGCGGATTTGCGAACTGCTGTGGCGGCGCGTGGAGGCGCGTGGGTGCTCCGATCGCCGCGATCTTTGGACCGCGGTGGTCGCCCGGCCGAGACGCTTCAGATGGAGTGGTCGCCGGTCGATTCTGGAACTCCGGCGACGACGACGGCGACGGCGGCGACTGCGGCAGTGATGCGTACCGGAGACTAACAGGTAGAACCGAACCTAAGCTCTAGATACCATATTAGAAAGTGAGTTTATGCCTAACTCAACCTCACAAAACCGGCTTGTAAGGTGAGGTTTGCACCTCACTTATATATTATAATTTGGCCTTATCTCTAGTCGATGTGAGACTTCCAACAGTATACAAAATTGGAGAAAATTGCAAACAAGAAGACTATAAAGAAAATAGTAGAAAATAATACTAAAATTTATTATTTTAAATTTATTGAAAAATACATTCTCGTATCCTCTATTTGTAACAATCTAATTCTCCTAAAAAAGGAAATAGAGAAACTAGGAAAACAAAATAAAATAAAAGATTGTATATTTATTTTCTCTAATTAGGAAGATTCTAAAGATATCTTCTCTAATTACAACACTCCCCCTCAAGTTGGTAAATGAATATCAATTATTCCCAACTTGCCTACAAGATCTTGAAATCTACCCGGAGGAAGCCCTTTTGTAAAAATATCTGCTATTTGAAGTTCTGTAGGAACATGAGTTGTAATCACAAAGCCTCTGTCAAGATTATCTTTGATGAAATGTCTGTCAATCTCAATGTGTTTGGTTCTATCATGTTATACTGGATTATGGGCTATGCTCATGGCAGACTTATTGTCACAGTGTAGTTGCACCGGGTTCTCCACTTTGACTTTAAGATCATCCAAAATATTTTCATCCAGAGTCCTTCACACATTCCTTGAGCAAGAGCTCGAAATTCAGCTTCTGCACTAGAACGAGAAACTCTATCTTGTTTTTTACTTCTCCATGTTACCAGACTATCTCCAAGAAACACACAATACCCAGAAGTAGATTTTCTGTCAGTAATAGAACCTGCATAGTCAGCATCAGTATATATCTTCATAGTCAATGTGTCTTCCCTTTTGAATAATAGCCCCTTTCCTGGACTTGACTTCAAGTATTGGAGAATTTTGTCAATTGCTTGCATGTGTCTCTCTCTTGGATCATGCATAAATTGACTCACAACACTAACTGCATAAGCAATGTCTGGTCTTGTGTGTGATAGATAAATCAATTTTCCTACCAATCTCTGATATTGGGCTTTCTCTACAGGAGCACTTTCTTCACATCCCATTTTGTGATTCTGTACTATAGGAATTGTTGAGGTTCTACATCCCAGCTTTCATGTTTCTTTGAGGAGATCAAGTACATATTTCCTTTGGGAGATGAAAATTCCTTTCTTGGAGTAGGCAACCTCTATTCCAAGAAAATATTTGAGTTTTCCTAGGTCTTTCATTTCAAATTGAGCTGCCAATTTATCTTTTAATGCCAATTTTTCTGTTTCATCATCTCCTGCAATAATCATATTATCCACATAGACAAGTAATAGAGTGAGTGTACCTGTAGAAGAGTGTTTTATGAATAGAGTATGATCTCCTTGGCTTTGTTTGTATCCCAAGGAAACCATTGCTTTTGTAAATCTTCCAAACCATGCTCTAGGGGATTGCTTAAGACCATACAATGCTTTCTTCAAGAGGCATACCTTGTTTCTTTCATTTTTCACTTCAAAACCTGGGGGAATCTCCATGTACACTTCCTCATCTAGATTTCCATGAAGAAAGGCATTCTTCACATCCAACTGGTGTAAGTCTCATCCAAAATGGGCAGCCAAAGCGAGAATAACTCGAACTGTATTCATCTTTGCCACTGGGGTAAATGTCTCCTCATAGTCAATCCCATATGTTTGGGTATATCCTTTTGCCACCAATCTAGCTTTATATCTTTCTATTGTCCCATCTGCCTTATGTTTCACTGTGAATATCCATCTACACCCTACTGCCTTCTTGTTTCTTGGCTTATCAACAATCTCCCAAGTTGAATTTCTTTCTAATGCATTCATCTCTTCTTTCATGGCTTGATTCCAATGTTCAAGTTTCATGGCCTCTTGGATTGAGGTAGGAATTTCTGTGGCATCAATGGCAGCAATAAAACTTTTGTGCTTATCAGAGAGATTGTTAGTGCAAACATACTGAGAAATAGGATATTTAGCACATGATCTTCTTCCCTTTCTCAATGCAATGGGTAAATCCTCAGTAATACTTACCTTCTCATCATTGATATCTTCAAGGATCCTCACCTCCGGATTAGACAATTTTTCTTGCTCGAGAGTCGAAGTGGGTTGTTCTCTTCTTTCATATTTTTTGCCAAAAAATTTGTCTTCTTCCTCTTCTTCCTCACTGTGGACTATGGTAGCTTCATTGCTCAGGTCTTGGGCATCTTGCAAAGACAAACATGGTAATGACAAGAAGGAGAGTTCATCCACTTCAAGTTCTTTCTCCCCCTGAAGTGGTAGACTGACATAAAAGGATTGTGTTTCATGAAAGGTGACATCCATGGTGACAAAGACGCGCCGACTCTGAGGATGATAACATTTGTACCCTTTTTTATTAGAAGGATACCCAATAAAGACACATTTAAGAGCTCTGGGATCTAATTTACCACGGTTAGGATGATGAGAGTGAACAAAAACAACACATCCAAAGACTCGACTAGGTAGACTCGTTAGTAGGGATGAAGAAGGAACAAAAGACAATAGAGACACTATAGGACTAATGCCATTTAAGATACGAGTGGGTAACCTGTTGATGAGATATGTGGCAGTTAACACAGCTTCTCCCCAGTAATTTTTTGGAACAGACATTTGAAAAAGAAGAGCTCTAGTTACTTCAAGAAGATGACGATTCTTTCTTTCTGCAACCCCATTTTGTTGAGGGGTATTAACATAGGTTAGTTCATGAACAATACCATTATGAAACAAAAAATTAAGAAATTCATGATTCACATATTCAGTACCATTATCAGACCTAATTTTTTTGATATTTTTTCCAAATTGATTTTGGACAAGATGGAAAAAATTAACAAAAATTTGAAAAACTTCAGATTTATTTTTCATAAGGTATGTCCATGTGACACGGGTACAATCGTCAATAAAAGTAATGAACCATATAGCTCCAGAAATAGAATCTATGACAGGACCCCAAACATCAGAATAAATTAAATCAAATGGAAAAATACTCTTTTTATGACTAATAGGATAAGATGCACGATGGTGTTTTGAAAATTGACAAATATCACAATTAAAAGACTCAACAGATTCTTTGGTAAGCAAGTGGGGAAATAAGGACTTGATAAGACTGAATGAAGGATGCCCAAGCCTTTGATGATGTAACCATATTTGGGATTTTGCCCACTTCTCAGATGTTGCTTGTTGAGTCATGATTTTCGTGTTACTTTGGTCATCAAACTCTAAAAAATACAACCCACTCTGTTCTTTAGCAGTTAAAATTGTCTTCCCCGTGGCAAGGTCCTGAAAAACACAATAAGTTGGAAAAAATGTTACTGAGCAATTTAAATCCTTTGTGAGTTTTTGCACCGAGATAAGATTGTTAGCTAATTGAGGAACATGTAAAACATCCTTCAATACAATGGATGAGTCCAAAATTATATTCCCAGAGCCGCATATAGTTATACCCTGACCATTCGCAACTGTAATAAGTTGTTCTTTATTTCTTTTACCATATGAGTCAAAGGACACACTAAAAGGTGTCATATGATCAGTTGCACCCGAATCAAGGATCCAAATACCTTGAGACACATGATCAACAATATTGAGGCAAATCTTACCTTTTATGGACAAAGTGCATGATCCAGAGGACTTACTCATTGATTCATCCATTGCTTTCAAAGGAATAATTTTTACTTCAGACATCCTGTAGAACGCAACGAGGAGTCTCCAAGACAATAATGCGGTGTATGGGTCCACACTGAGAAAAAAGGAGCAGAACTTCAAAAAAACCAGATCTATTCAAGAAAAGGTCAAACGGGTCGACACAAACCCTAGGAACAGACTTAGGAGTCTTCGGCGACTCTTCTGTGGCGGCGACGGCGAGTGGGTCTCGCCGGAAAAAAGAGAGCGAAACTTAAAACTCAGATCTGCTCAAATATAGCCCAAACGAGTCGTCACCGACCCTAGGAATAGACTCAGGGTGCTCCGGCAACCCTGTCTATGGCGGCGCCGGCGAGTGGGTCTCGCCGGAGGTGGGCGTGTGGGCTACACGCGCCAGCGACGGTGGAGGCGCGTGGCGGCGCGTGGCGGCTCCTCTCACGGAGCGACTTCCGACGTTGTGGTCGTCGGAGTTGGGCGCACCTTTCTGCGCTATCAACGACCCCAACCGGAGACGGCGGCAGCGGCGGTGGTCGGACAGCAGCGGCGGCGACTATGCAGCGGCAAAGTTAGGCGCACCTTTCTGTCCTATGCGATGGCAGCAGCGGCGGTGGTCGGATAGCGGCAGCTGTGCGACTATGCGGCGGAAGGAGTTCCAAGATCGGAAGCTCTTGATACCAAGTAGAAAATAATACTAAAATTTATTGTTTAGAATTGATTGAAAAATACATTCTCATATCCTCTATTTTGTAACAATCTAATTCTCCTAAAAAGGGAAATAGAGAAACTAGGAAAACAAAATAAAATAAAAGATTGTATATCTATTTTCTCTAATTAGGAAGATTCTAAAGATATCTTCTCTAATTACAACAAAAATTCTTTAAGTACAACAATGAATAATGACACATACCTTGTAGTGGCTGAAATGACTTCCTTGACAATGCATGTTACACGTTTTGGTACTGATGCGGATAAAGGTTTGTCACCATAAAATTGTACCTTAACTTTCATTTCATCTGCCAACCGAGCAACAAAGTGATAATTAATAGTAATAGAGAGCTAGATTGACTATAAGTGTAGAGAATAAACTTGTCGGTAAATGCAGCGCCACTAATAGGCATTTAACAGAAGTGTACAGCAGAAGAACAAAAGGGAAAGGCATTGACTCAGGCCAAGAGGGTTAAGGTTTTGGACCTGGAAATGAAGGCCTGAGACAAAAACTGTATGAGAAAAGGAGTCGGGTAGAGGAGAGAGTGGGGGGAAAATAGAAAGGGCAGGAGGTATGCGAGGAGTAAAGAAAGGTGATTCAACAACTGATTGAGAAGAGTAGACTTAAAGGAGAACGGATGGAACGGTAGTGCATATTCTAGAATTACTGTTAGTTGGGTAGCTTTATGATGAATTAGGGAACTTTTGCTGCAGGTAGGTGATTATCTATACATTTTTCATATCTTTCATATAAATACAGCAGTGAACAAGGGGTGAAACAAGAATAAAACTAATGATAGTGATCTAGCATGATTGAAGTACTGGAACAAACTTTAAATGCCATGCAGAGATACTTAGTTGTTACAAAGCTATAGAAAGCGCACACTGAACACTAACATCAACAACTGATTATGAGGAAGTTGACAATTGGTAGCACAAGTTTTGGGAAAACACTTGAGAGACAATCATCACTCAAATTCATTACAAAGCAATTGAACAATGAATTTGATTAGAAAAACCAAACAAAAAAATGTAATTGCCAATAATCCATAAAAATGATAAAATAAAAAAATAATTGACACATTTGTAAGTTACTGAAAAAAGCATGTTATCTTAGCATCCTTTCGAGCATGATATGAGCACTAAGCACAATTGACAAGTTAAAAACGTTCCATATTAATTGATCGAAAAAGAGCAGATATCAAGGGTTGAGGAGTGTTAGCTTTTATCCACCTCGTAGATACAAACAGTCCTTGTTGAACAAGTCCTTTGAAACTTCCACTTGATCCAGTGAGTCAGGGCTGATCACAAATACAAAGAGAAACAAATTAATAATTAAGCTTACTAAGAATTTATAGCCCCCGAAAGCTTAGAATGATATACTAACAGCAAATTAGAACGAACGCTGTAAAAACTCACTCCATCAAAACTACAGTTCCATCATGATCCATGCACATAAACATGAAAGTCTTCTCCTGAACGTAGACCCCTGAAATATTAACGATTTGTAAGTGCAGGAAAGGATTACAAGCCCATTATCTCAAGGCTTGATGTACCCTACCGGACACTGGTTGGAAAAGGCAGATATTGCTGAACATCTTTCCATTTAAATTAAAAGAATGGAAATGTACACAGCCTTCAGATAGGTTATTGGAAGAACAAACACACACTGCTGGTCCTCATCAAAATCTAGATTTATTCTGAATATGCAGAGCTTTATCTCTGATTTGGTTACACTTGAAAAGAGAATGAATTTTATTATTATCATTTATGTCTATTACATTCACCTTACACCTATTCGTAGCAATCTAATCTTCAAAAAAAGAAAAATAAGGAAACAATATACTGAAAAATAAACTAGAGGATTCTACAGATATTTTCTCATATTTTCTCTAATTAAGAAGATTTTCCTCTGATTACGACACTCTCCCTCAAGTTGACTCTCCCTCAAGTTGATAAATGAATATCAATTATTCCTAATTTGCATACAAGATCTTGAAATCTATCTTGGGGAGCCCTTATGTAAAAATATCTATTATCAAAAGTTATGTAGGAACATGAGCTGTAATACAGCCTTTGTCTAGATTATCTTTGATGAAATGTCTATCAATCTCAATGTGTTTGGTCATGTCATGTTGTACTGGATTATGGGCAATGCTCATGGCAGACTTATTGTCACATTATAGTTGCACAGGGTTGTCCACCTTGACTTTAAGGTCATCCAAAATGATTTTCATCCATAGTCCTTCACATATTCCTTGAGAAGAGCTCGAAATTCAGTTTCTACAGTAGAACAAGATACTCTATCTTACTTTTTGCTCCTCCGCGTTACTAGACTATCTCTAAGAAACACACAATACCAAAAAGTAGATTTTTTGTCAATACTATCTTACTTTTTGCTCCTCCGCGTTACTAGACTATCTCTAAGAAACACACAATACCAAAAAGTAGATTTTTTGTCAGTAATAGAACCTACATAGTCAGCATTAGTATATATTTTAATAGTCAATATGTCTGCCCTTTTTAATAATAGCCCCTTTTCCTAGACTTGACTTCAAGTATTGAAGAATTTTGTCAAATGCTTGCAGATGTCTTTCTCTTGGATCATGCATAAATTGATTCACTACAATAACCGCATAAGCGTTGTTTGGTCTTGTATGTAATAGATAAATCAATTTTCCTACCAATCACTGATGTTGCTAGGGGGAGCAATATGAGTGTTGATCCCAATCCCTGATGGGTTTGTTTTTTATGATGACAACACATTGATAGTAACAACACATGGATGTTGTCATGACACAACATAAATATGTATTATTGATTGATACATATGTGGATATGTACATGCTTATTGTGATTAATACATATGTAGACATACTGTTGATTCTCCATACTATTGATCATGATATGTTTATATCTTTGTATGCATCCTGTATGTTTCTGTGTGATGAAAACCACAAGCACTGACCTAATCGATTACAATATTGTTGTAATCAATTAAGTTCCTCATAAAACTTATGTTTTAAATTGTCACAAAACAACAAGTTTTGAATTGATTAAAACCCGTGTCTTTGCATACATCATTTTCAAATGTGCTGTGATGAGTTTTTGAAAAAAAAAGTTTTCAAAATTTGTTTAAGTGCTTAGCTTAATCGATTACACATTTTATGTAATCAATTAAGTTTGTTATCTTTTGAAAACTGATTTCATGCTAGTCATAACTGTATTAACTGTCATATTTTTAAATATGTTTGACTAACATTAAATGCGAATCCATTACATTAATTGTGCATTCAATTTGACTGGTGTTAGTTAAATCTCTGTTACATACTAATTTTAATGTAATCGATTATTTTGCGTCTGCATGATGAATTCTATAAATTGACGCATTACATGCAACTGTAACAACTTTTAATCATTTGAACATTTAAATATCTGATATCTTATATCTAAGGGAGTTTTTACAGGTTGCTTATTATACGCTCCAAGAATCAAGAAGTGAAGAACTTGAAAAAACTTGAAGGATTCTTTTAGGAGATTTTAGAACATGACTAACTGATCTTATCCGCACTATTCAGGTGTATCTGCATTGATTAGAAAAGGATTTTGCAATCATTGATTGTGTTGTTTTCCTGTTTGTGCATGACAGGAAGAAAAGTGAGGAGCTCTTGGACTTTTAAAGGTGTTTCTCAAAGGGGTTCTGCAGCAAAAACGTGTGGTTCTGTGTGTGCATTTGTTTTCTTTCTTATATTTGATTATGAGTGGGGAAGGTGTTTACATTTGAGAGAGCTTTGTAAAACCTTTGGAAAGATCCTTCAATCTAAGGTTGATTTGAAGGAAAACTAGATGTAGGCATTGAGGCCGAACCAGTATAAATTTGTTGTTTGTATCTCTTTCATTCTCTCTTTACATTTCATTGCATTATAAATTTTACTTACAACGCAAGAAAGTTTTAAAAATCATTCTAACTTTGCAAAAATATTTGAAAAGTCTGCGTTTTATAAATCACCAATTCATTCCCCTCTTGGTGTTGAGAAACAAGCTTCTTTATTTCTAACAACTGATATTGGGCCTTCTCTACAGGAGCACTTTCTTTCTTTACTTCCAATTCTGTGATTCTATTCTATTAGAATTGTTGAAGTTCTACATCCCAACTTTCCGTTCTTGGAGTAAGCAAACTCTATTCCAACAAAATATTTAACTTTACCTAGATCTTTCATTTCAAATTGGGCTACCAAATTTTCTTTTAACACTAATTTTTTTGTTTCATTATCTCTTGCAATAATCATATCCACATAAACAAGCAATAGAGTGAGTTCTTTTGTAGAAGAGTGCTTTATGAATAAGTATGATCTCCTTGGCTATGTTTGTATCCCAAGGAAACCATTGCTTTTGTAAATCTTCCAAACCATGCTCTAGGGGATTGCTTAAGACCATACAATGCTTTCTTTAAGAAGCATAACTTGCTTCTTTCATTTTTTATTTCAAAACCTCATGATATCTCCATGTACACTTCCTCTTCTAGATTTCCATGAAGAAAGAAATTCTCCACATCCAACTGGCATAAGTTTTAATTAAAATGAGCAGCCAAAGCGAAAACAACTCGAACTATATTCCCCTTTGCCACTACGGCAAACGTCTCCTCATAGTCAATCCCATAAGTACCATTATCAGACCTAATTCTTGATATTTATTCCAAATTGATTTTGGACAAGACAGAAAAAATTAACAGAAGTTTGAAAAACCTCTAATTTATTTTTCGTAAGGTATGTCCACGTGACACGAGTACAATCGTTAATAAAGGTAACTGTCAGAAACCATGATTGGAGTGATAAAGATTGGCATGGTGTATTTTAGGAAAGTTTATATCTGATATACTGTATTTTTGTAACAGTTTTTTGTGCTGTCTTTATTAGGTTCATTTATAGTTGATTGATCCCGTAATCATAGGGATTTATTCCTTAGAATTAGCAGCCCATATTTCCTAAAATATGCTGCAGACTTGTGTATTTATATAGGGGTTAATAACCTCTTGAAATAATAAGAAAAGATTTCTCTTCTTTCTAAATTTGAGATGGTATCAGAGCTCCCGATCCTTGGGAGTCTCTGACCGTGCCGCTAAACCTAAATCGCAGCCTTCATTGTTGCGCAACCTTTAACTTAAATTGCAGCCTTCATTGCTGCACCACCTTTAGGCCCTGTTACAAGCCTTCATTACAGCGTAATCCTCTTTGCCTTGATCGCACCTTGGGATGGCTGAAGTCGAGACTCCGAAGACGGGGGACAGACCCCAGACAGCTGAGGAATTGCAGAGTGTTCATTCTGCTTATCGGTTAAATGGGAAGAATTACCTCAAATGGTCTCAAATTATTAAGACCATCTTAAAAGGAAAATGGAAGATCAGTCACCTAATGGGTAATGCTCCTATTGAGACTGATCCCAAATTCAAATCATGGGATGAAGAAGACTCCATGATCATGGCGTGGTTGTGGAATTCAATGGTTCCAGAAATCAGTGATACCTGCATGTTTTTGAAATCAGCAAAGGAAATTTGGGAATTCAAAGACTCCATGATCAGTGATACCTGCATGTTTTTACTTTATGATGTAAAAGTAAAAACCCTAGCTGCCAAACAGGGAAACAAATCCATTACAGAATATGCCAATCAACTCAAGTCTTTATGGATGGAATTGGATCACTACCGAGTTATAAAAGCAAAGTGTTCAGAAGACTCAGCAATTCTAAAAGATTATATTGAACAAGATAGGGTCTACTAGAGAAAAAACCGGGTTCCTAGTATGGAGAAAAAACATGAGGATATTTGGTGTACCCATTGTAACAAGCCACGCCACACAAGGGAAAAGTGCTGGAAATTACATGGAAAGCCCCCAAGTCGAGAATGGGGACTGAGAGATGGAAAGACCTCAAGTAGAGAATGGGGCTCGAGAGGAGAAGATGGGAAAACTCCAAGCTGAGAATGGGGACCGAAAAACCCAAACCGAGAATGGGGACCGAGAGGAGGTCCACAGAAAAGAGGAGGACAAGGGCAAGCATACATTGCTAATGGACAAGGTGAAGAAGTTGTCCAGTTGAATCATGAAGAGATAGAAAGGGTAAAGTCCATCCTTAGTAAATTGGAGAAGCCCACAGGTACGTGCTCCTTGACATATTCTGGTAAGTTTCCACTTTTGTTTGAACTCAATTTTCAGATACACCATTCACACCCTACTGGGTATTAGACTCTGGAGCCACTGACCATATGACCCCCCTACCCAAATACTTCTCCACATATTCCCCGTGTCCTAGCAACAAGAAAATTTCCACAGCAGATGGAACCCTCATAACTGCAGCCGGACAAGGAGACGTCCAAATAAGTCCATCCATGACCTTAAAAAATGTCCTTCATGTCCCTAAACTATCTACCAACCTGATTTCTATACAAAAACTAACCAAAGATCTTTCATGTAATGTTGTTTTTTATAGCAACACTTGTATATTGCAGGACAAGAACACGGGGAGGACGATAGGACATGCTAGAGAATGGAATGGCCTTTATTACATGGAGGACCCTAATCTGCCCAACAAAAGTCTCATCTCTAAATCCACCATGACTAACAAAGAGAAAGCTCAACTTTATCATTGTCGGCTAGGACATCCGTCATTTCAAGTTATAAAATTGCTTTTCCCTTCCTTGTTTAAAAATTTAAATGTGGAGAGTCTCTATTGTGAGGTGTGTGAGTTTGCGAAACACAAACGTGTACCTTTTCCCATTAGTAACAAGATGAGTCCTTTCCCGTTTTCCCTGGTTCACACTGATGTATGGGGTCCTGCATATGTTCCTAATATTTCAGGTGCAAAATGGTTTTTAACTTTCATTGATGATTGTACCCGGGTGACTTGGGTTTTCTTATTGAAACAAAAATCTGAAGTTAGCTCTGTGTTTGTCCAATTTGTCTCAATGATTAAAAACCAATTTGGGGTCAATATCAAAAGAATTAGGTCCGACAATGCCAAGGACTACTTTAATCATGTACTAAACTCTTTTTGTCAAAAGGAAGGGATAATCCATGAGTCCTCATGTGTAAACACACCTCAACAGAATGGGGTTGCAGAAAGGAAAAATGGTCACCTTTTAGATCAAACTAGAGCCCTACTTTTTCAAAATCATGTTCCTAAGAGATTTTGGGGGGAAGCCATTCTTACTGCCACCTATTTAATCAATAGGTTACCTACCAAAATTCTAAACTCAAGAAGTCCCATGGAAGTTTTATCATCATTCTATCCTCACCTTGACCCTACAAATAAACTCCAACCTAGAATATTTGGGTGTGTATCCTTTGTACATGTTCATAGTAATGAAAGGGGAAAACTAGATCCTAGGGCTGTCAAATATGTTTTCTTAGGGTACTCTACCACACAAAAGGGATACAAATGTTTTCAACCCCTCTCCAAGAAATTCTATGTGGCAAGAGATGTCACCTTCAACGAACAAGAGAGCTACTTCAAACAGCCTCATCTTCAGGGGGAGAATGTAAGAGAGGAAGATGAGACTCTCATGTTTCCAAACATGACGTTTGGACCTGAAATTGGTGGGACAAATGGCATTGTTGTTCCTGAAATTGAGGGAGGAATTGAACCTGCACCTGAACCAGTGAGACCTGCACCTGATGGTGGCGGAAAATTTGGGAAAAATCTGGTATATTCAAGGAGAGAAAAGGCCATTCTAGAACCTGGCAATGTCCAAGAATCCAACCCACCATCACTACATGAGGTAACACCTTCAAATCCTATAAATTCCAATGATTCTAATGAACTTGTTTCTGAAAATTTAGAAATGCAGGTGGACCAAACTCTTGACCTACCCATTGCCCTTAGAAAGGGAACTAGAACATGCACCCAACAACCTCTTTACCCACTATCAAATTTCTTATCCTTTGAAAAATTCTCACCTACCCATAAAACTTTTCTCACTAACCTCAACTCCACACACACACCTTCCTCTATATCTGAAGCATTGTCTGACAGGAAATGGAAACATGCCATGGATGTGGAAATTGAGGCGTTAAACAAAAATGGGACCTGGGAACTTGTCACCCTACCTCCTGGAAAAAAACCAGTAGGGTGTAAGTGGGTATATGCAATAAAGTATAGGGCTGATGGGACCATCGAACGTTACAAGGCAAGGCTGGTGGCCAAAGGCTTCACTCAAACCTATGGAGTTGATTACTTGGAGACATTTGCCCCGGTTGCTAAGATGAACACGGTCAGAGTAATATTGTCACTAGCAGCAAATAATGATTGGGATCTGCAGCAGCTTGATGTAAAGAATGCTTTTCTACATGGAGACCTTGAAGAAGAAATATACATGGAGTTGTTGCTGTTGGAACTGTTTGCAAGTTAAGAAAGGCTCTATATGGGCTGAAACAATCCCCAAGAGCATGGTTTGGAAGATTTACCAAAGTAATGACAGGTCTGGGCTACAAACAAAGCCAAGGAGATCACACTTTATTTATCAAACATTCAGTCTCAGGGGGAGTAACAATTCTATTAGTATATGTAGATGACATTATAGGAAGTGGAGACGACAAAAAGGAACAACAAGTGTTAAGCGAACGCCTTGCCACCGAATTTGAGATCAAGACACTAGGGAGGCTTAAATATTTCTTAGGAATTGAAGTGGCTCATTCCAAGAAAGGAATCTTCATATCTCAACAAAAGTATATTACTGACTTGCTTAAAGAAACAGGGAAGACAGGCTGCAGACCAGCAAGTACCCCAGTTGATTCAAATATAAAATTGGGAAGTATGGAGGAGGATGTTGTTGTGGACAAGGAAATGTATCAAAGACTTGTGGGCAGGCTTATTTACTTATCTCACACTAGACCAGACATTGCGTTTGCTGTGAGTCTCGTCAGCCAGTTTATGCACCAACCAAAGGAAGCACATTTACAAGCTGCCCTTAGAATTGTCCAGTACTTGAAAGGGACCCCCGGAAGAGGAATTTTGTTCAAAAGGAACAAGAGTGTAAGTCTTGAGGCATACACGGATGCGGACTATGCGGGGTCAGTGGTAGATAGGAGATCAACCACGGGATACTGCACCTTCCTTGGTGGAAACTTGGTTACTTGGAAGAGTAAAAAACAGAGTGTAGTGGCTAGATCAAGTGCTGAAGCAGAATTTCGAGCAATGGCCCACGGAATATGTGAACTTCTATGGCTGAAGATTATATTAGAAGACTTGAGGATAAAGTGGGATGAACCAATGAGGTTATATTGTGACAATAAATCTGCAATTAGCATAGCCCACAACCCGGTACAGCATGATAGAACTAAACATATTGAGGTTGATAGCCACTTTATCAAAGAAAAACTAGACAGTGGCATGATTTGCACACCATATGTATCCACCCAGAACCAACTTGCAGACATACTCACCAAGGGGCTGAACTGCAGTAACTTTGAAGTAGGAATGGAAAACACCTATCCACCAGCTTGAGGGGGAGTGTCAGAAACTGTGATTGGAGTGATAAAGATTGGCATGGTGTATTTTAGGAAAGTTTATATCTGATATACTGTATTTTTGTAACAGTTTTTTGTGTTGTCTTTATTAGGTTCATTTATAGTTGATTGATCCCGTAATCATAAGGATTTATTCCTTAGAATTAGCAGCCCATATTTCCTAAAATATGCTGCAGACTTGTGTATTTATATAGGGGTTAATAACCTCTTGAAATAATAAGAAAAGATTTCTCTTCTTTCTAAATTTGAGAGTAACGAAATCATTTCACTTCAGAAATAAATTCTATGACAAGACTCCAAACGTCAGAGTGAATAAATGAAATGGAGAAGTACTCTTTTTTTTTACAAATAGGATAAGAAGCACGATTGTGATTTGACAACTGACAAATATCACAATTAAAAAACTCAACAAACTCCTTGGTAAACAAATGGAGAAATAAGGGCTTCATAAAATTGAATGAAGGATGCCCAAACATTTTATGATGTAGCAATATTTAGGAATTTGCCCACGTCTCAAATGTAGCTTGTTGACTCATGATTTTTCTTTTGCTTTGGTCATCAGACTAAAAGATACAACCCACTTTGCTCCTTAGCAGTTAAAATCGTCTTCCTCGTGGCAAGGTCATGAAAAACACAATAAACTGACAAAAATGTTACTAAACAATTTAAATCCTTTCAGTTTTGTCCAGAGATAAGACTATTGATTAATTGTGGGACATATAAAACATGCTTTAATATAAAGATGATTCGAAAATTATATTCTCAGAGCCGTGTATAGGTATATCATGACCATTCACAACGATAATAAGTTGTTCTCTATTTCTTTTACCATGAGTTGAAGGACACACGGAAAGGTATCATATGATCAGTTTTTCCTGAATCAAGAATCCAAATACCTTAAGACACAAGACCAACAATACTGAGATAAATCTTACCGTTCATGGACAAAGCACATGATCCAGAAGACTTACTCATTGACTCAACCATTGCTTTCAAGTGCTCAAGTTCCTCCTTATAAGCTTCATATCAAGATTTGGTGGTAATGAAGTACTTGATTGATTGGTGGCTGTTCTGATGTAGTATGATTTACCCATCTTTGAGTAGACCCTTTGTTGTTTCCCATGCGCTTGAGAACATTATTTCTTCATGGAATTTGAAGCACGTTACCTTTGTATGTCCAAATCTTCTACAGTATGAACAATAGTCTCAACAATTACATTTTCCAAACGACTTTCCTTCAGTATTTGTTCACTTGTGGACTCCCTTTTCGATTGTCATGGTAGAGCCTGTGTTGGAGTTTCCCCATCAAGCATAATAGCTCTCTGAGTTTTTTCCCCTCTTATCATAAAAAATACTTTTGATAGGAATTTTTCTCTTCTTAAGATTTGTACCTGGTTCAGGTGATGGAGAAATTTAAAGATTCTTTCTCTTTCCACAACTTCAACATGTGCAACAACATCTGTTTTACACATCTTTATTGTTTGGTACTGATTTAGTCAATCCAAAGTCCATTCAGGATTTCGTGATACTCTAATACGGAAAGGGAGCCCTGCTTCGTATTAAGTATCCTACTCTCAATGTCATAACATGCAACAAAATCCTTTTTTAGGGTTTAGGGGTTTAGGATTTTAGGGTTTATCTCAGGAATCATGGAATGTCACATCCAAGTCATAATTAGTGAATCTTCATTGTCCCAAATTGGAAACTTTGTGACATCTGGTCCTAGCCCTCGTCCATCTATATGATCTAGTCTTGAACGTCCCTTGAGAATCCTTCGGATGTACTGGCTTCATTGTAAGAAATTCCGACCATCCAACCGATAGGAACCCACCACATTTGCAAGACCATTAGGACCCAAAGGAATATTTTTTACCTCCGACATCCCTTGGAAATCAATCAAGTGTCTCCAATGATCCTATTTGAGATGACGACGACGTGTGGGCTACATTGGAAAAAGGAGCAGAACTCAAAACTCAGATCTACTCAAATTAGGTCCAAATGGGATGTCACTTACCCGTGGAACGAACTCAAGAGGCTTTGGCGACCCTTTTTGCGATGGTGGGTGGAGACGAGTGGGTCTCGCTAGAACTAGGCTCATGGGCTACACGCATCGACAAAACGATGATGGCAATGCATGGTGACGTGTTTCCTACAGCGATTTCCACCATTGTGTTCGTTGTAGTTGGGCACACCTTTTTTCCCTATCAACGACACTGATGGCTACGGCGATAGCCATAGTGGCCAGATAGCGGTGGCAATGGCTACTATTGCAATGGAAACGGGAGTTATGATACCAACTTGTAATGACATAATTTTCCAAAAGAGGGAAATAAGGAAACAATATTCTGAAATATGAAGTAGAAGATTCTATAGATATTTTCTCTAACTAGAAAGATTCTACAAATATTTTCTCTAATTAGAAAGATTCTCCCCTAATTACAACAGTAAATTTTGTAATTAGTCCTTAACTTAGCTCCCTTATCATTGTTGGAGATTCCATATCAACTAGAGATATAATCAAATTATAGTACACAAGTGAGTATAACTTTACCTTACAAGCTAGTTTGTAGGATTAAGTTAGTTTAAAATTATCTTTCTAAAATGATATTGAAGCCAATCCTAATGGAAGTTGTTGGGCCTGTTAAACTATTATCGATACCACACTTGAAAAGCCAAGTCCTCAACATGGGTGTTAGAGATCCTAAATGGATTAGAGATATGATCAAATTATAATATATAGACCTTACAAGTTGGTTTCGAAGGGTTGGATTAGGCCTAAATTCACTTTACAAGAACTGTAATTACCTGAATTGGAATGATTTCTATCTATGTAATTCTAGTGCTCTATCTAATTTATGGAAAGTAAAATATACAAAGCATTTTCCCGAGGGAGAGAAAGAGTCATAGAGAAGAGAGAAGGGGAAAAATAAAGAAAGAACACTTTCGTTATATTGATTTACCAAATCTCACACAGAATAAAAGAGAGTACCATCCTCCTAAGGACCCTCCAAAAAAAATTTTCCCCTCTTGCAAACAATTACCTTCTTCTCTTCTACCTCTCCAACTATGAAAGATAATTACCTACTTATAACAATTTAAAGTGCCCAACAAGCCCTTAGACATGAATATTCTAAGTACTCTCTAGAAACGTATCAATGTCATCTCCTAAATGTTCAACATTGTCCTCAAGGAAAGGATTGGAGATTCCCCTACCAAATGCATGCATGAATGTTTTTCATTAAATTGCTTTGCAACATAAATATTAGGCAATCTTGGACATAACAAAAGGTTATGAACAATGGTACCAGACAGCAAGAAGTTACTAACAATGGTATCAATATTAACAAAACAACTAAATCAACAAACTTTGCACAATGATTATATTACTCAGAGATTTGCATTTGACATGTTACATATACAAGTACATACTTTCAATATTGTCATCAGTATTCATTCTTTGTGTTATCTTGTTTCCCTGGCCAATGTCACGAAGCTCCACCTATTATCAACAAACTAGTATTTGTTACAAATGTAGTTGATTGAGAGTCCCGAGTAACAACATACAACTTTAACTGATAACAAGAGCATTAGTAAGATCTCCTTTAATTGTTGTATTTCCTTAATAACGATTGACCGTCAGGTGTTATCATCTAAATATAAGACAAGGGCTTCTCCATTTTCAATTTTTACGGAACCATGTAACAAGTTTCTAAAAAAACCAAATAAGAAATAGTTAGGACAAAAAATTCAAACCCTAAATGTACACCCTCTAAAGAAAACATTACTTGATAACATCTATTACTAGGTACATGTCATTCGTGCTTTTGCACACTGTTAGTTGTTGTAGGAAGTTCAGTAAACATGTTTGTAGCAAATTAGTGGAGAAATGGTTGCATTATCATTCGAAACAACTGCCTGCCAATGTCTCATCAGTTTCTATAAATTGTATAGCTCAATTATAGAGAAAATAGCATGATACTTAGATTCTCAAATCAAACTTTGTTGTTATTCCTTGATCAATCTCTTTCACTTTCTCACCTTGCAACCAAATCAAATAATAAGAATATTTGGGATTTTGTATAACATCTATAGTAAGGTCATGAAAAAACCATTAGTTTATCATTTAACAGTGTATCGAAGTAAGCTTGCTTCCAAAGAAAACTGTTTTGCCCATTACCACTTTGTTGGTTTTTCAATACAGTCCAAGTGAGTTTGTACATAGGAAACAGCGTATATACACATGCATTTTAACATGTGGGTTCAAGCCAGTAAATTTACAGATAAATAAATCAAGATGAGTCATAATATAAAATTTAGGTACGAAAGATGAAAGAAACAGGAAGACAAGAGGGGAAAAGGGAAGAACACAATATAGAGGATAGAGAGAAGAGGAGAGAAACAGAGGTAAAGGAAACTTTGCTCTGCACTTGACTATCATTTCAATCTATCTACATTCAGTCTAGATTCAGTTGTCTAGAATAGAACAGTCTAACTTATTTACTGACAGATACCAAATAGCTATGAAATAAAGTAGCTGCCAAACTAAAATATTGTCTTATTTGCATTTACATATCAAACATATATGCTTTCATTATGGATAATAATAACTTGTTATGGTCCAGAAATCTTAACTCATAAAACAAGTTATTTAACTATGATTAAATAAGCAAATTGTTACCATCTACACAACTAGTTTTCTATTCACTTTGTTCACCACTTTTCTAATATGTGAAGATAAATAAGAAAATTGTCAAAATTACTGATGAAAATTTTCCTCTACCAAATAGGATATGCAGTATAAAATTAAGGCATACTATATTGTGCACCAAGGAGTTGATTTTGTGTGTTAAGAAAAATCTTAAAGAGAGTGCAGAAAATATGAGCAAAGCAGGTTTCCTGGACACAATGGCCAAAACACTTCCCATTAGTTACCTTTAGAAATATATACAATAGTAATTCCTTCAAAAGACAAATAACATGACAGCATTCACTAAACCAATACTACTTTCCTAACTTAAGGCATATTCAACATAGTACATTATTCCATTCCCAAGGACATATTTGAACAAGTTTCACCGTATGTCCTCCCAGGAGAGAAAAACAAGAAAAAAAATGAAATTAAGTTCTCCATAAGCTAAAATTAGCTCATGTACAAGTTAAAAATAATGATTAAAAGAAGCTAGAAAGTGCTTCTACAAATTAGCTTATGCATTTTAGCTTATGTAAAAGTTCGTCCAAAAGTAAATAAAGATCAGCATGCTCATTAATAAAATTATGGAACAAGTATGCATTTAGGGAGGGTCAGTATGACACAAAAAAAGAGGAAAACTTAGGACAAACCTTGATTGTGGCTTTTCCTCTTCCTTCATGAGAGTGATCTACTTTAAGAACCTGAAGAGGTTTGCATCACAAAAGAAAGTGTGGGATAACAAGATTCAATGGAATAAATTGATTGAGTAGTAGTATTAAGTACCTCGTAAATGCGCCCTGGAAGCAAGCACGACCAACACAATAAGAATGCAAAATGAATCTGTTAGAAAGCATACATGTCGAATTGAAACCACAGTAAAATTCAATAACCCAAGAGCAAAGGAACCTTGTTTTCCAATGATATTTCCAACTCTAATCTGCACCGCAAAAGACAGTGAAGGAGCACCTATAAAAATTTTGACCAAAAACCCAATAAAATAGTCAAATTTAAAATATGCATACATCAGAACCAGATACTTTGATTCCCCGACGTTGAGAGGAAGACCACGGATATGTGAACAAGTTGGTTGCGGTGGAGGAAGCACGAGACGGTGCCGATGATAAAAAATTCAATGGTGTCCGAAAATAAGAATACAAATAGGAAGAGAGCCTGATAAGAGATCTGTTGTCGGAATTGGAAAGCATCAGCCGCATAGTTTGCATTCTCTAACTGTTGGGTCAATTTTATTTCGGAACAACTTGAAGCTCTTTGGGTTACTTAAAAGCTAGATATACCTGGATTCACCAATACATTTAACCAAAACATTAATACATGTCAGTTTTTCACTTCCAAAAGTCCCACACACACATAGCAAAAATAAAGAACAGAGCAACACAAAAACCACCAAGGGTATACACAGAATAACCATTCCAGTTAAGGAATAAAAGGGTGAATAACACGCAGCTAAGTGATTTCTGCACAGATGAATTGGTTTGAGAAAGCGACTTTGGCAGCGGCAAACAGAGGAGTTGATTTTTGGATCTCCGGAGTAGTATAGTGGCAGAAAAATTCCCAAATCGACCACTACTCTAGACTGTGGATGTGAATACAGCAAGGTGTAACGTCCCCAATTCACACTGTCACGGATTATTGAAAAAAACCATATATTTTAAAAAAATTTATAATACAAAAATGTATTTTTTAAAAACTTTAATATTTAAAGTTACGAAAACAATGTTTAATTACATTATTCAAAAATAACAAAAATAACTAAATAAATTCAAATTACATTACTTCAAAAGTTTATAATAAAAGAATTTTTAAAGAACTTATATCTTTTTCATCATCCTTCACATCTATTATGCTTTTGGAACTTATGCAATATCATCTACTCATGTATAGTACATTATACAATGAGGGCTGATAACGATGGCCGACGACAGACAACGATGGCCAATGACGGACAGACAACAATAACAGACAGCGATGTCCGACGGCCGACAGCGATGGTCGACGACCGACAGCGATGGTCGACGGCCGACAACGATGATACCAACTTAAAGAGTTGGGAGAGATGTGGAATTTTTAATATTACTGTTCACTCAACCCTAATACACATACTACCCTAATACACATATTACCCTATTTAAGGGATAGTATATCAAAATAAAAAGAGAAAACAGAAAGCTCCTAAAAATCTCACTCTAAAAAGTCTACTAGAAAATACATTACATTTCATCAAAAGTTAAACGAACTCACTCCCCACAATTCCCAAAACCATGGCCCTGATTCCATAATGTAATGTCCCAATTTTGGGAGTCACAAAAACATTACAAATTTAAATCAAGCATATCAAATACTAAAGAAATTGTAGAGTTAAAGTTTGAAAATTTCAAAGAAACTTAATTTACTATAACATTCGTTTTATACACAGGAAGACTACTCAATTAAATTCAATTCATATATAGCCAAGGTTAATGAATATTTACAAGCTATATGTTCACTTTAATTGTGTAAAAATGCATAAAGCCTTGAAACTCTTTTTAGAAACAAAATACAATTCCTTTAAAACCCAATATAGCTTCTTTTAAATTACATAATTATTTAAGCTCCCGTGTGTTATACAATCATCGCCACGGCTATTGAATAAACACAAAGCATATACCATATCAAAATACAATAATTAAAGTGTACAGTATGATATCAGGGCCGAGCGGTTATGATATATCTTATTAAAGATATAAAATAATCAAGAATATCTTATTAAAAATATTGAAAAGCAGAAGATAAAATAATTAAAGAATAATAAAGAATATCTATTTAAAGATATTTAGTAACTAACCAGATTTTCAGGTAAGTCTGTTTATATTGTATTCTGTTTATATTTTATTGGGCTTATATCAGTTCAAAGTCCATGACACAAATTATAAATAGAGAGTCAGGGCCACAAGCTAGGTACCTTCGAATCACCTTACAATCACACTCCATTTACATTCTACTCACATTCAACTCATGCTCTCAAATACTCAAATAGTAAAAACCCTTCACGAATATTCAGCTAAAAATTGAGGTTCTTCCATCACATGCCTGACTTGAGCGTCGGAGTGCCTTTTGAAGGTACCTTCCCCTCTCCACCAGGAAGGCAACTGAGCGGTCAAAGTTTAAAGATCACCGAACGGCTAGGACTTCAGACGATCGAGCGCCCTAGGATGAAAGAAGACAAGGGAGAACCCAATTCAAGCATCGAAAAGCGGTAAAGCCATGTCAAAAAAGGTTAGTGTCTCAGTCCCACAAAATATTTACCGAAACATAAAGCATTATAATTAATACCATTACCCAAAATTTAAACATCGTATTATCTTTTGTAACCAAAGGAAATAACATTCACTATCCACAATATAATATGCATTATCTCAAACATTGGGCATATTCAACATTAATCATATTAGCACAGGAATTCAAAGCCAGAATAATTCAAACAAGCCACTATAGGACAATTTATCATCAAGATAGTCTTTAAAGTAAAAAGACACAACCATATTTTATCAGGTTAAAGTCATGTATACCATGCCCATATAATCACATTTTATAACACTGAACAGATTACCAACAATACCAAACGTATGCTACATTTAATAATTCCCAAAAAAAAAACTTTCCATACCATTTTCTTATGAATTCTCCACTGAAACATACCATTATATCAACCTCACTTTTGTTGGAATACACCGTACCATTAATCTTAATATACCCAACTTTCCATACCTAGGGAAAATTACACTACAGACTTCCAAAGTAAAAGAGAACTCCTATATAGGCTCCAAAAGTTGCAACAAAACTCTATGACTGTGGAAGAATATAGGCAAAAGATAGAGTTATACAAAATGAGGGTAGGAATTGTTGAGAGGGAAGATGTTACCTTAGCCAGATTTTTGAATGGGTTAAATTTTGAAATAAGGCATGAGGTTGAATTACTACCTTATAAAGATTTGAATGACCTTGTTTAAATGTGCATAAAGGTAGAACAACAATCATCTTCCAAAAGAGAACAAGAGAGAATAAAAGAGGAAGAAAGAGAGAGAAGAGAAAGAAAGAAAAGAGAAGAGGAAGAAAGAAAGAGAAGATAAAGAAAGAGAAGAGAATAGGAAGAAATGGATAGAAGAGAACAAGAGAGAAGACGAGGAAGCAAGAGAGAGAAGATAAAAAGAGAGAAGAGAAGAAGAGAAAAGAGAACAAGAAAGAAAAGAGCAAGAGGAAAGAAAGCAAAGAATAGAAGAGGAAGAAATAAGAGAGCGGGAAAGGAGAGAAGATGAAGCAAGAAAGAGAAGAGAAGAATAGAGGGAGAAAGAAAGACACGAGAAAGAAGAGAAAGAAAGAGAAGAGAAGAGAAAGAAATGGATAGAAAAGAACAAGAGAGAAGAAGAGGAAGCAAGAGAGAGAAGATAAGAAGAGAGAAGAGAAGAAGAGAAAAGAGAACAAGAAAGAAAAGAGCAAGAGGAAAGAAAGCAAATAATAGAAGAGGAAGAAAGAAGAGAGCGGGAAAGGAGAGAAGATGAAGCAAGAAAGAGAATAAAAGAAGAGAGGGAGAGAGAAAGACAAGAGAAAGAAAAGAGAGAAAGGGAAGAAGTTGAAAGAAAAGAAATGGAGGAAAAGGAAAAAGAGATATTAAAGGCAACATCTCCTCGTACACTTACAATAGAACCTAGTCTATTAAGGGGAAGTTTCTTATCCTTTCACTTTTCTCCATTTATTTTTCAAAGTCCAAAATCTCCCTTTTCTTTCCAAGAATTTGCCATGCCATCTTTAAAACTGCTAAAAATTTCAACACGTGGCAATTCACAACTTGGGTTAGGGTTACTTTTATGGTTACCACTAACTCAAGATACAAATAAAAATGAAGAAAGGTTTCTTTATTGTATTAAACTTGAAAATTTTAAAATTAAGAAACTTTCTTCAAAACACATTCTTTTATATACCTTGTTGGGTCATAGAAAACTAATTAGAAATATGTTTGATGCTTATTGCAGATCGATAATCTTTGACCTAGGTGGAAGATATATGAAGCCTACAAAAATAAGTCCTCAAGCAAACCATCAGATTTGAGGACAAATCCTTTCAAAGAGGGAGGAGATGATACGCGGGGCCCAAGCCCACCAAATAATCAAAGTCAAAATACTAGAAGAATAAGGTTGTTGAGTGCACCCCCCATGGTGATAAATCAACTTGTGGCAGCAAAGTCCAAGAAATAGAAGACTAAGGGTGCTTAGTGCACCCCCCCATTGTGCTAAATCCACCCATGACAGATTTTCTTCACTTTTCAGCCCATTCGGTGTAGATTCTAGATTTCCACACACATGTTTCTTGCTTTGCCACGTGGATCATGATCCACCGTATTCAGACTTCATCCACACCGTGCACAACTAGTTGGATATTCTATAAATCCAACTTAGATAACTTATAAGAGCACTTTGGAATATATGAGAGAATTCTTTCTTCTGCTGTTGAGTTTTCCAGCACTTGAAACTCTGCCAAAGTCACTCCAAATGAGCCTTTTCCATTCTCCAACTAGCTTACTTCCAGTGAAGGCCGCCTGAGCTAGACCGTCTCCCCCAAAAGCTCTTCATTCCATCATCGAAACCACTATCTGATCCATCCCTGCATCCGCTGCTAGACCTGATTCATGTTCATCCGCTGCATCTGATCGAATCTGAGCCTGGAGCACATGCTGATATAGGCTAGGTGCAGTTTTTCCTCCTCGTCAACCCCTTGTAATTCAAAAAATTTGTCAGCCCTATTGATCCAATTCAATGGATCAACCCTTTCAAAATTTAGCAATTCGACCCTTTTCTTCCAATCACCGTTCGGTCCACTACCTCCACCACCATCGTTCTTCTCTCCCTCTTCTTCCTTGTGTTGGTTCTCCCTTTTCCGTTGACAAAGCTCTGACTTTCATTCGAGTCTTCATTGTGTTGACGAGTTCGTCTTTCCAACATCATCATCAGTTGTTGCATGTCTTTGCGAAGTGCCGCTGATTCCGCCACTCTGGACATCTCCATGTTTTCTAGTTTCAGCCCCATGTCATTCAGTCTCCCTTCGATTGCATTCACTCTTCCCTCCATGTTTTCTAGTTTCAGACTAATTGTTACGTATCTGAGTAGGGAACGTAACTAGAACGCTTCCTCACACACTCTCACAGGCAAAGAACAATGGCAAATAACTGAATCAAAGAAAGCAAACAATAACTGGGAGCATAATTTCCGTCAGTCACTTGAGAGCATAACGTTCTCTCACAAGACTCAATAATCAAAAGAATGTCTTTTACCCTAGGCTTCCCCTTTATTTATACTAAATATTTCCCGCCCCAAACCTGTACTGAATATTAGAAAATAGGGTTAAATATGTTTTTCGTCCTTTAAGTATTACTGATTTTTGGTTTTAGTCCATACTTCAAACTTTGATGGTTTTTAGTTCTCATAGTATTGAAACATGTAATATTAGTCCTTAAAAATGGACGGCGTCAACTTTTTGTTGATCTAGCAAACGACTTCTGTGAGCTTCCCACTTAAGTAACTACCACGTTGCTTGTTTAATTTGTGGAATGAGATTAAGTGATTGACACGTGTGGGTGATTGAAATCACATTACGAAAGTTGGGTTCTTCTTCTTAGTTGGGGGCAAAGTTGGGTTCTTCTTCGCATTGCCGAGGACCAACGACCAACTACCAACTCGTAGTGTCTTGTCGTGGTGGCGCGTCGGGTTCACTCACGCGGGCATTAGATGGGAGCGAGGGAGGTTCGACGGAGTGAGTAGGACGGTCGTCGGCGACCGGCGGTGGCCTATTCTTGTTGGGAATACAACCGACACCTTTACCCACTATGCAGGAATTGGGAATGTAGAATGCAGAATGCAGATTGGAGCGATAATTTTGGTAAAAGAAAGATAATAAAAGCATGAAAGTGGGAGTGAGATTTGAGGATTTGAAAATTTGAGAGAAAAGATTATTGAGAGTTGTTTTGAGTATCTTAGAATGATTGGTGATGTCACTCTCTTATCGTCGCTTCCTTCAATTAAAGGGACGACTGGACACGTCCCCACCATGCTTCCTTAATGCCTTCTTTTCTTGCATTCCACTCTCCCACCACTACTCATTTCACTTCATTTTTCCTTTCTAATCAATTTTGATTCACATTTTTCTTCAATTATTTCATCACAACAGTTTTCGTTTTTCAGAAATTCACGTTCGTATCATCACATTTTTCTCCTTACACGTATATTTCATTTTCTGTCACCAACTTTTTCAATGTATTCTTTCCTCCATGGTACAGTGTAATACATTTCTAATCTTTTTATTATTAGCTTTTAATTTAATCAACCTAGTTGAGATGACGAAGAAGACCCCAGCTTCATCCCCAACTGAGATGATGAAGAAGAACCCAACTTTGCCCCCAACTGAGATGACGAAGAAGAACCCAGCTTTCGTAATGTGATTTTAATCACCCACACACGTGCCAATCACTTAGTCTCATTCCACCAATTAAACAAGCAAAGTGGCAGATACTTAAGAGGGAAGCTGGTAGAAGCCGTTTGCCAGATCAACAAAAAGTTGACGCCGTCCATTTTTAAGGACTAATATTACATGTTTCAATACTATGTGGATTAAAAACGATCAAAGTTTTGAGTAGGAACTAAAACTAAAAATCAGTAATACTTAAGGGACGAAAAAGATATTTAACCCTAGAAAATAACCTTATTGGCTATAATTAACTTATTGGTATATATTTAGTCTTATTTACTATATTTAACTTATACCAAATAATATCCTAATTTATGGCCTTCTTTACTTTAATTAACTCTGGCTAAATATCCTCTAAGAATCTCTCTCTTATTACTGTAATTAGTTTCCCGCTCATCCCAACTACTGAGACGGTTCAGATGCTTCCTCGCTGCTTCTAACCATTCGGTCTGGTCATTCCCCTTTGTCCACCGTTCGATCAGCTCGTGCTCCGCCTTCTACCATTCGGCCAACTTGGACATCTTGTTGAACTGAAGGAGCCACCAATGATAACATAGGGGACCATAGTGTCTTTTTAACCAAATCCAATGGTTTAAATTGTATTTTTAGGTTCTTGAGTGAGGAGAGGCTTGAACCTAATGTTCTGGGTCCCCCATGATGTAGGGGGTCCACCCATGTTGAGAATCTTGAGTCAAGTGAAGTTCTGCAATGTATGCTGTCAAAATATGCCTTGTAATCGTTTACAAGCAGGCTAGAAACGATTACGCGAGTCTGAACACGAATTTGGACATCTTGTTGAACTAAAGGAGCCACTCGTGACAACATAGGGGACCATAGTGTCTTTTTAACCAAATCCAATGGTTTAAATTGTATTTTTAGGTTCTTGAGTGAGGAGAGGCTTGAACCTAATGTTCTGGGTCCCCCATGATGTAGGGGGGACCACCCATGTTGAGAATCTTGAGTCAAGTGAAGTTCTGCTATGTATGCTGTCAAAATGTGCCTTGTAATCGTATACAAGCAGGCTGTAAACGATTACGCGAGTCTGAACACGAATTTGGACATCCTGTTGAACTGAAGGAGCCACTAGTGATAACATAAGGGACCACAATGTCTTTTTAACCAAATCCAATGGTTTAAATTGTATTTTTAGGTTCTTGAGTGAGGAGAGGCTTGAACCTAATGTTCTGGGTCCCCCATGATGTAAGGGGACCACCCATGTTGAGAATCTTGAGTCAAGTGAAGTTCTGCTATGTATGCTGTCAAAATGTGCCTTGTAATCGTTTACAAGCAGGCTATAAATGATTACGCGAGTCTGAACACGAATTTGGACATCCTGTTGAACTGAAGGAGCCACTAGTGATAACATAAGGGACCACAATGTCTTTTTAACCAAATCCAATGGTTTAAATTGTATTTTTAGGTTCTTGAGTGAGGAGAGGCTTGAACCTAATGTTCTGGGTCCCCCATGATGTAAGGGGACCACCCATGTTGAGAATCTTGAGTCAAGTGAAGTTCTGCTATGTATGCTGTCAAAATGTGCCTTGTAATCGTTTACAAGCAGGCTATAAATGATTACGCGAGTCTGAACACGAATTTGGACATCCTGTTGAACTGAAGGAGCCACTAATGATAACATAAGGGACCACAATGTCTTTTTAACCAAATCCAATGGTTTAAATTGTATTTTTAGGTTCTTGAGTGAGGAGAGGCTTGAACCTAATGTTCTGGGTCCCCCATGATGTAAGGGGACCACCCATGTTGAGAATCTTGAGTCAAGTGAAGTTCTGCTATGTATGCTGTCAAAATGTGCCTTGTAATCGTTTACAAGCAGGCTATAAATGATTACGCGAGTCTGAACACGAATTTGGACATCTTGTTGAACTGAAGGAGCCACCCGTGATAACATAGGGGACCATAGTGTCTTTTTAACCAAATCCAATGGTTTAAATTGTATTTTTAGGTTCTTGAGTGAGGAGAGGCTTGAACCAAATTTAGGGTTTGGTGTTTGGGGCTTGGGGTTTGGGGCTTGGGGGTTGGGGTTTGGGGCTTGGGGTTTGGGGCTTGGGGCTTGGGGCTTGGGGGTTGGGGGTTGGGGTTGGGGTTTGGGTTGGGGTTCGGGGTTTCGGGTTTGCGGTTTGGGGTTTGGGGTTTGGGATTTGGGGTTTCAGGTTTCGGGTTTCGGGTTTAGTGTTTCGGGTTTAGGGTTTAGGGTTTAAAGAGGTTTAAGGTTTAAAGATATTTAGGGTTTGAAGAT